>VZRL01002179.1:206870-228494 GCA_013397895.1 Origma solitaria
GGAGGCGGGGTGGCGATGGGGATGGAATGGGGGTGGGTCGGACATGGGCACGGATGGGGATCCGTCTCCACCGCGGGGACACCACAGGTTGTTTTCTTTCCGTGGATTTGGCACCACTCATTCATCGCCTGCTCCCTCCCGCCGGAGCTCACGGAGCCACCGGGAAAAGCGGGCTCTGATGCCGCGGGGTGCCGTGGGTGTGCGATAGTTCCATCGCTGTGCCGGCTGATTACGGCTCCGGAGAGGCGGTGTGAAACCCCACCTGGCCGCGCACGGATGGCGAACGGCCGGCGGTGCCCGGGGACTCGGGCGGTGCGTTATTAATAACTCCATCCTGCCGCGGGCGCCTGTCCGGCCGTGGGGACAGCCCGAGGCGGCGGATGGCAGATGGCTGCAGTGCTGGTGCGCGCTGTGCCCGCGGACACCCACGGCGGGAGGCACGGATAGGGAACGCGCGTTTGCCCGCGGGGAAAAGCCGGCGGGGATGCTGCTGCGTGTCACCGGTGCGCTGGCCCGGTGCCAGCAGCGGGGAGCTGCGGGAGGTGGGTGGCAGCCCCACGGGTCACCCCTGCAGACCCAGCTTTTGGGGCTGGCAGCCCCCGGGCAGGGCGGTGCTGCCTCTCCCGCGTCAGGAATCCAAACCGGGGCAGCCGCGATGTGCTGTGCCCGTGTCCCCTGGCTGGTGAGGTGCTCCTGGCCCAGGACAGGCTCGGGAGTTGAGCCCCAGCCCTGCAGGATTGGGCAATGGCAGAGTATTTCTCTTCGCAACGCTTCCTTGTCTCCTCTGCTAACGTGTGAAACACCGACCCGCGGGGAGGCTGACTCACCGGGCAGGGCACGGTGGAACGGCGTCCGTGCAAAACAAGCCGAGCATTTACAAGTGATTTCTTTTTTAGAAGGGTGACAAAAACAGAGAGGAAAAATAGGGAGGGTAACGTTTTGGAGAGGTACATGGTCCGACAAGGGCGTTGCACACAGCCCTGAGCTGGTCACTCGTGAAAATATCCAGATTTCCTTTTATAAATAAAAAGGACAATAATATTTCCTTTGGAGGGAGGCTCAAAATTTGGAAAATCCCGATGAGAGCTTTGGCTGAAGGACAGAAATCTGGGATGAAAAGCAGCAGAGGTGCACAGTGTGCAGAGGGGCAGCACAGCGAGACTGTGCCCACCCACGAACTTCCACGGCCAAGCTCTGAATCACTGACTGTCCCAAATTTCACATTTCAGTTCATGCTCTTGCCATAGAGCTCGTCTGGGGACACTGGAGAAGCAAGAAGTTAGCTGAAGGTGTCTTGGGTACATTCAGAAGGAAACAACAGGGAGAAATGCAGGGAAAATTACTCAGAAGGAAACCAGTCGTAGTTTGGTTCATCTGGCATGACATTCAGGTCCCACCTTTGACTCAGCCTCTGCTTACAGCTCTCAGTGAACTCCAGCTATTTGGGTTTTTTTGGTTCTTTTTTTTTGCTATTTGCTTTGGACAAGCTGTAACATGACTGTGCTGCCGTGTGCCAGCTCCGGGGGAAACGAGGTGGAAGTGTCTTCTCCTGCCGAGTTCATCAGCCGCGTCAGGCTTGGCGTTTTGGGGGAGCCGGGGCTCTGCTGTACCAACAGACTCATTACAGGCTCATCATCCCAAAGGCAGCAGTGAATGCCGTGTTTTTACAGGGATCTTGGCCTGAGGTGTCAGCGCACCAGGGATTTTCCTGCTGGCCACTGCCAGGCATGAGGTGGCCGAAGCTGAGGGTTCAGGCTCGGGGGCACGGAGGGCCTCTGCTGCTGGAGGAGAGCTGAGCTGCCAGCGTGGAGAGCATTCCAGGCCTGCTGCCGGAGCTGGTGCGGCACTGGGAGGGAACAAAGGCTCCCTTCTGAGGCAGGTGAAGCAGCTGAATGCACGGCTGCTGCTGGGGCTGTGCTCCAGCAGCCCTGAACTACATCCGCTCCCACCATGTCTCCTAATGAGTGTCTCTCAGCAAGTGGCTGCTCTGCTGCAGGAAAAGGCCTTGGGAACATCTTGGAAAACTTACAGACTGTGGTTTTGGTGCCAGGCAGGGCTGCTGGAGGGTGGCGAGCCATTTCCTTGGCCAGTGCTTGCCCTGGAGCCCAGGTGGTCATCTCTGGTGTTGGCAGCACCCCCAGGTCCTCCCAGGACTCTGCAGTTCATTTGCAGAACAACTTCATTCCTTGTCTTGGCCTTGGCTGAGGGTCCGTGGGTCTGTGTCTGTCCCACTGTGCCCTTTCAGGCCCTCTGTTGGAGCCAGAGGTGGCTCCTGTCCCCTCCTCGTGATGGCTTTTTTTGTGAGCATCCACTAAAGCATACACAAAACAAAATTCCACCGGGGAGGTGGGCTGTGCATGGCCTGGCCCCACAGTCCTTCTCCCCACCTCTTCCAGGGCTGCTGGTCTTTGCTGGCCACACTGGCCCGGTTGGTGACCAAAGCTGAGCCCAGGGATGCCGCCTGCCAGCCCTGTGCTTTTCCATAGGGTCCCTGTCACACCCAGGGTGTGGAGCTGTGTCTGAGCACAGGGATGTGTCCCAGCACTGCTGCTGCCCTGCACACAGACCCCACTGCCCACCCAGCCTGAGTTTGGGGCACACCAGGCTCCAGCCTCCCAAAATGATATCCTGATGCTGAGGGTGGGGTGGGATCGAGGCCCCTGGATGCAGCATCTGTGTCAGGAAAAAGGTCCCCAAACCGGGGTGACATCTGCTGTGGCTTGACTCTGGTGATGCATTGGTGTCCTATTCACCCTCAGGGTTTCTCCTCTCAATTAGCTCCAGATTGTGTTGCCGTAGCCTAAAGAATAGGGGGAAAATCGTGGCAAAGGTTTCACCATAGGGCAGAAAATGCGGGGTTCTGGTGCAGGCTCTGTGTTTGGGAACAGCCTCTGCTCCAGCCTGTCCTGCCTGGCCCTGGTGGCTGCTGTGTGGCCTCGGGGCTGGGACAGTCCCTCAGGGATGGGTCTGTGCTGCTGTGATAAGGAGGGACAGATCAGGGTCGCGTGGGGGAAGCCACGGAGAGCTGCAAGTCCCGTGAGCTCCAGGGCAGATTAAACCCACGGTCATCGGATTAATACGATTAAAGCCAGGAATCAAAAGCTGGGCTTGAGATCAGCACGCCCAAGAGCCCTTTGCTACCTGGAGTAACTGCAGAGTAAAGCCTGCACTTTCTCCCTGACCCAGCCGCAGCAGGGGGCTTCGGTGCTATAGGGTGGCTATAGGGGTTTGGTGTTATAGGTTCCCAGCTCCTCGTAGGGGAACCAGGATCTCCCTCCCTGCTCGGGAAGGGCTCCCCAAACCCTGCTCCCCTCTGGATCCCAGCCTGGGAGGGCCATGGGGCAGCCTGGGCTGAGGGCTGGGAAGGGGATGGCAAATGTTAAATTTGGAGTTCAAACTGTCTGGAAGAAACCCCAAGGGCTGGGATGTTGGGGTGATGCTCTCCAGCACATCCTGGCTGCTGGGGGTCCAGAAAGCTCTGCAGGTCCTTCCTGCAAATCCGTGCCCATTCCTCATTGGAGAGAGGAGATTGGTGGTGGTGCTGTGCCCTGGAGGAGGGAGAAGCTCCAGGAGCCGTCTGGGAGCAGTCAGCAATCTGTCCTGGTGCGTGGCTCCCCGTGGAGCTGCATTCCATGTCCCCATGCGGCCATGTCCCCCACACACGGAGGGGACAGAGGACCAGCAGGAATTGTCCATGGAGGAGCCACAGAGAGCCGTCCATCTATCCTGGGGCTGTGGGAACGCTGCAGCCCCTGGGATGCAGGGCTGGGGGGCTCTGCTGTGTTCCCAGAGTCAATTCCCAGCCCCAGCTGTGCCTCGGGGTATTTCTGGCTTGCAGCTCCAGGCCTGGCTCCAGCAGCCCTGCTGAGCCCCAGCTGGTCCCTGGAATGGCCATCCGTCCTCAGGGGACAGCCGGACCTTGTGCGGCAGCTCCTGGTCCCTGGGATGTCCATCCACCCTCAGGTGACAGGGTCTGTATCTGTCCCACTGTGCCCTTTCAGGTGCTCTGTTGGAGCTGGAGGTGGCTCCTGTCCTCTCCTTGTGATGGATTTTTTTTGTGAGCGTCCACCAAAGTATACACAAAGCAAAATTCCAAGGGGGATGTGGGAGAGACTTTGTATGGCCTCTCCAGTCTCCCGGGATGGCCATCCTTCCTCAGGGGACAGCCACTCCTGGGGTGTCCATCCCTCCTCAGGGGACAGCTGGACAGCAGCTCCCAGTTCTGTGGCCTCGGCTCTCCCCCGGAGCAGCCCAGCCCCGCCAGGGAGCCTCTGGCCCTGTGCAGACCATGTGAATAAATATCAAAAACCACCAAAAAGATGTTTTTGTGATACCGATGCCCTCGCAGGGCTCCGTGCCGGTTGCATAACCCACGGGGTGCTTTTTCCGTTGCCGTGCCCTTTCTCTTTCCCGGGCGGGAGCGCTGCCGGCGGTGAGGTCCGGGCAGTGCCAAGGAAGCTGTCATTGAGCAAAGGTGTTTTCTGCTCCGTGCCCTCGGGGCCGGGCTGGAATCCCTGCCCGGAGCAGGCGGTGCGATGCCATCCCTGTCCCCGGCCCGCGGTGACTGAGCCCCGGGCCGTGAGTCAGCGCCGGCCCCGCTCCAGGCACGTTCCAGGCTGCGATCCGATCCGATCCGATCCGACCCGACCCGACCCGATCCGATCCGATCCGATCCGACCCGACCCGACCCGATCCGATCCGATCCGACCCAATCCGCCATTCTGTGCTGCTGGCCCCGGCCCAGGGACAGGGAGGCTGCACCTCGCTGCTGGTGTCAGCACAAGGACTTGTCACGCACGGCGGGGAAAAATCTGTGCATTTTCCGAGGAGATTCTTTGGGTTCTGGGTTAAACCTGGGAGTGTGGCTCGGCTGGGAGCCCCACCTGCTCTGCTTCCCAGGCAGGCCCCATCCCCACGCTCCCCGGGGATGTGTTCGGGCTGGTTTGCCTCTTAGATCAGATGAATTCTCTCCAAGAATTGTGTGTCTTGCAAAAAACCCTCGTGCAGCTGAGGAATTCGTCCCCCAGCCAGGTGCACGTGCTGCCTGCTTTGACATCTCGCCGAGCCTGGGGAAGCGGAGCCTCCTCCAAACGCAGGATCCTGGCGCTTATTTTTAGAGAGGACTCACACTTGGAGAGGGCTGAAATGTGCTGTCCTCACCAGAAACGGTGCAAAAAATAGATCCCAGAATTGTTCATTTCTGGTGACAAGTGCTATTTCAGCTGCTGTGGGAAGGCAGCAGGAGAGATGTCCATGGGGTCCTGGTCCAAGAGGAAAAAGACTGGAGCTCTCCTAGGGGCAGGAGCAGGATTTGTCACACACAGGGGCAAAGAATATTTGCATTTTCCAAACAGTTTCTTTGTGTCTCTGAGGGGCTAAAATAATATCACAGCAAACTTCAATCATGGAATGGTTTGGGTTGGAAAGGACCTTAAAGCTCATCCCATCCCACCCCTGCCATGGCAGGGACACCTCCCACTGTCCCAGGCTGCTCCAAGCCCCATCCAGCCTGGCCTTGGGACACTGCCAGGGATCCAGGGGCAGCCACAGCTGCTCTGGGCACCTGTGCCAGGGCCTCAAACCCTCCCAGGGAACAATTCCTTCCCAATATCCCATCCGTTCCTGCCCCTTGTCCTGTCCCTCCATGCCTTGTCCCCAGTCCCTCCCCAGCTCCCAGAAGCAGCTGAAGCTGAGGGGTGTGGGAGAGCCAGGCAGGAGGCCGGGAATGTACACTTACTTTGCAATTACCACAAGTACATTCTTAAGGATTTGATTTTGGGAAGAATTTCCTTATCTGTCTTAGGTGGAGACTGAGATCCTTCAGCCCTGGGGTGGGAAGCAGGCTTAGTGTGTTCAGGACAGTCCATACCTGTGCCAATGTCACCTGTGACCACATTGGAGCCACCTCTGGAGCCGAAGGAGCACATCCAGTGCTCCTCACTCCATCAGCTGAGGGCTCGGCTGAGGCCCAGCATGTTCCTGCTCTCAGATATCCCAGGAATTCCCATTCCTCCAGCCCCAAAAGGACCGCGTGGCCCTTCCATCACGAGCAGAGCGACAATGCCAAAACCCTCCCGGCTGAGCCTTTTGGGAGGCCAGGCAGAATTTGAGGGGGAGTGCTATTTTTCAAGTGGAAATGTCATGATTTTCCTTTTTCATCTGTCATTTTTGGGTTTGATTCCTTGTCTCGAGCAGAAGCTGGAGTCCTGGCGAAGCAGTACCTCGAGAGAGGCCTCCTGGTGCCTGACCACGTCATCACGCGCGTGATGATGGCCGAGCTGGAGAAGCGGCGGGAGCAGCACTGGCTGCTCGACGGTGAGTCCATCCCAGCCCCACTTGGAACATTGCTTTGCTCCCGATGCTTTGGCAGTGCCCAGAGAGAGAAAATCCAGGAGGGGCCTTTGCTGGAGGTGGAGGAGAGGCAAGGACATCTCCTCAGTGCCCTCGGCATGTGCGTGTCCAGCTGAGCCTCGGCACTCGTCCGGGAAAGGGAGAGGCAGGGAGGGGAGCTGGGAGTTCCCTGAAGCACACAGGGCTGGAGAGAGGCCAAGGAAAAGCTCTTCCCACCTCCTGTGTGGGTGATCAGCTCCTCCACCCCTGCCCCAAAGCCACCGGAGGCAGAGGGGCAGGGGATGCTGAGAGCAAACAGGCACAGGGCTGGAATGGGAACCAGAGAATGCCAGAGGGGTTTGGGTTAGGAGGGACCTCAAAGCCACCCTGCCATGGCAGGGACACCTTCCACTGTCCCAGGCTGCTCCCAGCCCTGTCCTGCCTGGCCTTGGGCACTGCCAGGGATCCAGGGGCAGCCACAGCTGCTCTGGGAATTCCATCCCAGCCCCTCCTCACCCTCCCAGGGAACAATTCCTTCCCAATCTCCCATCCAGCCCTGCCCTCTGGCAGTGGGAAGCCATTCCCTGTGTCCTGTCCCTCCAGGTCCTTGTAAAAGCTCTCTCTCCATTTTTCTTGTGGGCTCCCTTCAGGTCTTTAAGGTCCCTTCCAGCCCAAACCAGTCTGTGATTCCGGGATTCTCTGCTCCAGCTGCTCACTGGCTTTTCCAAGGAGCACAGGACCATTTTCCTGCAGTATCCCTGATGCCCTCCACGCTCACCAGCAGCTCATCCCCAAACTGCACAGCACTCTTCCCTTCTGTTTTTCCTTGTCATTCCAGCATTCATCCCTGCTCTGCCGTGTCCTGTGTCCCCCTGCCTGCCCCCATCCCCCGTGCAGGACCAGCAGCCACGTTCTTGCAGGCAAACCTGAGCCCAGGGTGTCACATTTCGGGAGCTGCTGCTGTGGGAGCTATTTTTTCTGGGAGCCATATGGCGGTGTCTGCCTTTCACATCGCTTGTGCCGCAGCGGGGCCGGCTCTGCAGTCTGGAGCTGCCTGACGGATGAGTTTGCCTCCATCCCCGCTGCTTTCCCTCCTCTCATCCCGTCCCCTTTCTGTCCCCGCGCCGGCCCAGGTTTCCCTCGGACGCTGGGCCAAGCCAAGGCTCTGGATGGGATCTGCGAGCTGGACGTGGTGATCAGCCTGAACATTCCCTTCGAGACGCTGAAGGACCGCCTGAGCGCCCGCTGGGTGCACCCGGCCAGCGGCAGGGTCTACAACATGGACTTCAACCCTCCCCACACCCAGGTAAGAGCCCCAGGGCTGCCCACACAGAAGGAAAAGGTGGGAGAAGCCATCCTCTGCACGGGCTGGGATCCTGAGGAACCGGCGGGGAATGATCCTGGGGAGACGCGCTGAGCACCGTAAGGAATTGTGCCCAATGTTCCTGAGGAAAATGGGATTTCTGCAGCCAGGACGAGGCATTTGGCAGCTGCGGGTGGGTGATGGGGTCAGTGATGTCCCTGCTGTGGCTCTGTGTCCCCTCAGGGCGTCGATGACCTGACGGGAGAGCCGCTGGTGCAGCGCGAGGAGGACAGGCCCGAGGCGGTGGCTGCGCGCCTCAGGAAGTACAAGGATGCTGCCAAGCCCGTGATAGAGCTCTACAAGTGAGTGGGACAAACACCAGGACAAACACCAGGATAAACACCAGGACAAACACCAGGATAAACACCAGGATCAACCTCTGCAGGCCTGGCTGTCCCCTGCCCACATCCCAACATCCCAAAGAGCCCTGGCATGGCCCTTGGCACGGCCCTCCCTTGGCAGCAGGAGGCTGAGCCAAAGAAATTCCCAGCTCCTGTTTGTCTTGCTGGGCTCCACAAAGGGCTTTTCCAGTGCTGGATATTTGGCACAGACCCAGGGGGTCCATTCCGTGCAAAATCCATCCAGGGCCCCAAGGGGCTGGGTGAAGCATGGGGAGATTGGCAAGAGGTGGGAGAAGGGAGAGACCCTGGCGCCGGCGTGGCTGGATCTGCTGGAAGCACAGGGGCGTTTCGGGGCTTGTCCCCCTTGGGGAGTTGTGGGACTGCTGCCCCCTGGGATGTGGGACTGCTGTTCCCTGTGCTGTGGGACATGTGTCCCCTGGGATGTGGGACAGGTGTCCCCTGTGCTGTGGGACAGGTGGGGGCAGGTGTCCCCTGTGCTGTGGGACTGCTGTCCCCAGGCCAGTTTGGGGACAGATGGATTGCTGTAGGGTGGCAAATCCACTGCTCAAAGGGAGCAAAAGCCCGGGAGGGTTTTTATGGCACATGACGGGGCAGAATTGCCCTTGCAGGGGAAAGGGGAGAATCATGGTCTTGGGATGGTTTGGGTTGGGAGGGACCCTAAAGCAGATCCCATTCCCCCCCTGCCGCGGGCAGGGACAGCTCCAGGGTGCCCCAATCCCTCTCCCAGCAGCCTGTGGCTGCCTGGCGCTGATTCCTTCTCCCGTGCTTTTCCAGGAGCAGGGGCATCCTGCACTCCTTCTCGGGCACAGAGACCAACAAGATCTGGCCCTACGTGTACGCCCTGCTGTCCAGCAAGATCCCGCCCGTCCTCTCAGATGAGGAGCACTGAGCAGCTCGTGCCGAGGACCAGGATTGGATTCCGTGGTGGATTTGGTTCCCAGCGCAGTGCCAGGGCTGTGCTGGGGTTGGGTGATCACAGACTGGGTGATATGGGTGGATTCCAGTTAGAGCCAGGAGCAGATCTTTGTTTATAAGGTCAGCCTGCTGGAATAAGGGTTTTTTCCCTCTTTTGGGGCTATGGAGTTTTCCTGCCCGTGGTCCATCACGGATCGGTGATGCTGACCGGGGCAATGACCATTCCAGGTTTACACAGCTTTGCCATGGTGTCCTTGTCATCCCTGCCCAGCCCCAATCCCTGTCTGAGCCTACGATGTGCCATCCTGTTGCTCCACAGGACCGTTTACTGCTGAGGACTCCCTAGGCTGAGGTTGTTTTTCTATAAATTATTTTCTATTAAACGTATTTCTCAGAGAAATAAAGCTCCAGAAAGCAACACTTAGCCCAGTGGGAATTTTAGGAGCAACGTGGGAAATGTGTGTACTACAAAGCTGAGAGATGTGAGGATCACATTTCCAGCATTAACACGCATAAAAGAGGGAAAACATTGGAGGCAGAACACTCCTTCCATAGGGAGAGGTGAATTCCCTGGTTTGAAAAGCTGCTGTACAGGTTTTTATGGAATGCTGTGAGACTGAGCAGGATCTGGGCTGGGGATGAGTTGCACTCCTTCGTGCTTTCCTTGTTTATAGCTTTTAACACTACAAGATAGTGATGTTCTAGGAGTTTCTCCCAAAGATTTATCTCCACGCGCGCTTCAGTTTTGGGGAGAAATTGGCTCATTCCATCTTCTGCGCTGCCTTTGTCCCTGAGGCCCTCTGGCCGTGGGGTCCCTTCAGCTGTTCCTGCTGTGTTCCCCAGCAAAGTGACTCCCTCCCCATGAAATCCCAGAGCTCTCTCCTTCCTCGGGATGCATCCAGGTATTTTCCCATGATTTACAGCACCCCTGGAGCGTGTTGGGGCCGGGCTTTTCTCAACTGGAAGTACTGTCACCCTCTTTTTGTAGGATGCAGTACCCGAGCAATGGGGACATCCTCCCTGTCTCCTTGAGTTGCCTTATTTTATAGACTATGGATTTAAGAAAAAAAAAAAAAAGATAAAAAAGCAAGATGTGTATTTGTAAGTTTTAAAAACAAACAAAAAAAACCTGCTGAATTTTAGCATTGCCTTTTGGGAATTGTGTGTGGAGCTGCTGGACCCGCAGGGAACGCTGCTTCTGCCACAGGGGCTCACGGGAGGGCAGGGCCTGGCACTGCCTGGCACCTCTTGGGTTAATCTGAGCAGCCTGGGCACCTTTCTGCTGCTGGATGTCACCGGATTTATTTCTGCTTGGACAGCGGCCCACGGCAGGGAAAGGGGAATGACTGGATTTTTTATGGATTTTTTCTGTGTGTGAAACTCTGGCACTTCCTTGGGTTTATTTATCCCAGCTGAGCATCCTCCTGCTGACCAGGGAGCCCCGAAAATTTGCTTTATCCTGGCAGCTTCATCCTGGTGCTGTCCCAAAGGGAGGCAGAGTGGGATCACTGCCCACCTCCCCTGCTGGGGGAGAAGCCGGAGCGCTCCCACCCTGCTCCAGGTGGGAATTTTCCCGGTGGGAGCAAAGGGATTGTGAGCTCTCACTGCTGTCCCAGGAGGCCTTTCCATGCCCCTGTGCTGGGAGGCTGCAAATCTTCCAGCCGGCAATGAAATCCTATTTCAGCAAGATCTGGGATTTTCCCATGACCCTGGGATGAAGGTCTGGGCTGGTTTTAGACACAAATCCAGAAGGAGCCAAAACCTGTGCTGCTTTCTTTGGAACAGCTTTGGGCAGGGGGGGAGGAGATTTTAGGGGTTTTTTTGGGCTATAAAAGCAGCTGAGTGCCGGGCAGAGGGACTGCTCCCTGCTTTGCTTTGCCCTGTCCTTGCATCTTGTCCTTCCCTCCTGGAAAATTCCTCCTGAAGAGAGCAGTCCACGCAGCCCAGCCCAGGACAGAGCGTGCAGATGCCTTTTCCAGGCTTTGAGCCCTATATCGATGTAGAAATCCCATGGCTGTGCATGCATCCACCCATCGGGATGGATTTTTCTACCAGACTTGTTGCATTTTCCAAGACCAAATTCCAGCGGGGACGGAGTCCTGTCCCTCGCTGTCCCCCTGCCGTGCTCCCCTTTGGTATTTTACTGTGAATCCCAAACCTTTTGTAAAGCCACAGCAATTTTGTACTGACCTGAGATACTGTGTGGAGGGAGGGAGGGAGGGTGGGAGGAGGCTCTCCCCCCTGGAATGTCACGCCGAGTTTTCTTCCCGGAGTTTTTTCCCGGAGTTTGTTCCCGGTGAATCGCTGCAGCTGTGTTACTGCTCCCAAGATGTAAATAAAGATTTTCTCCTGCTGATCCCTGTGCTGGCAGTGCCCGTGTGTCTCATGCCTTGCCAAGGTAGCAGGGCAGGGTTGACTTGGAGTTTCTTTGTAGGAGCTGAGGAGGAGGAGGAGAGGGGAAGAAGAGGAATCAGATCATCCCTGCTTGAACTTGGAAAACCCCTCAGGTTCTGGGTTTGGACACAAAGCTGCTGTTTGGGTCCTTTATCTGATATAATCCAAAATACTGGTTAAAATACAGTCTGGATGCAGCCATTAGCTCCTGCCCTCCCATCCTTCTCCCAGAATCCCAGAATCCCAGACTGGTTTGGGTTGGGAGGATGCTTAAAGCCCATCTCATCCCACCCCCCTGCCATGGGCAGGGTCACCTTGTAGCACATAAAATAATTTTTATTTCCGTTTTAACTTCTCCCTGATAAAACCCCCGGAGAGCATTAGGACAGCGAGGCTCTGGCTGTGTCCTGTGCCCGGGTAATCCATCACGAGTGGTTGGAATTGGGAATTAAACCCCCGGAGCTGAAGCGCCTCCTCCCAGTGCCACCAGTTTGCTTTTTGCTTTTTGCTTTCATTCCCGAACAACAGCCCGGGGCACTCCCTGTTCGGAGCGAGCAGAGCCTCAGGAATGATCAGGAGAGAGGGAAAACAGGATGATAAGCAGTGAAGCTGTTGCCCGGGAGGTGCGAGGGCCGCAGCTGGCGGGAGGGACGTGGGCGATGTCGCGGTTTAGGGTCGTGACAATCCGGAGGCGGAGCAGGGGTGTGTTGCCTGCGGGCAGCTCCGGGGGCAGGGGCAGAGAAATCCAAGGAGGAAAAAATATCTGTGCAAGCTGGAAAACGAACTCAGTATGAAAACAAAAGTTGGGAGGTCAAAAAGCAGAGGAATGTGAGCCAAAATCCAGCTGGGATCAAAGCCTTGGCTTCCCCCGAGCTCCATCGGGGAGCGGGGAGGGCACGGGGACACATCCCCAGCCTAGAGCCTGACCTAGCGCACCACGGAATGGCGAGAACAAGGAAACGGCCTCGGGTGGCACCCGGGGAGGTTTAGATTGGCTATTGGGAAAATTCCGTCTGGAAAGGGCTGTGCAGCCCTGGCGCAGTTGCCCGGGGCAGTGGTGGAGTCGCCATCCCTGGGGGGATTCAAAAATCGTGTGGATGTGGCACTTGGGGAGATGGGGCAGTGGTGGCCTTGGCCGTGCTGGGGGAACAGCGGAATTCAATGATCTTAGAGGGCTTTTCCAACCCAAATGATTCCATGATTCCATGTTTCCAATCCTGTGTTTATAGCATCACTTCGTGCCTGCCTGGTGCCCGGGGAAGTGCCCCAGGTGTGCCTGGCACAGCCCTGTTCCCGGGGCTGCAAAAGCTTGGACACGTCACATTCCCGCAGAGTCCATCAAACATTTACCATTCTCCAGGGGAAAAAAAAAATAAATCAAGGAAGAGAAAAAAAATCATCAAAGAAAGAAAAAAAAAACCAACCAACAAAAAAAAAATCCTGGCTGAGGTTTGCGCTGCTCAACCCTGCAGACTCCAGATCCCATTCCAGGCCACATTTTCGACGATGTGATATGTCTGCCTCCATCCCCATCCTTCCCTGAGTCTCTGTAATCCCAAAAATAACCCGGGAGCGGCACGCAGTTCCCAGGCAGCGGCGGCAGCGGCGTCCCAGCCCGCGGCGTGACCCGGCACCGCCGCCGGATGACGAGCGGAGCGGCGGCGTGCGGGACACGGCCGCGCTCGCCACCGCTCCCCGCAGCCCCCGGCAGCCGCAGGATGCACGGGGCCGAGCAGCAAGGTAAGGAACAGCTTCCCGGAGCCCGGGGAAGGGCGGCGGGGGGAAATTGGGGATGTTGTTTACGGCCCGTTTGTGCTGAGTAATCAGCGGCGAGGCGCGCTCCATCCCGGGATAAAGCGAATTCCCTGCCTCACAGCCGGTTATGTAATCGGGCTGAGGGAAGGGATCGCACCCGAAACTGCCCGGCCGGGCAGGGAAGGGCAGCTGCCGTGATTTGGGGATGTACACCTGGCCATGGAGTGTTTGATAACCCCGGGCTGCGCCGGCTCCGCGGTCCCCGAGAGGAACGCGGACAATCTCTTCTCAAAATCTCTTCTCTCAAAATAGGGGCTTGTGCTTTTAGGGCTGGCTGGGAGCTATCCGGGCATATTGAATGGAAAGAAGGGGATTTTCAGGCTTAAAATAATAAGTGTAGCTTGTCTGTGGCCGGAGCCGGACCTCCCGCAGGAGGGGGATTGGTGGAGATGGCAGCGCAGAAACGCTGCCATCCAATACTGATCCCAGCCTTTCCCTGCCAATCCACCGGGAAGCTGACCTTCAGCCACCCCCCCTCTGTTATGCCGAGGCAAACACGGAGCTGCATTCCCTTCAAAAATCCTGTTTCGGGCCAAAAAAGAGCCAAAATCCGTGGGTAAATGCAAACATCACCGCCTCGGCTCCGGCGCTGCTGAGGCAGCCCCCGGCGGGCGCTCCGGGAGGGGACAGCAGCGAGGGGTGGCCGGCGGAGCTTCTTGCTCCCCACGGCTCCAGGTAGGTGCTCATCCCCCCCGGCATCCCCCCGGCCCTAAACCAGCCCATATTTCCTGTTTGGCTGCTGTATTTGTGCCCGTCGGTACCAGAGTCTTGTTTTGGGTACTGCCGAGGAGAGGAGGAGGACAGGGGGACAGAGGAGGAGGAGGAGGGTGAAGAATATTCTGGGCAGACCCTCAGGTCTGCAAACTCCCGACTTTATTCTCCTTCTGCAGCTGGACCAAGGCCTCCATCTTCTGCTATCCCTCCAACTGTGGATTTCTCTTAGTCATAGCCTTCCCTGAGAGAAAAAAAATAAACCCAATAAAAGCAGCGTAGGGAGCGATCCCGGCGGCACAGGCGGCGTGACGGCAACCCCGGTGCCTCTAAATTTAGCCAGCCGAGCCACAGCCGCCGAGTGTGTGATCCCAGCAGCGCTCCGAGGCGAGGGGAGCAGCATTTTGGGGTGGCTGCAGCCCTTAAGGAGGCAGCGGGTTTGTCCTTGAGCCGGGCTCTTGCCGCCAGCGAGAGCGCCAATGTTGAATTGCTGACCCAACTAATCCCTGCTGCAGCCTAAGCCCGGGGCCTCCCCCTGCACCGCCCGCGCTCCGAGCTGCGCTTTTGGGGCAGGATTTGCTCAAATCCGTCCTGCTCTGCTGGGAAAACGCGCTGGGAGCCCGCTGGGCTGTGTGGGAAAGGGAGCTGATGGATTGTAGGGTGCAGAGGTTGGGACACAGAGGTGACATGCAGGTTTTGGGGTGGAGATTGGGATGTTGGTGTTTTATCACAGCCCTGGCTGGAATTCACCTTGGCAAGGGAATCAGCACTGTCAGCACAGAGGGACGTGGAAAAGGATGCAAGGCATCCATAGTGACCATCTGCACCCAAAGGGGTGGCTGCCCCCTCCCAGAATCCCGGAATCTTCCGGGTTGGAAAAGAACTCTGAGATCATTGAGGCCAACCATTAATCCATGTGGGGATGCTCCAGAGATCAGGAGATGCTGGAAACCACTGGACCTGCTCGTGGGATCCCATAGCTCTCTGATTTTTGGGAATACATTCTGCAAATCCCAGAATTCTGTGGATGTAGCAGACAGAGATACTGTAATTCCCATAAAAATTGGATTATAGATGATTCATCAGGGGTGCATAACACAGCCATGGGAACCTCTCAGATGAAAAGGCTATAAATAGGAGTTTATTATTTATATGAAATTATAAATAATTTATGTTTTCAACTAATATTTCTATGAAGTTAATTTTTTGCAATAGGCTTAGTATTTTATTATAATTTTTAATATTATTATATTGAACTAGAAATTATATTTTATGAGCTCTTACAGTCCCAAAAGTGGACGAGGCCCTGTTTGAGGGACGCAAACAACATATGGATTTCTTTCTCTTGAATAACTCCTTGTCTTCAGCAGCCAGAAATAACAAGGATTGGAAATTGTATCATTTAGATCCCTGAATTATGGCTGGGAAAGGGAGAGATGGAGAAATGAGGGGCAGGACAAAATCAGGCAGGGAGACTGAGAGCAAAGGCAGGATTTGCTCCAAATCCTCTGAAATGGGGCTTTTGCCATGCAGAAAAATTTGAATTCATTCCCTTCCCCAGACCATGACTGGAAGCAAAAAAGAAATGACCCAAAAAACATCTGAATTCCTTTTCCAAGTAAGAGTTTTCATGGGAAACTTTGCAGGAAGAGCAATTTGCTCTGGGCCAGCAGAGGTTTCTCTGAGGTCCCAAGTCTGTGAGGGGTGGGATGCACCAGGCTCTCTCTCCCACACCCTCCTGGCACTCCTTTCCCACCTGCCAGCTTTGGGAAGGCGTTTAAGCCGCGCACAGCGCCAGCCCGGGAGCACACACGGAATTATGGAAAGGCACGCGGTCAGAGCAGCCCCTGCGCTGGCACCGCCTGCTGAGTCAGCACTCTCCATCTGCGTGCCCACGGGGCTTTTCCATGGACTGGTGCCTTGGAGGCACCCCAGGAGAGCATTCCCGGATGGGTGACCACGCTGAGGGCCCCAGGGAGCACTGGGGGAACCAGGCAGAGGGGTTTGCTCCCTGTCCTGGTGGGAACGGTCCCCGGGAGAGGGGTGAGGGACCAGCCCAGCCTGAGCCCTGCCTGCCTTCCCAAGGAACAGCGTTCTGCCTCCTGTAACTCCCAACTTGCACCCAAAGCCACGGAATCCCAGAATGGCTTGGGTTAGAAGGGCTTAAAGCCCATCCCGTGCCACCCCTGCCACGGGCAGGGACACCTTCCACCATCCCAGGGTGCTCCCACCTGGCCTGGGACATGCCAGGGATGCAGGGGCAGCCACAGCTGCTCTGGACAGTCTATTCCAGCTGAAATCTACTCCCACCCAAACTGGGTGGCTCTCCCTTGAACAACATCCCAAATCCCAGAGCACCACTTGGACTGAAAGCAGGATCTGGGAGAGAGCACGAGCAGCCCTGTGGGCTCTGCCTGAGGACCGCTTTGGGAGCGATGCTCAGTTATAAACCTGAACCCAAACCGCCTCAGTCAGGGGTGAAGCAGGAGCTGGAAGTCAGGTTTCACTGTTTTATCTCAGCCAGAGCAACAAAGCTCCCGTAATATAACTTTTCCTTTTAGTTTTAGGTAAAATCTGTGCTACCAAATCCTGGCAGAAGGCAGAACCACCTCAATGGGGTTGTGTTGGGTTTCTGGCCAACCCTGCCATGCTTTCAGCCCCATCTGTATCTCCCCACCCTGAGCCTCGTGGCTTCTCTTAAATATCCACCCTGGATAATGTCATGGTGAGGCCTGGAGTGAGAACACCTCCCTTGGACCATTCCCCGCAGGAAATCCTCATCCCATCCCTCCTGAGAGGATGGCAGTAGGGATTCAGCTGTGATTTCCCTCTGTTTTCACGGCAAAGCTGATTTCCCCGAGGGCTCCTTGGTCAGAGCTACCTGAGAGTCACAACCTGGCGTTCCCATCGAGGTCTCTGCTGCTGGAGCTGACCCCGAGCTCGGCAGCTGCAGCTGATGCAACCCCACCATGACACTCGGTTGTGTAATTTCCCTCCCTGTTTTCCCCACCAGCCATTTTCCAGTGCAAACAATGCCCAGTGCCCAGATTTTCCCCAGGATTTAACCACTTAGCTCACAGTGAATGGGAAATGATGAATAAACAGCAGCGAGGCCGCAAAATACATGATTTTTACCGAAATACCTGATTGTGAATGGCTGTGCAGCCTCTGATTTTCCAACATGCCAACATTCCTGAGCCAGCATTTCCTATTTAATGGCCTCTTATAGATGCACTTCCCATGCCTTTCTCCTCTTTCTTTGTGAGCCATGGACATTTTTAGCAGCTCCAACAGCCCTTGGCAAGCAGCTCCGCAGCTCAGCGCTGCTGAGGAGCCAGGCAAATCCTTGAATCCTCCAAAATAAAGTCCTGGGCTGGGATGAGTAAATTGTGGATCACCCCTGACAGCATTTTAACAAGAGTGAAAGGCAAGAAATAAAGAATATGCTGACACAGCACTGGAGTTAATGGGTGTGCTCTCACAGGGAGGAAAGGATGGGGAAAAAGGTCCTGAGGGACATTTGTCACATCCTCAGCCATGCTGAGTGCCCATCCTCAGTGGGAACACTCCAGCTGCCAGCCAGGCTTTGGCAACTGGGCTGGCTTGCACTGCAGCAGAGGCTCCAGGCTCCCTCTGCTGAAGGTTAAATTGAGTTGAACACTCAAACCCAGCTCAAACCAGCCCAGAAATTGAGTTTAACACTTAAACCCAGCTCAAACCAGCTCAGAAATTGAGTTGAACACTTAAACCCAGCTCAAACCAGCTCAGAAATTGAGTTGAACACTTAAACCCAGCTCAAACCAGCTCAGAAATTGAGTTGAACACTTAAACCCAGCTCAAACCAGCCCAGAAATTGAGTTGAACACTCAAACCCAGCTCAAACCAGCTCAGAAATTGAGTTGAACACTCAAACCCAGCTCAAGCCAGCTCAGAAACTGAGTTTAAAAGTCAAACCCAGCTCAAACCAGCTCAGAGCCCCCTGTGCTTTTTGTTAGAGGCAAATGAGACAGAGCCAGTTCGGATGCTGCTGAGTGCCAGGGGGGTTAATAAAGGATTGGATCCTTTGATCCTGCTCTCTCCACCTGGATGCCCACAGACCATCCCTGTTTCCCCTGGCACATCCCATCCCATCCCATCCCATCCCACGCCACAGCAGGAGCAGGCTGTGCTGCCCTGAGGAGCCACCGCTCAGGGGCAGCCTGTGCCAGCTCCTGGTTCCACGCAGGGACACGCCATTGCCATGGCCACAGGAGGGACCTGCGCGGCCATCCCGGACCCCGGGCCGAATGCCACTGATTTATCCCCAGCGCAAGTCTGGGCACTGCTTGCAAATGGAATTTCTGGCTCTGAACGGAAATCCCGGGCCTGTTTCGCTGCCACGTTCCCGGAGCAGAGCAGGGGATCGATGCTCCTGGCAAGCCCAGGGCACTGCCCAGGGGATGAGTATTTTTTAATATTTGAATTTTTAAAAAAATATTTAAACAAAATTACTCTCCCAGAGGAGAGGGCAGGAAATGGGATCCGCCCTGTGCAGGTCACAACACACGGGGAAGGTGTCCCCGCCCTGGGAGAGGAGCTCTGAGGTCCTTTCCAACCCAAATCATCCCGCGATCCTGGGATTCTGTGGCTCCACACCTGGGCTTGGCCTTTTTGCACAAACAGAGGGAGTTCAGTATTCCCAGAGGGGTAATTGTGGATCAAATGTTTAGTATGGGGAGTTTTAAAGGCATTGCTCTAGATATAAAATTAATTTTCAAGCTTTATTTGCAATTCTAACAACACTCCCCAGTTTAATTGTGCTCCTGAAGAATTGAGGGTGTAATATTTCACCTGAGCTGTTCAGCTGATGGGAGGAGAGGTGCAGAAAATGGAATTGCACCTCAGTGCAGTTGGGGCTTGATTACAGCTGCAAGGAGAGACTTTACCCAGGAGAGGCTGCAGCCCAGACGGAGAAAAACAGCCAGAGATTGGCAAATCAATTTTCTCCAAGGTCAGGAATGGGGAGAGTTTGTATCTCTTGAGGCCTGAGCAACACAAAATCCTCCTTAGCATGTCCTTAACACCTCCCCAGCCCTCGTGGCCCATGCCAGCCTTGCCACTCACTCAGGGCACCTCAAATCTGTCACCAGCCACTGCTCAACACATTAATATTTCTGAGGAGCTCATTCCCTACCTCCTCCTTTTCACTCCTGAAAGTCATGTGCAATTCAAAGTGATTTGATTTTGGCTGGGGTTTCTTTTTGTTGTTACAGCATTTTTTATACTGTAGGGCTCCCAAACAGAGAAACCACGTGGCCCCACTTTAGCCCAGCTTACAGCGAGAAGTGAGGGAGAGGGAAATACTATTTTATATATTCTTTCCAGCTAAACTTCCCATTGGGTAAGTGCAGCTTCACCTGAATCCCACAGGATTCCCTAATGCCATCTCCTTGTGTTTGTAGCAAGCAAGGGTGGGATTTGTGGCCTCTTTCCTCCTCCCTCCTGTGCCCCAAGATCCCCTGGAGTGGCTGCTCTGTCCCTTTGTGCTTTGCAGAACTCCCTTTTCCCAGGCTGGAGCTGTGGCGGTGATTCCTCTGAGGAGGGACAGTTGCCATCCCCCAAAAGCTGGGACAGACATGGCAAGAAAGGAATCAATAACCAATTCAACATGGAGGAGCAGGGTTTTTTTTCCTGGAAAAAAAGCTGAGGCAGACAGACCTTGGCTGCTCAGCAGAGAGGGAGTGGCTGCTTGATTGAGGAGATGGAATTGTGTCCAAGCTGAGCTGGTGGCTGCAGGCAGCAGAGCGGGCTGGACACCACAGGGGATGGGTTCTGAGCTGTGCAGGGTTTGTGTTGTGCCAGGTTCCTCAGCTAAGACCCTCCAGAGCAGTAGGGTTTGAGCTCTCCTGGAAATGCCACAGAGCTGCCATGTTCCTCCATCCACCTGAGACCCTGTTTTGGTGTGTGTGAGCAAGGAAAATAGATGAAAATCCCCTCCATCCCTCAAATTCCCTATTTTATCCCAGATTTCATCCCAAATCCACAGGATTGCTGAATCCTACACTGACTAGGAGAGAGTAACAGATGTGATCCCTAGGAAAGGTCATGGTCTCCTGGAATGGTTTGGCTTGAAAAGGACCTCCAAAATCACCTTTTCCAATTCTCTTCCACGGGCAGGGACACCTCCCACCTAGCCTGGAATACACAAAATGGCTCAGAAAATATGTTTATTTTATTAACTTGCTGCTCGTGGGTGCCAAGAGGGAGGGGCCATTCCTGCCTGCCAGTGTTGCAATCCATGAATTGCTCCACACAGACCGAAGCATGGAGGGGGTAGAAAACACAACCCCAACCCTGAGTTCAAGCTGCTCCTGCTGCTGACAGGGAGCCTCTCGTGTCAGGTCAGTTCATTTTTGGTTTGCTGCTTGTAAATCTGCTGGGGTTTTTCTGGGGAAATTCTGGGTCGCAGATGTACCTTGTCTGCTCCGTAACATAAAATCACAGGGGTTACATAAACAATAACACATGACAAGGTATGGCTGGAGCAGATGTCTGCTGCCCCGGAGCGCTCAGCAGGAATTTTCAGCCAAGTGCCAGGGATATTTCAAGGTTTGGGTGTTGCTACACAAGTGCTTCAAATCAGAGAATCCCAAAATGGTTTGGGTCGGAAGAGACCTCAAAGCCCATCCAGTGCCAGCCCTGCCATGGGCAGGGACACCTCCCACTGTCCCAGGCTGCTCTAAACCCCTCCAGCCTGGCCTTGCTTATTGATGTCATTGCTTTAGAAACAAAGCTGGGTTTTTTTTAAGCAGAGAACTTTCCTTTCTGCATGAGATTGATGGCATGCTCGTGTCTGTTTGCTAACACTTCCTTTTGCCTTTAGTTTCCCTTAAATTGCAAAGAAATCCACGTGGTAGAGTTTAATAGTGCTCATTTCCTTTGGAGCATCCCTCAGTTCCTCTGTTCCATGCAAAATGAAAGTATCATGTACAGGCCCAGGCTGAAAACTGCATGTGAGCAAGGCACAGCTCAGCAGCTGTTCAAGGCCACGCTCTGGGTTGGTCCAGAGCCTGTTTTCGTGTGAACAGCTAAAAATAGATGGGTGACAACAGCAAAAATGGCTTTAGCAGTCGGTGGCACTGCTGGGAGCCGGCGGTTCAGAGCCAGCAGTGGCACAAGCCAGGGCTCGGGATGCTGATGGATCACCCCACCAGGATCAGCTCCTGGGATCCCTCTGGATACCCACCCACACCCAGCTGGTGTCACCCGGGCCAGGGATGCTCCTCGGGATTTTGGGGGCTCAGTGCAGGACTGCCGTGCTCCCCTCCTCCTCCAGGCTGCCGAGCGGGCTGTGCCAGCCCCATGGCGGTGCCCTTGGGAGGAACGCACCTTCCGCCGCTGTGACAGAAAGATCTCGGTGCCAGTCACGGCTCCCAGAGCCGCTCCATGAACGCGCCGGGAGGGGAGGGATGTGCGCGCAGAATGGAGAGACAGCAGCCGGGGAAGGCAAGGTTGTGGGCAGCACTTCTGTCTCGCTCAGGGCTCGCAGCAGCCGGCGCTGGGGGCTCGGGGCCGCTGGAATTACCGAGCCCCCACGGCAGGATGCTCCCACCGGCGCCGCGTCCTCCCCGCCCGCTTCCGGCGGCGGCGGGGGCGGCCCCGCGGCCCGGCCCGCCCTTCCCCTCCCCTCGGGGCGGCCGGAGCGCTCGCCGTGCCCTCCCTCCGTCCCTCCAGCCCTCCTCCGGCCCTCCCTCC
>VZRL01002179.1:228606-295724 GCA_013397895.1 Origma solitaria
CGGCGGGCCGGGGGCTGGCGACACTCCGGGAGGGCTCGGGGGCCTCGGCGGGGGGTGGCCGGCGACAATAGCGGCCCTTTGTCCAGGAGCCAGCGCCGCAGACTGCTCGGTGCTGGCTCCTCATTCCCCCCCTCCGAGAGATAACGCGTGTGCATGAGAGAAAATGGATGGAGCGCTTTGGGATCTTTCCCCCGACTGACTTCATTCCCAGATATGTCCTGACTTTCTGGTTTTTTTCCCCCCCCTCCCTCCTCTAAAAGGCACTCATCAAAGTGAGTTGGATTAATTCGGATGGATGATGCACTGCATGCACCATTTTTTTTAATCAGGGAGTAAGGGAGCAGATGGTCTTTATGGCTGGTAATGGGATAGAGAGCTCTTCACCTCGAAGGGTTCAAATTTGCCTGGATAACCAGGGATGGAGAGTGCCCTGTGATGGCTTTGAAGGGATCCCTCGGAAGGGACTGGCTCTGGTTCTGGTTCCTCACCTGTGCCCATCTCATGAACATCCCCAGCCTTTGCAGGGAACTCCTAAAGCTCAGCCTTGTGCAGGGAAACACCCTGGGTGTTTGTGAGGGACCCCATTTGTGCCCACCCATTCCAGCAGGCTGATCTTGCAGCATGGAAGCACAGAACCCTGGAATGGTTTGGGCTGCGAGGGACCTTAGAGATCACTTTGTGCCACCCCTGCCACGGCAGGGACACCTTCACTATCCCAGGCTGCTCCAGCCTGGCCTTGGGCACTGCCAGGGATCCAGGGGCAGCCACAGCTGCTCTGGGCACCTGTGCCAGGGCCTCAAACCCTCCCAGGGAGGAATTTTGTCTGTAAATCTGACCTGAATGTCCCCTCTTTCAGTTTGAATGCTTTACTCCTTGTCCTATCACTGTAATTCCCAACGCAAACACCTGCACTGTTCCATGAAAGACAGGGCTGGGCCACAGGCACTGCACAAACACTAAAGATACAGCATCTTTTTTTTAACCTGGTTACCTCTTCTTGAGGGGAAAACATCCCTAATGAGCCATGGCTGGGCTTGGGCAGGGAGAGCCTTATCCTTGATTTTTCTTCTCATTTTCTCTGATGTAACAGGAGTCACAAAATCCTGGAATGGTTTGGTTGGAAGGGACCTTAAAGCTCATCCAATTCCTTCCACTATCCCAGCTTGCTCCAACCCTGTCCAACCTGGCCTTGACCATTTTCAGTCACGTTTCCTTCTTCCCCTTCATCATCTGAATTTGCTTCCAAGACTTCTTTTAGGCTTGTGTTTGTTTTTTAAGAACTTTTTTTTTGCTCCCGGACTTCAGCAACATCTCTGAATTTGCTGCTACAACATCTCTGCTGCAATTGTCTGTAATCATAGGCTGTGCCAGCAGCTCCTTATTCACAGTGGGCTGCTGTGTTAGAGTGATTTGGGTTCTTGCAGCTGCTGGGATGGTGAGATACTGCGGGCAGGTTAATATCTATCATCAAGGCCATTATCTGGATGAATTTTGTGGAAATGCAGGGACCAGAGGCCTCGCTGTCGTGGGAGGTGGTGGTGGCACCCAGGCAGGTGTGGGCATCTCCTGGGGCTCCTCTCCAGCATCACCTTGGGGTATAATTTGAGTGCAGCTCAATTTGGTTTTCTGGCTTTGCTGAGCAAAAAGAAAGTGCTCATGGACAGCCAGACAGTACTTTTATTTACAGGTTTTCTGCAATATTCAGCCATTTCCACTCTCCAGCTATGCTGATTCTATCCCAGAGCATTAAATTATATTAATGGCCTCTGCCAGTTTCCAGCATGTTCTTCCCAAACACATGGGCTGGATCGAGGGCTGGCTCTGGGATTTGGGAGCTGATTTTTAAGGGGTCTGTGTTAGCCAGAGTTTGCTTCCTTCAGTTCACTCTCACTGAATTTTACAGGTGCTCTGAACAACACACCTGGCACTTGAGCAGCAACCAACCTCAGGCCCTAATGTGGCCCTTGAATTCTATTTATAGGATATATATTTTTAAAATAACTTCTTTATTTAATAAAGGCTTTTTGGTGGTTGTTCCAAAACCCTCACACGAAATTTAAAGACGTCTGTGTTGAGTGTGATGCTCTGTTCCAAACCTGAACTCCACACTTGTATCTGCCGTGTTCATCTGAGCACTTCAGGCTGATAAATTCCTAATTTCTCCCAGCTCACTGCAAAGCCATTTTTCTTTGCCAGCTATGAAATTACAACAGCTTAAAGAACCACATCCACCCCTCAGGTGTGCTTGTGATTCCGAGTGATTTGGTAATTGAAGTTGCTCCTGAATTGGGGGACGTGATTTATCTTTCACGCAGTCTGCAGATGGATATAATTGGGGACAAGGATTAGGGAGCAGTGTAAGACACCGACAGAAAAATAAGGTGCTTGGGATTTTGGCTTAATAGGAGCAAGGAAAAGCCACCACCTACCTTTTGTGCGTGGTTTGGGTTTTTTTTTCAATAGAGAAAATAATAGAATTTTAAATACTTGAGACTCCTCCCACCGATGCCAAAGTTGAAGTTCCCAAGGTGAGCAGTGTTAGCGCATATTTCAGTTGGAAAAATAGATCTGAATTCCTCAGGAAGGAGAAAGGTGGGATAAAATCCATCTGAGGGAAGGGAACGTGCTGCTGGGTTTTGATGGGGCAGGGCAATCTCTTCCCTATGGAATTCAGTGTCAGATCTTGAAGGTGAAATCCTTGAGGTGCCCTGGCCATATCCAAGCTCATTATGTGCTTCCCAGAGGCCTGCCTCGCCCCAGGTTTGTTTTTTCTATTTTTCCTGGTTTTAAATGCTGGTTTCCTGTGGGGCAGAGCTGCTGTTTGCACTCGAGATGCTCCAGCAGGGCCAGCACAGGGGACAGGCACTGCCCTGCTCCTGCTGCCACATCTCAGGCTGCAGGTAAAGACCATTTTGGACGAAACAAAAAAGTTGAACAATCAAACCTTTCTCTTCTTCCCCCACATCCTGAACTTCCTCTGCACCAGGGCATAGGAAAATGCCCTTTGCTCAGTGGAATATTTGTGTGTGGGTTACTAGTGGGCAGTTCTAGACGGGTGAGGATTTGTGCTGAAGGCAAAGCCCTGGCAATTCTGGGGCGAATTGCTGCTGCTTTCATTAAAGTGGCCGTGTCTGCTGTCACCAGCTCCCACGAGCTGAGGAACTGGGCTCCTGGCTGGTTTTTCTATTCATTTCCCTAAACTAATGCAAAGTACTAGATCTCCACGCACCCTCTCCTAATGCAGATTTGCAGCCTCACAAACACCTTCTTGCAAGGGAAATAATCAGTGGTTGCAGCTTTGCTCTAACTCCCAAGTGCTTCTGATTATTGGCTTAATATTTTTTTTGGACTCACCACTCTGAGTGAAAAGAGGAAAGAAGCCAAAGGCAGGAAGCGAAAGCACAGGGTTGCTGCTGTGGCAGGAGCTCCTCATGGATGGCAGGGAGCTGGCACAGAGGGCTCCAAGGGCTCCCTGACCCTGCCAGGGAATCTGGGAATGGCTTGGGTTGGGAAGGAACTTAAAGCTCATCCCATTCCACCTCCGCCATGGCAGGGACACCTTCCACTATCCCAAGTTTCTCCAAGCCATGTCCAGCCTGGCCTTGGGCACTGCCAGGGATCCAGGGGCAGCCACAGCTGCTCTGGGAAATCCATTCCAGGGCCTCAAACCCTCCCAGGGAACAATTCCTTCCCAATATCCCATCCGTCCCTGCCCTCTGGCACTGGGAAGCCATTCCCTGTGTCCTGTCCCTCCGTCCCTTGTCCCCAGTCCCTCTGCAGCTCTCCTGGAGCCCTTCAGGCCCTGCCAGGGGCTCTGGGCTCTCCCTGGAGCCTTCTCCTCTGCAGGTGAGCACCCCCAGCTCTCCCAGCCTGGCTCCAGAGGGGCTCCAGCCCTGGGGCAGGGCTGGGGGCTCTGGCTGGGCTGTGTCCAGCGGCTGTGCTGGAAATTCCGTGCAGTGAGACGCAGGAACAGGACCACAGCACACAGCTCCAGCAGCATCTCTGTGCTCTGTTCATGGCCCTTTCCTCCAGGAAATCTCCTGGAGTTGGGATGGAGGTGTGAGGATGGAGGGAAGGGAGGTTCAAAGAGCGACCTGAGCTGAACCTCACAGGACACAAAACACTGCGAGTTCAAAAAGCAGATTCCAAGAGGCACATTTATGCAGAGCTGCTTTTGTCTCTGTCTTTTTACGTTGCTGCAAGTGCTCACAAGATGAGAACCAGGCAGTGAAGAAGCCAATTTATTTGAGTTTTTGCTGTGGCATTCAATTCTGCTTTCTTAGCAGCTGGCTGAGCATTGAAAGAAGAGGTTCTAGGAAATAAGATATAAAAGTAACAGCAATGTTATGAAAGGGAAAAACCCTTTCTGTGCTCTTCTGTGGTGTTTATAATCTAGATAATATAGAAAAGAGCTTTTAAACAGTTGGGGCATAGACTTGCTCATGCTCTGTGCTTCCTCAGGCGGAGCAACCACGAAGGAAAAGCCTCTGAAAGAAATTGCAAGTGGTGAAATTGAGATTTCTTGAACTGTTTTACACTTGCAAACATAATGTCTTGTGCTCTGGTGATTCCTTTTCACTGAGCCAGAAGAGAGACATCTCCATGTCACTGGCGCGGGGACAAAGGCCTGGGCTGACAATGTTGTCTTCTGTTCCCTCCTCGCTGCGTTTTCAAACGGGGAGGTTGGGTTTAATGACTCTTTTGTTTGGTTGGTGTGTTTTGGACACTTGGATGATTTGGTGCTGGCAGGAGTCTTGTCTTTTTTTAGTTGTTTTGACAGGGAGGAGAAGCAGAGAGAATGTCAATCAGATTCTGAGACAGATTTCATGCTCTGTGCTGTGGCTCCGTGTCAGGCCTCGCCTGCGTTCTGCTCACTGTGGGATGAGTTTCAGGAGGGGAAATTTTTAACAAATCAAACCAATCCGGCAGGTACTGGGTGGGAATTCCCCCTTCCCATCTCAGCATTACTATTCTGCTAAAAAATGGAGCAAAACCCCCTCTTTGTGGGAATCCTCCACATTATTTGTGCAAGCAGCATTCCTCAGTTATCATTTCTCAAGCAAAAGCAGAAATACCTGAATTCTTCAACTTTCTGTGAAGTTTACTTTTAAGCAGTCTCAAATGAACCTTTGGATAAAAAGCCTTGGGCTCATGCAGTGTTAGCTCTGAAATTTTATCACAGCAAAGCACACTAAGAGGTTCTGGAGCTTCTCTACCCTAAAGTTTGCTGCCTGAGGCTCCAAGTGCTTCCCGCAGGAGGTCAGGGACCCTCTGCTGCCCAAAAGAGGTAGAAAAGCACAGAACAGTGGAATTGCTCAGGTTGGAAATGCCTTCTGGGACCCTCCAGTCCAACCATTCCCCAGCCCCGCCCCATGTCCCCAAGTGCCACATTCAGTGACTTTTAAATCCCTCCAGGGATGGGGTCTCCACCATGCCAGGGCTGGGCAACAATTCTGGGGAAGAAATGTTCCCAATATCCAACCTAAACCTCCCCTGTTTTGAGGGAGTTTCCATCTCTCCCAGGCGAAAGGCCTGGATGGAGCAGTCCCAGCGAATTGCTGGAAAGCTGCAGGAAAAAAATCCTGAGCAACAGCCTCGTCTGCAACAACTGCTGGCTCAGTGGAATCAATTATTGAAGATGTCTTGATGCTGGGGATACTTCTGTGCCTCAGGATTGTCTGCTTCGGGAGGAAATATTCTGGCTTTTCCCTATGAGTAAGGGATGGAGGGACAGGACACAGAGAATGGCTTCCCACTGCCAGAGGAAACGGATGGATGGGATTTTGGGGAGGAATTGCTCCCTGCGAGGGTGTGAGGCCCTGGAATGGATTTCCCAGAGCAGCTGTGGCTGCCCCTGCGTCCCTGGCAGTGCCCAAGGCCAGGCTGGATGGGGCTTGGGACAGCCTGGGACAGTGGAAGTGTCAGGATGAGCAAAACCTGGGCTTGGGGGTCTCACTAATGGTTTTACCAAATGATCAGAGCCTTTTCTGCTGCTTTGGTCCCGCAGTTCTGTTCTGCACATGTTTTGCCACTTATTTTTATGGAACAACACTTTGAGATATCTGTGCTCAGCCTTGTAGGGAGCCTAACTCTACCAGGAATCTGGGACAGTGGTGGAGGAGGGGACAGATGGGACTGGTAGCAAAAATTAGGAAAAAAAATCAGTGTTCAGGGTTTGTGTGAGCCTGAGGAACTTCCCAAGTAATTTCTGCAGGTTCTTTCCCTGTGAATGCCTCTTCTCACTGTTTCAGTTGCCTCTGCTGCTGGTGATTTTTCCCCAGCCCCAACAGTGATTGTTAAAAAGTGGATTTAATTCTGACACTTGGGCTACATCTGATCCAAGACAGGATGCAAGTGCCTGGAACAGCATCGATGGTTTAGTCTCGGCTTAAATGTGGTAAAGCTCAGCCCTCCAGAAAAAAAAGTATGTGCTGGAAGGAAGGTTTGGGCTCCAGGGTGCTGAGACTGTGCTCTTAAAACATAATTAGAACCGGAGAATCACAGATAATTGGGGCTGGGAGGGACTTTGAAGCCCATCTCAATCCAAGGCCTGCCCTGAATGGGCAGGGAACATTCCACTGTCCCAGGTTGTTCCAAGCCCCCGGCAGAGGAAGCCCTCGGATCCCTCCACTGTTGATTGTCACAGATGGAGATTGTCACTGCCCGGAGAGTTGCATTCAGGAGCTCCTGCCACCCTTCCCCTCGAAACGGGGGGAACCTGAACCCCTCTTTGCTGAGGGCTGAACTCCTCTTTGGGATCCTCTGAAGGGCAGAATGTGGAAGCTGCAGGAGCTGGGAACACTGGGGGTACCTANCGGCAGAGGAAGCCCTCGGATCCCTCCACTGTTGATTGTCACAGATGGAGATTGTCACTGCCCGGAGAGTTGCATTCAGGAGCTCCTGCCACCCTTCCCCTCGAAACGGGGGGAACCTGAACCCCTCTTTGCTGAGGGCTGAACTCCTCTTTGGGATCCTCTGAAGGGCAGAATGTGGAAGCTGCAGGAGCTGGGAACACTGGGGGTACCTAGAGATTTACATTCAGAAGCTCCTGCTACCCTTTCCCTGGACACGGGAGGCTGAACCCCTCTTTGCTGAGGGCTGAACTCCTCTTTGGGATCCTCGGAAGGGCAGAATGTGGAAGCTGCAGGAGCTGGGAACACTGGGGGTACCTAGAGATTTACATTCAGAAGCTCCTGCTACCCTTTCCCTGGACACGGGAGGCTGAACCCCTCTTTGCAATCCTCTGAAGGACGGAATTTGGGAACAGCAGGAGCTGGGAACGCTGGGGGTACCTGGAGATTTGCATTCAGAAGCTCCTGCCATCCTTCCCTTGGGAACAGGAAGCTGAACCCCTCTTTGCAATCCTCTGAAGGACGGAATTTGGGAACAGCAGGAGCTGGGAACGCTGGGGGTACTTGGAGATTTGCATTCAGAAGCTCCTGCCACCCTTCCCCTGGGAACAGGAGGCTGAACCCCTCTTTGCTGAGGGCTGAACCCCTCTTTGCAATCCTCTGAAGGATGGAATTTGGGAGCAGCAGGAGCTGGGAACGCTGGGGGTACCCAGGGATGGGTTCTCTGCTCTGCCTGGGTGATTTCGCACCCAAAGCCTCTCCATCCACCATCCACCTTTGAAAGGATGCTCCAACCCTACTGCTGCAGGAATTCCTGCTCCAGGGCTGCTCCTGCTCCCCTCCAGACACCTCCACGCCGAGGTAACTGCGATGCTGGAGTTGTAGCAGCCTGGCTTTCCTCCCCGAGCGCTGGTGGGAAGGCACGTCCCACATGAGCCAGGCTCTGCTGGGAGAGCTGCCTGTGGGAGGAACGTGAGCTGTGCTGCTCCTCCGCTGGCTGCTGGGGGGGAGAGGCACAAATAGGAGCTTTTTTTGCTGAGTGTTCCTTAAAAACAATCCAGGCTTTGTTGCTGGAGCCACAACAACAGCGGCTCGACTCCTTTCAGTGCAGGGAACTTTCAAAGGGCCGATTCTGCCCAGTTCAGAGCCTCCGCCTCTATCTCAGGGGATAAAACGAGCAAAAAACCCTTCTTTCCCCCCAAAAACACTTCGCAGGGAGGGAGAAGGCTGCAACAAGTAGATAAAAGCATCTAGAAATGTGGAATTCGGGACACAAACACAGGAACAAACAAGGTTTTTTCTCATTGTAGTGTCAAGCTCTTGTGGTACCATTGGAAGAAAATTCAGAGGGGTATTTAATAATTCCAAACCTCTTTTTTGGGAAGGTGGGAGAGGAAGGCTTTACTGCTTTTCTATGTGGAATGGGGAGCTGGAATGAGATGGTCTTTAAGATCCCAGACCATTCTGTGATTTTATGAGCAGGTACAGGGAATATTTAGCTCTTTCCTCACTCCATCCCTAACGAAAGCACAGGCAGCAGCTCCTCGAGCAAAAAAAAATCTCATTTGACATTGAAGATACTGTTACACATAATCTGGGCAGACTGAGGGAAACCGCTTCCTCTCCTCTGGTTTCATGTCTGCTTTTTGTCTGCCCTTTCCAGGCAAAAAGGGTCTGTTCACTCCTGCTAAGCAACCTGGGAAAGGCAGCTCCACTCTGCTGATCCTCAATTTTCAGACGTCTTCCTTTCACCTCCCCTCTCTCAGGCTCAGAGTTGCTTCCTCAGCATAAATATTCAGACTGACAGCGTCTTAAATGCCTTTTAAATGTCGGCTCGTTTCCCCTGGGCTCTCTGGAGAGCTGGAATTCAGGCCCTGTGGTTGGTGGGGTTTGTGGCTTGCCTGGGGGGGGGCTGCTCAGGGACCTCCCCAGGCAGACAAGGGAGGTTTTGCAGGGAAAGCTTCCAAATCTGGAATTTCTCGCTGGTTCCAGCAGCGAGTACCTCCCTCAGCGGGTGGCAGTGTGTGACACTCTGCTGCTGGTCACTCTGGGACACCTCTGGCTGCTGGAGCCAAAATGTCCCCATAGCTCGAGGTCACACCTGTTCCACTCTCCCATTTCTGCCTCCAAACCCCCAAAGGTTTTGAAGGTTTTGAAGCAGGATCAGTCTAGATGTGTTTGGTTTTGAGAACAAGCACAAGCACTTGTGGTGGGACTGCAGGGACAGGAGGAAGGGGTATTTCCCTCCAGGATTTGTGGTGTCTTTCCCTTTCCCTGTGCAGGAATGAGTTCCTGGCCTGGCTAATCCAGCCATGGATGGCTTTGGACAGATTCCTGGACAGCAGCACTTCCCTCTGAGCTCCTCTGCACCAGTGCTCCTTCCAAAGCTCTCTCTGCCTTGGGAGGAGAAGTTCTCCTCCTGCACATCCTTCTCCTGATACTCTACAATTAGCACTTAAGGGCATTAATTAAATTTCCACTCTCTCCAGCTCCTGTCCTGTTCAGCATCAGTCGCAATCCTTCAGTTGAAATCCCAGTGCAGGGAATGGATCACAACAGGAACGCTCCCACCTGACGTGTTTCAGTTTTGGAAGGAGGTGCTGCAGTTGTTGGTGTTTGGTGACTGCCAGGCTTTGTTCTGAACACAGAGCGGTCCCTGTGCTCACAACAGTCCAGCCTGGCCTTGGGCACTGCCAGGGATCCAGGGGCAGCCACAGCTGCTCTGGGCACCTGTGCCAGGGCCTCAAACCCTCCCAGGGAACAATTCCTTCCCAATATCCCATCCAGCCCTGCCCTCTGGCAGTGGGAAGCCATTCCTTCATCAGCCATCCTTTCTGATTCTCTGCTTTAGTGGGCATAGCAAACTTGGAATTGATTCCTGCTGCTTCTCTTAGAAATACGGTGAAAGTATCATTTTCTGTTTCTCCTCCTCTCTCCACTTTTTGAATCTTCAGATTGATTTGTAAAGATCTTCAGTTTTTCATTCCCTCAGAGCCCTTCTGTTGCTCTCCTACAGCATTTCCAGCTGTAAGAATTCGCCCAGTGCTGTTGGACCTCTGATCCTTTGTCCCCTTTTCCCTGTTCCAAGCTCCCACTTTTCTGCCATCCTTGCTTTTAAAAGTTGACCTACAGAACTGCAAGTCCTTTTTGAACATCTCCTCCTTCCACCCCTGGCTCTTCCAGCACAGAGTAACATGAAAACAAACTTTTTGAGGGGAGATCAAACACCAATTCCATGCTTAGAGGCCAACAAGCTGCTTTGCTTTTTTCCTTTCTCTTCTTTTTTTAAATCATACTTGCAGGAAGTTTGGCAAAAGAAATATTCCTGTGCCTTGAGGAGGCATCTTCTGTTCTGAAGTTGGCAGGGTGTAGAGGAGATTTAATTTTACCTCTAATTTTACCAGTCCAGGACCAGATCAGGTTCTTGTGGATCATGAGCACATCAGAGTAGCATCACTTCCCCAATGGAACCTCCAGTTTAAAGGTTTATTGATAGCTCACCAAGGGTGAGGCTACCTGAGCGTGGGGAAGGTATCTGCAGTTAAATTATGAATTAATTTAATGATAAACTGATGATAAATTATCATTTTATCATGGAATTGGAGAACAGTTTGGATTGGACAACCTTCAGTCAAGAGGATGTCCCATGGAGCAGGGAGTGTCTTTTTCTCAGCCCTGAGGAGAAGCTTGTTGGCTGCGATAAATCAGCTGCTTTGGAGTTGAGGGAGCTTGGAACCACGGGATGGCTTTGGTTGGAAGGGACCTTGAAGGTCATGGGATCACAGAATTCATTAGGTTGGAAAATCCTTCCCGGCCCATCGAGTCCAAGTTGTGCCCAAAGCTCACCTTGTCCCCAGCCCAGAGCTCTGAGTGCCAATCCAGGAATTCCTTGGACACCTGCAGGGATGGGCACTCCAACCCTCCCTGGGCAGCCCTGCCAATCCCGAGCACCCTTTCCATGGGGAAATTCCTGCTGATGTCCACCCTGAGCCTCCCCAGCCCAGCCTGAGGCCGGTCCCTCTCCTCCTGTCGCTGTTCCCTGGGAGCAGATCCCAAATCCCCCCGGCTGTCCCCTCCTGTCAGGAGCTGTGCAGAGCCACAAGGTTCCCCTGATCCCCTTTGCTCCAGGCTGAGCCCTTCCCCAGCTCCCTCAGCCTCTCCTGGGGCTCAGCCCTTCCCAGCTCTGTTCCCTTCCCTGGACATGCTCCAGCCCCTCCCTGCCCTTCCTAAATTGGGGAGCCCAGAATGGGACAAAGCCCTTGAGCTGTGGCCTCACCAGGGCCCAGCACAAGGGAAGAATCCCTTCCCTGCTCCTGCTGCCACCCCAGTGCTGCCACAGCCGGGGGGCCATTGGCCTCTTGGCCACCTGGGCACACCTGGCCCATGCTCAGATCACTCAGTCCCAACCCCAGTTCAGATCCTGTGCCATTTGTCCTCACTGTGCTGAGACTGAACATTCAACCTACTCACAATGCTGAGTGTTCTGAGCCCAGCTGGCAGCAATGAGCCATCCCTCAGCCCTGCAAAATCACAGCTTTGAGAAGGAAAACAACTTTCCCCCGTTCCTGACATGCAGCAGTGCATGGGAATGCGTTTGGTGTGGCCAGAGCAGAGGGATTGTCGGGGATTTGTTCCAAACAAGTGAAAAAAATGAAAAATTGGTTTTGTTGTGCCTGAAGGTGCCTCGTCACCAGACATGGAGTCCAGCTACGGGGGAGGCCTGCTGGACATGGTGAAGGGAGGAGCCGGGAGGCTCTTCAGCAACCTGAAGGATAACCTGAAGGACACCCTGAAAGACACCTCCTCCAAGGTCATGCAGTCTGTTGCCAGGTACAGTGCACCTGAGCAGGGAAAAGCAGGAGCTGCAGAGTATTGTCCCACTGAGCCAGCACAGCGCAGCCCCAGGGACTGAGGGAGGAGGGGGAATCACAAATTACTTCCTTGGTTCTGTCTCATCATTGGTGTTCGGCCTCAAGGAGGCGGGAAATCCAAAATCTGAAATCTGAAACCCAAAATCCATCCTGAAATCTGGAAATGCCTGGGAAAGTGGAGCACTTGGTCTCCAATTCCTGGAGGATTCCCTGTGGGATCCTTCCAGTTAAGCACCACTTGAATGTTTGGTCACTGGTGCTGCAGCCTCTGGCTGCTGATGTTCCCATCCCTAAATCCCCCTTGGAATGGAAGAAAGGCTGAGGTGACCTTGCTTTGGGGACTCTCCTGGCCTTGTCCCCTGTGCCCACCTCTGAGGGATAGGGGGCTACAAGAAATTCAGGGATTTTAATGCATGCGAGAGCCCAGAGGGTTTGAATGATCTGCAAAGTGCAAACTGCTGGAGATTTCTCCTGCAAAATGGCACTGAAAATTAATGACAAAAGGGAAAAGGGACCTTTCTTGCAAGTTTTGCATCCAGTTAATTGCATGTGGAGAGAGGGAGGCTGGGGCACTGTCTGCATATTAAGAATTAATTTTAAGATCATTTTTCCTTGTGGGATAAGCAGATTTTTCTGGGAAAACAATCCTAATGTGCTGCTAAAGTGCCTAAATTCTGTCTCCTGCTTTGTCTCCTTTCAGTTACACCAAGGGAGAGCTGGACATTTCCTACATTACCTCAAGGATCATAGGTAAGCACGGCTTTGTGGAGAAATACAACCTGGAGTACTCAAGGTCCATAATCCCACAAACTCACGCTCAGCTGGCTCTCCTTGCCTCCGCAGTGATGTCTTTTCCTGCTGAGGGCGTGGAGCTGGGGTTCAGGAACCACATCGAGGATGTCAGGACGTTCCTGGACTCCAGGCACCCCGACCACTACACCGTGTTCAACTTGTCACCCAAATACTATCGCAGTGCCAAGTTCCACAACAGGGTGAGTGCCTCCGTGGGATTAGGGGGGAAATTCCTTGGGAAAGGGGCACCAGGTCCTCTTGTATCCAGGATTTAAGGTGATTAAGGAGTTCTAGGTGTTTTTTAGCTGCCAGGGTGGGTTTGGGGTTTTAGCTGGGGCCACAGGGATTAAAGAGCTGGAAAGTTCAGGAGTAATGTTCATGTGAGGAGCCTGGGAGAGAAAAAGGCATTGCACTGAGTGGGGCCTGGGCTGCAGGCAAATGAAGAATAAAACAGAGTTAGAGCTGCTCCTACACAGTGTTAGAGCTGCTGCAGAGAAATAATAAAATGAAAGGCCTTTGGAAGAAATTACCAATGGAAGAAGGGAGACGATTTTCTTGCGGTTGTGCTTTAATCAAGCAGGAGCCCTCAGCAATAAAGCACAGGATGGGAAGGGGATCTGAGGGGCAGTTTGGCTCTTGTGACTTTAAAAAGCCACCTCCACCGCCTGCCCCAGTTTCCTTCTCTAAAACCAGAGCAGCATCAGGAGCACTGCAAGGCTCTGCTTCATTAATGGCTTTTAGAGGAAATCTCTATGAAATGCTGCTGCTGAAATGCAAGATTAGATTTAATCTTTCTGAAAACTTCCTGTTCTTTCCCTCTCCCGCAAGGGAATGATGTGTTTGGAGTTGGTTTGTTTTTTTTTAAATTTCTAACTTTTTGGTGCCTTCAGCCCAAAAGGCAGCAGCAGTTGCCAGGCTTAACCCTCAGTCAGGGTAAATGAATTTAATCTATGAGCCTAATTTAATTTTAATTAGAGGTGTAGTTGAATTTATCTTCAGCAGTTCTGATTACCAAAAACCCCTCACTGATACCTGAAGCAAATTTCTCAGTGGCCATCAGTAACCAGACTTCAAATACGAGTAAATGAACAGGAAAGACAAATTAAGAGATATTAAGAGCTCTGAACCTTCAGTCTTGATTGGTTGTGGAGCTTCCCTGATGCTGTTTGTGAGTGGAGGAAGATTTATGTACTTCTGAAAGCCCAGCATGGAAGATCTATTGCTGTATGAGCTGGCCGTAACTCCTGAATCCCTGCAATTATCTCCCAGCCCACCCAACACCTCAGCGGGTGACTTTGAATGTCACTCTCAAAGCACAACTTAGGCCTTTGGGACCATTGCCTTGACTCAAACAGGAAGAAAATAAAATTATATTTTAATAAAATACTGTATTTTCAGGTTATGGGCTGGGAAGTCCTGATTCCAGGTATTTTTCATGAGAATGGAGTATGCCCACCACAATAGATGAAAGAATTACAAGGCTGAGCTTTATATATCTTGGAAAAAATACTAAAGGGCTCTCAAGGAGGTGACAACCCAGTGAAAGTTTTCTGCTGGGGATGAGGATGGCAGCTGAGCTGCACTGACATACACACTTGTTCTTCGACAGGAAAAGCTTTTGAATTCCTGCTTTCTTGAAAACTTTTTGCTCCTAGGATCGAAGTAGGTCACTCTGCTGCGTGGTGGCACAGCAGGGAGGTGAATTCATGTCCTGCTGGGCCATTTTGCTGCGAGCCGTGGCTGAGTGGGTCACAGAGCCCCAGGGGTCCAGTCTGCCGAAGAGGAGAGGGCTGGAAGGGTGGGGAGGCACTGGGAAAGGCTGCCCAGAGCAGCTGTGGCTGCCCTGGATCCCTGGAAGTGTCCCAGGATGGAGCTTGGAGCCAGCAGGGACAGTGGGAGCTGGCAGGGTGTGAACAAGAGGATCACTAAGGTCCCTTCCACGCCAAGGCAGGGTGTGACTCTGAGCACAGACCTGGCTCTGCTCTGCTGTCCCTCTGTGTCCCCAACAGCAGAGAAGAGCCGAGCTCCCATCTGCCTGAGGAAGTGAGAGCAGTTTCAAAACACAGAACTCAAATATAACATTAAACAACCCCAAACTTCAAAGCCCCTCACGGGTCACATTCCTGGCAGTTGCTGCCCTGCTGCTAAAATAAAACAAGCACTGGCTGCTCATTCCCAGAGCTCGAGAGTTCCAGTTGCTTCTCCCTGAGGTTTTCTGTGCTGAGTGCTGGTGAGGTTCTGTTGGATATAAACACCAAGCACATATTTAATTTCCTAATTGCAAACCATCAGGCAGATGTGTAATTAGAGGCAATGTAAATATGTAATTATGGACTGTTGGGAGATGTATATTATTTACTAGAGAAGTGATAATGGCTTTTCCAGATGCTTGACAGGGAGGTCTGCTCAGAAGATGGTCAGTGAAAGGGTCACGGGTGGTATGGATTCTAACAGGGAAAAACAAGGGTACAACAGAAGGGGTGACACAAATGACATCTCTAGAGACAGGAGAAGGTGAGAGGATAAACAGGGAATGGTCATTCCCTGCTTTCCAAACTGTGAGCACTGTTGGATTTGTTGAGAGGCTCCTGCAACACAACATTCGCTCACCAAGGGCACAGTGGAAAATCAGGATATTGTGGAGACCTGAACGTTCACAGATGGAAAAGGCAATGAGACAAATATCTACCTTGCTGTGAGGTTAGGAAGAGTCTCCCCAACAGTGAGCAGAGGATGAATGGCTGGGGCAGGCAGAGCTGCCAGCCTGGCCTGGCCCCACATCCCATGGGAGCCTTTGGAATCCTTGTTTGACAGGACACAGCCTGGTGAGGCTCTGATGGAACCTGGCTGCCTCCTTCTGCTCTGAGATCTTGGGCAGGTGTCAGACAGAACCTTGAGTGCACATTTTATAAAACCTGCAGCGTTTCCTTCCTCTGAGAGATGAAACAGTTATGGGGATCATGTGGCTATTTAAGAACATCTGGGCAAATCATCTCCTTCCTTCCCCATTCTCATTAAGCAGGAGCCAAATGTCAGCCAAGAGAGAGAGAGAACCAATTCTTCCGCTGAGAACAAGCCTCAGGATATTTCTCCTTTAAATTTTTCTGGCCAGAAATGCCTTTAAAAAAAAGATATTTCAATTAAAACCAGATGAAAGGGAGATAGCTGTCGAGGGCTATTTGATGTGCTGCTCGGGCCTGCGAGGACTGTGCTGGAGAGAAGGGATGACTCAGAACCAGCACTCGGATGAATAGGAACCAGGCATACTTTAGGATTTGTGGGGTTTCAGCTCTAAGGAGCCATTCTTTTTTTCTGGCTCATATATTAACTATACTTACTCAGATAGGATTATTTTTTTTTTGAACAGAACTTCTCTTTCATCAGTTTAATATCTGTCACATAGGACTTGGAAATGCTGTGCCACAGAACGATTCAGAACAACAGATGCTCAGTGCCCTGTGCAAATCAGAACAGTTTTTAGGGACACGTTGTACAAAGCCTTTAGAAATCAATGCGAGACTGGAGTGTTATAAAAGAGCCTCTCCAGTTAATCTGACGTGAAATGTAAATTTTTAAAACTGTGCAGTCAGGGCCAACCCATCAGCCTGACGTTATTTCATTGAGAAAGCTTTTTTGTTTGCCTCCTCGTAACTCACAGGAGTCACGGCACGGAGTTATGCACGAGGAGGGGTGGAGTAGGTTTCCAGCACGTAACTCGGGGTTGTAAAAGCTGAGTAGGTTTCTGGGCAGGGAGAATTTGTAGAGAATTTGTAGAGAATTTGTAGAGAATTTGCAGGCCTTGCTGAATGCCCCTCCAAAGCTGCTGGTGCTCTCTGCAGGTGTCTGAGTGCAGCTGGCCCGTGCGGCAGGCGCCCAGCCTGCACAACCTCTACGCTGTCTGCAAGAACATGCACAACTGGCTGCAGCAGAACCCCAAAAACGTCTGTGTCATCCACTGCATGGTGAGTGCACCTCCCTGCAGCCACGAGTGCCGGGTCACACTGCGCGGGCGGGGCTGGAGCCTGGGGGTGACGGTGGGGACAGTTCCTGGGGGAGGAGGGATGGAGTGACACAGACATCATCACCAAAGCTAAGCTGGAAGGGCTAACACTGAATGAGAAGCAGGAATGCAACACAGGAGAGGTCAAAATCATTCTCTAGGAGAGGTGATCAGTAGGAAAATGTTTGAATTTCACCCAAGAACTGACTGTAAAAGTTGTCAGCCTGCTGTGACCTGCCCAGCTGAACAGGGTGCCCAGAGAAGCTGTGGCTGCCCCTGGCAGTGTCCAAGGCCAGGCTGGACAGGGCTTGGAGCAGCCTGGGACAGTGGGAGGTGTCCCTGCCATGGCAGGGGTGGCACTGGATGGGTTTTAAGGTTCCTCCCACCCCAAATAATCCTGGGATTCTGTGATTTGCATTTTACCCTAAGTAGTCACAGGAGAAAACACAGCCTTTAGACTGAAGGGGGATGGAAATTGGGCAGAAAACACAGAGTTGGGAATTGTGTCGAACTGTGCAATGGAGATTGTGGGAGTCTCTTGCCATCAGGAGCTGTCAGGCCTGGCTGAAGGAGCCCAGCTGCCTCTGCTCCTCTCTCCAGCGCAGCTGAACTGGGAACCCCCCACAGGGATCATTCAGCACTGGGCAATGCTGGGCTGGGTGAGAGTGGTGAGATCCTGGATCACTCCTAATTTACTCCATCCAACCTTTCATATCGACAGCAATGCCCAAAAGGAGAGTTCTCTTTGCTCCTGGAGCCGAAATTAGAGCAGGAGGCTGTCAGCCCTTATCAGCATAACCTGGGAGGAAAAGAGGAAATGACTGATCCCAAATTGCACAGAGCTCCACATGAGCCTGGCATTTCTGCCTTGCACAGCCAGCGGCTCCAGGACGTAAATTCCCTTCAAACAGAGAGGAAGATGCTCTCGATGCCTCCAGTCCTGGAAATTGAACTCCAAAATCCAATTCCTTTGCTGTCCCTCGAGCAATGGATATCAGGATAATGTGATAAAGGGCAGGGAGTCCTTTCCAACACTTTCTAACAAGGCTGCAGAAACCCACTTAGTTTCTATGAACCTGAGAGATCTTGTCAGGAACAATTGGCAGGGGCTAAACTTGAAAAAAGCAAAGGACCTGTTCATGTCAAGCCAAGCATGTTCCTGGGGCTTGGAGCACCTCCAGTACAGAAAATCCTACAGAAAATGGCTGGAATGCCTAAAATTTATCTGACACAAACAATTGCAAGAAGCAAGAGTGGTGAGACCCTGAGGAGTTGTGGATTCCCCATCCACAAGACTCATCACCTCATTCCAGGGGCAGGAGAGACCCAGGCCACTGGGAATACGTTGATTCTGTCCTGCTGCTCCTATATTTTTGATCTATCAGTGTGACTCAGCAAACTTCCCCCCATAGTCACCTTAAAAAACACCCATCGGGAGCAATCTGTAGGCTCAGGGCTGTGGAGGTGTTTGGGTGAAGGAGCCTGGGGCTGGACTTTTTGTTTGTTTATCCTTTCCAAGGACTGCTTGCAGCTGTAGGATGGGTGCACTCTGACCCCTGTGGTTACTTCCAGGCCTATGTTTGCAATAATTCTAAAATTACAGCTTGGGAGCAGCCATGAAACACCAGCATTTGCAGCCAAATGTTCTTGTGGGCTTTCCAAACAAGTGTAAACCACCCTCAGCTTTGGCTTCTCCCTGGATAGTGTTTAGCTTTGATCCAGGCCAGTGCTGTTCACTGAAGTCCTGAGTGTTGAACAAATGGCACAGAACTGAAAATTCCTCATCACCTTGTGGTCTCAATCCCAATCTTTCTGGATAAGTTATTTTTTGTGATTTCAGGAAGAGCAGAAAGCTGATACTTAAACATTTTTCTCCCCCTGCCCCTTTCCTTCCCAGGACGGCCGTGCAGCCTCAGCAGTTCTGGTCAGTGCAATGTTCTGTTTCTGTCACCTCTTCTCTCATCCTGGCCCTGCTGTGCAGCTGCTGAACACAAAGAGACCTGGGATTGTACTGTGGCCATCTCACAGGAGGTACGGTACCCTGCCTCAGCACTGGCAGCTCTGTCCCTCGAGCCCCGAGCTGCCCAAATCCCTGTCGGGTGGGCTTTGGCCCCTAGGCTGAGACAGGGGGTCAGACCCCACTGTGCTCCTCAGAAATGATGGAGGAGTGGGGATCAGGTGTGGATTTCTTTCCTTGGAGATCCTCGGTTGGGAATCACCCCCAGCACAAAATCCAGGTCTGAGACAGAGCTGTGAAGCTGCTCCTGCTCTGAGCAGAGAGCAGGCGATCTTCAGATCTTCCAACCCGAATGATTCTGTTATTTTAGAGGTCCCTGCTCCTTGCAGGGGGTTGGATTAGATTGCCAAAGGTCCCTTCCAGCCCAACCTGTGGTTAACAGGTTCCTCTCCTGTGTCAGCTGCATCCCTACAGCCACAGCAGTGAAGTGCAGATGTTGTGCCAGCTGCAGGGATGCTGAAGCACATGGAAACTCCAGCTCTGGGCTGTGAAAGAATGGCCTTTTCCCCGGATTTTGAGGCAGGCTCAGAGCATGAAATGAAAGAACTGGAGCTCTGAGCCCTGGTTTCTGTGCCTGCAGGTACATAGGATACATCTGTGACCTAATAGCAGACAAACCCGTCATCCCCCACTGCAAACCCCTCACGATCAAGTCAGTCACCCTCAGCCCCGTGCCCTGCTTCAACAAGCAACGCAACGGCTGCCGGCCCTTCTGCGACATCCTCAGCGGTGAGACCAGGATCCTCACCACCTCGCAGGAGTACGAGAGAATGAAGTGAGTCCCTGGCACCTCCTGCCGTCTTGAGGGGCTGGGTGCAGCCAGGCTTTCACTCTGCTGCAGAATATCTGTGCTGCAGCCATTGCCAGGCTGTCTCATCAATGGAGACGTTCATTGGAAATTAGTGCCTAAGGTTGAAATTATTTTCATTGGAACTTAGTGCCTAAGGTTGAAATTAATGGCCAGAGGAGGTCTGAGGTGGTCAGGAGGTGGGATCACTGCACAGACATCAGGGTCTGAGGTCAGGAGGTGGGATCACTGCACAGGGTCTGAGGTTATCAGGAGGTGGGATACCTTCCCATAGATTGTTCAGTGCTCTGTTAGTTCCCCTCTGGAATATTTCTGTTTTCACCAAGCAGAGCATTGAATGTGCCTTCTCCCTGCTTGGCCTGAATGAGGTGAGAGCTTTTCTGTGCACGTGGGAGAAGGGAGCTTAACCATGGCTTTCCTCCTGTTCCCCTTGAAGGGAATACCGTGTGCAGGAAGGGAAAGTCCTGATCCCGCTGGGAGCCACTGTCCATGGAGATGTCGTTGTCTCCGTCTACCACATGAGATCAACCATCGGGGGACGCCTCCAAGCCAAAGTAGGAGCTTGTTTTGGGGTCTCTTGTGGAGGCAGTGTGGGGGACTGAGAGCTGCCTAAACATGGAGTCTCCATCATTTCCCTGAGGACAGATTCGAAACTTGAATATTCAAGTCGCAGGATGGCCGTGAATATTTTCCTCCTCTCCATCATTGGTGCCGTTTGCTGTGTAGATGACATTTCCCTGAAGCCTCTGATCCAAGTGAAATGGTTTTATATTTTTTGGGAAACAAACCTGTTGCTCCAATGTATTCAGTGGGAACAGCTTCATTTCATTGCAAAACTGATGAGTAGATCCCAGGAATACAGAGAAGCAGGGAAAGAAGGCATATTCCTGAAGGCTTTCTGCTATACAGGGCCTGCAGCAGCAGGGTTTAAGACAGATGGAAATACTGGGAATATTTGGGAATATTAGAAGGAAATATTGCCTGTAGAACGAGCAGAATGAATTAAGTTACGCAGCAGCTCAGATTAGGGTAGACTTAACTAACTCATGTATGTAAGCCCTTGGTCAGTCTGGTGCTCTCTGGTTTTTTTTCTTTTCAGATGACCAACACACAAATATTCCAAATTCAATTTCATACTGGATTCATAGCCCTGGGAACAACCACTCTCAAATTCACCAAGTGAGTGTTTGAAGCTGAACATTAATCAAACCCGATGCATAAAAGCCTGATGAAGGCTGAGGGAGAACAGTCACAGATGAAATATGAAAAGCCTGAATATACTGAAAGCCTTTTTATAGCTTTCCAGAAATATTCGTCCCTTTTAAACTGGACCACTCTTGTCCCCCTTAGGCCTGAGCTGGATGCCTGTGACTCTCCAGACAAATATCCTCAGCTCTTTCATGTTATACTGGACATAGAAATACAGTCTGCAGACAGACAAACTGAATTAACTCCCCCATGGGAGAACTTCACCACAAAAGACATCAATCCCTCCATTCTCTTCTCCTCCCACCAGGAGCACCAGGACACTCTTGCTCTGGCAGGTAAGGGCCGCATGGATTTATTGCCTTTGCATGAGTTCTTCCTGCTGAGCTGGGCTTGTTTGATTCCACCTCTCTGGTGCTCTGTGCTGCAGGCAGAGGTGCCACGGATTCCCCCCAGGATAACATCAGGAACGTTGGGCAGAGCGCGTTCTTCTCCTCTCTCAGCTGGCAAGGTAGGCAAGGCTCCGTCTCCAGAGCCAAATCTGCTTCCAAGAACACAAACAAGTCCTTTAGGCCCTGCCAGGAGCACGGAGTGAGGCTGGAGGATCCCACTGCAGCATGTCTGTCCCATTAGATCACTGAGCTCTGCTGGGCACACCCTGATGTTGCAATGCCGTGGGAATTCATTTCCTACAACAAACTCTTCAAACTGTGCTCTGTGTGACCATTATTGACACAGTTCTAGGGTGAACCTTCACCCCAGGCCTCCTTCATGCTAAAACTCGAAATAAATAAGCCTTGATGATAAAATTGAGGTTAATCTTTGCAAAGGAATCATGGGATCATGTAGGTTGGAAAAGACCTTTAAGGTCATCGAGTCCAACTGTTCCCCAGCACTGCCAAGGCCACCACTCACCCATGTCCCCAAGTGCCACATCCACAGGGCTGGGGACTCCACCACTGCCCTGTGCCGGGGCTGGAGAACCCTTTTGGGGAAGAAATTTGTCAGCTTTTATTTTAAAAAGCAAAATTATTTTAGCAAAATGCTGCTGTGCTATTCTCAGTAGCTTTCTGTTCTGCTTGTAAGCTGATTTTTACGGAACCTTTGTGATGACCAAACTAACAGCTGCCTAATTTTATTTTCAATCATCATTTAGATCAGAAATCTGACAAAAGTAGCTCTCACCCCACCTCAGAGGATCGAGCAGCGTTGGTGCATGAGGAAAGCGAACAGTCAGATGACGAACTCTTGTCCCTTTCCAGTCAGCACAGTAATGCCAGCGGTGACAAGCCCCACGGGACCCCAAAACACAGCAAAAAGCAGCAAGAGCCTCCAGCACCACCTCCCCCTGAAGACGTGGACCTGCTGGGCCTGGATGGCAGCCCCATGAGCAAGAGCTTTCCCTCGCAGCCCAGCGCTGTCCCCTCTAACTCTGACCTGCTGAATGATTTGTTTGGGGTCGGTGGGCCGAGCTCGCAGAGCCCCGGGGGAGCGGCTGCCGAGGAGGTTTTCCATGTGGGGGGCCCTGGATCCGTGCAGTCGACTCCGCGGCGCTCGGCGGCTTCGGCGTCGCCATCCCCGTCCCCGAGGGTAGGAGAAGGTAATGGTGGCTTGGGCTTGGAGGATCCTGCTGGGGGATCAGCTTGGGGATGTTGGATACCTCTTGGATACCTCCATTCCATGAAAATTGAGGCCAGCCAGCTCCTCTACTCCAGAGCTGGTGCATCCTCACCAAACCAGTCCCCGCTGGAGCACACCCAGGGCTTTGGTGGCTCCTCACACCAACAGCCACTGGAAATCCTCAGTTTTGCTCTTTTCATGTGTCCAATAGTGCATATGAAGAGATGATGAGTGTAAAAAAAATCCTCTCGGGTTTTGGGTAGACGCACAGCACTCTGAGTTTAGTTTCTCTTTTAACATAGGGGGTTTGGAGCTGTGAGATCCTCAGTTTTGCTCTTTTCATGTGTCCAATAGTGCATATGAAGAGATGATGAGTGTAAAAAAAATCCTCTCGGGTTTTGGGTAGACGCACAGCACTCTGAGTTTAGTTTCTCTTTTAACATAGGGGGTTTGGAGCTGTGAGATCCTCAGTTTTGCTCTTTTCATGNGTGTAAAAAAAATCCTCTTGGGTTTTGGGTAGACGCACAGCACTCTGAGTTTAGTTTCTCTTTTAACATAGGGGGTTTGGAGCTGTGAGATCCTCAGTTTTGCTCTTTTCATGTGTCCAATAGTGCATATGAGGAGATGATGAGTGTAAAAAAAATCCTCTCGGGTTTTGGGTAGACGCACAGCACTCTGAGTTTAGTTTCTCTTTTAACTTAGGGGTTTGGAGCTGTGATAGTGATCCTGGACTAGGGAATAGAGAACTTCCGTATCTTCCAAGACCAGGCCAGCAGAAGGAGTGCTTGAATAGATATTGGGGAGAGGGATCTTTTGGAGCATTAAGCAAAGAGAGGAGAGCAAGTGCAAAGAGAGAGAAGAAGAATCCAAGTTTCAGTGGAAGAAATTGGTCACTTGAACCTGGAGAAGGTTCCTCGAGCTGTGGTTGTTGTAGGCTCAGTCTGAGAGCTCTCAGCCAGGGTGGGAAGGTTGTGCAGACAGATCCCACAAGGCAGAGGTGCAGCAACAGATCAGGAAAAGATTTAAGGATTCATGAGCTTTGCAGAGCCAGCATCACACAGCTAAACTGTCCCAACTCATGAAAGCAAGGTTAAGAGCTTGGGAGATGAGTGAAGAGTAGTGACTGTGTGACATAAGTAATAAGTAGCATCATTACCACAATGCAGAGCTTCTGGGGATTGTACCTTTCAGGATCCTTTTTACCTTAAATCTGTTGACAAGAATCTGAGTGACTTCAGAGAAGTTTCTCTCGGCTGGGCTTCGTGGGGTTTTTACATGAAAGAGAGAACACTGAACAAATGGATCAAAAATGGAGTTTGAGAAGAACCAGATTTTTGTAACAAGGGATGCTCTGTAGGAAAGTATCAGTTATTTTCTAAAGCTGTTTTAAAAGTCCCTTTACCCCCCAACATGGATGACCTCTGCCAGCCTGAAATCATCTTGAGAGGAAGCAGGAACGGCAGGAGTTGCACCAGGGCAGTAACTCCAAGCTCCAGACTCCTCCACCATCAACTACCAGAGTGTCTAAGTTCAAACTCCACCTGAAGTGCCTGAGTCCTTAAACACTCACTTTGCCTGGCTCTAGATTCAGCCTCTCTCTTTGGAAATATGGGGTTACTTTGTTCCCATGACCCAGTCACGGTGCCCAGAATTTGGGGTACTGATTCTCTCCAGTTGCTCCCCACAGCCTCACACGCTCTCCATCTGCTGTCTGCAATCTCAGATTCCCTTCTCCCCACAGCAGTGCCTTTCCCCTGCAGCACATTCCTGGTACAAGTGAATGATTTCGTTTTCTCAAATATGTTTTCACAGCCACTGCCTTTGATCCATTTGGAAGCAGCCCCAAGCAAACGGGTCCAGACCTCCTGGGTTCGTTCCTTGGCTCATCGGCTGGCCCTGGGGATCCTTTCCTTCAGGCCACAAGAAGCCCTTCACCAACGGTGCACAGTGATCCCTTTCACATGGGTAAGAAAGGGGAGGCTCTTCCAGTGGGTTTAAATAAATGCAAAGTGTTGCTATGAAATAGAAATGGAACCATTAAGGACAAACTGATGCTTCCCATAAAATGACTCTAAACCACAGAAACCCCACGGAACAGGAAAGAGCTTTTGGTCTTCAGACTTAAAATATATTCAGCATTTGAAGTGTGGTTGGATGAGCTGAGTTTTGCTCAGGTCTTAGACTTAATTAATAGGCTATTTATATAAATAAAAAAAGAAAGGCCATGAAGAATGTCTGCCCATATTTCCCTGTAGTTATGAGATCTCCTTTCAACCAAACTGCCATTAATTGCACTAAACACAGCCTGGCATATTAAGGGAAAACACACATCCTCTGGTGATTTTAGTTGCAGGAATCTACTTTTTTTAGATCCAACCCTAACCCTGACCAAATTCACAGCTGAAATTGACTGAAGAGAAAGAATTTTCTTCTCTTTGTTTAAAATGTTCCTTAATTTCCTTCTTTTCACCCAAAAATTTAATGTGTAACCTTGTCTGAAACATTCACTTATGGATTTGTTTGTACCTGATCATCTAACACCCTGGGTCTATCTCCCTGGAAAATTGGAAGGGATCTTAAAGATCATCTAATTCTAGGCAGGGCCACCACCCACTGGAGGGTCACAGACTTTGTTGATAGAGTCCCAGTGGCTCTTGGAGGGCACTGGGTTATGCTGGTTTTGCTGGACTGCTTTGAGATATTGATATCAATCATTCTGTTTAGCTTCTAGCACTCCAACGGTTTCCATCCAACCAGATGTTTCCAGTGGTTGGGACTGGCCCAACAAAGCAGGTATGTGACATAAAAATTCAGGCTGGGTAACAAAAACAAACCTTCAAGGAGCCCTGAGAGGGGAGAGGCAGAGGGAAAATGCTGCCAGTGACTGCAGAGAACAGGTTCCCTCTAAAGATTTCCAAATTAAAAAAAATCTGGATTTGTTTCCTCAAGACCCACAGCAGGACAGGTATCAGTGTGGGTATCCATAGATGTGTTTTATTCCGTATGGAGCCATGGGAAGGACCTGGGAAGTGCTGTGCATTCCTGGGATGCCACTGAATAATTACATGATTCTTTCTAATCTTGGGAGAGTGTGTATGGCCTACCGAAGTTGCTTCCTATGGCTTCTAGTTCCTAAAATAGATCCATCTCTCATAATTCGTGTGTCAGTGCAGACAGTCTGGGGAACATTCCTGCTGCTGTTCCTAATTGGGAGTGGGTGTGCAACAAGTCTGAGGCTGCTGAGGAACCTGACAATGGTACACTCAATTTTAACAGCACTCTTCTAATATGTGACTGAGCACTGGGGAAGAGCTGCACTCATATCAAACAGGAGAAAAAATGTTCTTTTTTCTTTTATATATATATTTTTTTTTTTCTTTTTAAGGTGGTCTAGGAATGGGAAGTAAGTCTGCTGCCACCAGTCCTACAGGATCCCTCCACAGCACTCCCACTCATCAGGCTAAACCCCAAACACTGGATCCATTTGCTGATCTGGGAAGTCTTGGAGCGAGTTTAGCAGGTTGGCATCCCTTATTAAAGAAAGAAAACAATAAATTACCAGCATTCTTTTAGAGAAATAGGCTGAACAGCCTGGTATGTGGGGAGTTTCTCAACTACCTGCATGCCAATGCTGCTGCCAGGCTTTCCCTTCTGCCTGATTCCCTGTAAAGGCTCACAAATCCATGCTTTTCCTGATCCCCTGTCAAAAAATGTGCTAGCAGCATGCAGGGACCTCAGCAGGCTCCATGGATTCAAAGCATAACCTGTTCTGAGTCTCAGCATGCTCTGGCTGAGGATGCTCTGTGCTCAGCTCTGGCTGGAGCACCACTGCTACAGGCCTGGGAGGGGAACTGGGCTCTGCAAAGCTGCTGGAGTTCTTGAGGAATTATTTCCTTCTAGACTTGGCTCATTTTCCTGCTTTGTGAGGAAACCTGTGGAATTCATCTGCCTCTCATTTGCGGTATTATCTAAAGGTGTGGTATTTGCACCTGGCTACAAAGCTTGACTGCATAGAAAAGCCTTTTCCCCTTGTTTGATGTCATAAAACAATCAGCAAACCCTCAATCCCAGCATTTAAAAGGCAGTTCTGAGAAATGATTGAAGCTTTCCTTAAACCCCAGCGTTGTCTGACTGTGCTAAATAGATTTTTCTTGCGTTTGTTGCTGCCCTCGGCTCTTTGGGAGCCCTTGTGGTTTGGTGTGATGTTTGTTTTCCCCTTTGCGTCAGCAGCAGCATGGGTCTGGAATTAGGTTTCCCAGTTCCCTCTGCTGGATTACAGGCTGCTCTGCAGGAGCAAAATAAAAAGGCTGCCAAGGCCCATGCCAGAGCCTCCGAGGTCCTTTTAAAACATGCATTCTGGAGGAGAGTGACGGGGTTTAAAAACAAATGACTTGGCATCCCCGGGATATTTAAGCACATTTTTGTTGTTCGTGACTAAGTGGAAAGCACTTCAGCCAGTTTCCATGACACATTTCCAAGCTGGGAGTTGAGTGTGGATGTCAGTCTGAAATAATAAAACATTGACCCTGGGTACCTCCCACAAACACAAACAGAGCCAGAGGAGCATCCCCTCAAGCAGTGAGGTGCTGGAACACATCTCTGTGCACGGCATTAAGCAGCACAGTATGAGGAGATGCGATTTCAACACCAGCAGCTCGGTGTTGGCACAGGCACAGGCTGCCCAGAGAGGTTCCTCATCCCTGGAAGTGCTCAGGGCCAGGCTGGATGGGGCTCTGAGCGAGCTGGCCTAGTGGAAGGTGTCCCTGCTCATGGCAGGAGGTGGAACTGGATGAGCTGTAAGATCCTTCCCAACATTCATCACGCTGTGATGCTGTGTTGCCACCATGCACACAGAGCTGTGGCTCCCTGGTAGCTCCATCCAGCTTTCCCTGTGTCCCCAACCAATTCCTCAAATCCTCCAAGGCACTACTGTCCTTTAACCAGCTCACAGAGCAATGACGGGGCAAAATTGATGTTGCAAAGTTTGTGGCAGAGCTGAAAAGGGGAGATTTTGGTGAGATTCCCTGTAGGGAAGGCGAATGAGTAACCCCCACCATGTCTCCTCTCCCTGTTCCCGCAGGCGGCCCCTCATTCGCCAGCAAGCCCACCACGCCGACGGGCATGGGCGGCGGGTTCCCCCCGTCCCCGCAGAAGCCGCCGCCGCAGCCCATGGGGGGCAGCGGGTGGCAGCAGGGCGCGGGCTACGGCTGGCAGGGGGCACAGCCCAAAGCGCAGCCCGGAGCCCCCCATGCCTCCCCCCAGAACAAGCCCAACTACAACGTCAGCTTCTCAGCCATGCCCGGCACGCAGGGCGAGCGCGGCAAAGGACCTGCCAATGTTGGTAAGAGCCTTGGGATGCTGCATCCAAAGGGTAGGCTTCGAAAATCCCTTTTGTGCAAGTTAGGGCTAAGCAAGTCAGTCATGTTGATCATTTGGTGAGATAGCCTGTCCTAGACTGTAAATTGTGCTGTTTAGGAAGTTCTGTATTCCATATGAGCTTCCAAAATAATCCTGGAAGTGTCCAAGGCTGGGTTGGAAGGGGCTTGGAGCAACTTGGGATAGTGAAAGCATCCCTGCCCATGGCACGGAGTTGGAACTTGATAAACTTTAAGGTCCCTTCCCACCCAAACCACTCTGTGATTCTACAACAACAACAACAACAACAACAACAATAATAATAATAATAAAAGGTAACATTAAGTAACATCTTTTATGAGAACCTGCACCGAGAGATTCTTAATGTGATTGAGTTTAGGTAGAAAACCAGTGTTAAATGCACCCGTATTACGATAATAACCTCAAATGTTCTTGGTTTTCAAGATTCCAAGCCAAAAGTGTCTGCAGATTTCGAAGATCTATTATCTGGTCAAGGGTTTAATGCTCACAAGGACAAAAAGGGCCCCAAAACAATAGCTGAGATGAGAAAAGAAGAAATGGCAAAGGAGATGGACCCTGAAAAACTAAAAGTAAGCAAAGTTTTTGGTGATGTTCTCACAGTCATTCCATGTCCTCAATAGATTTAAAACTCCAAGGTTACATTTCTGTCCTCAACCAGGCCACATCAACAGTGGCTTCCTCAGTGTCACTGTCAGGGCTGCTGCTCTTCCACATCAGTCCAGCCCTGATTAGCAGGCGCAGCTAATTGAACTAATCCTCTGTCTCATTAATCCTGCCTGCTTTGGAATTCTCTCATCTCTCCTCAATAAATAGCCAAACTGCAGATCCCTTATGAAAGGGAAAGGAATTCAACCTGACCTGCTCTGTATCTGAAACATGAACCCACAAATTGGAATTACAGAAGGAGAGAGAACTCAGAGGAAAAGCTACAGCAAAAGCTGAGCAAAGTTCTAGAAAACAGAATGACCCTCTAAAAATTCCCTTTTTTTAACCTTGTGGAAAGGTTTTAATCTTTGGGAAAGGTGTGCCAGCAACCAGGCTGAACACAAACATCAGCCACAACAGCTGGACAGATGTCAAACCATGAAGTGGGCAGGAGTTCTCCCAGTTCCCATTTTTATCCCCACAAAAGCTGTTGAGTCACTGAAGCTCCCAACTGATTTCGCCTTCCCAATATAATTCTCTTTGCTCTGCTGCATTTTTGTTTCATTGGGGCAGCTCATCCTGGGACTGTGAAATCTATTTATGCTTTGGTTTTCACATTTACATTTTAGCTGTAGCTGAGCTTAATTTAGGTGTGCAATTAAGAACCAGGCAGTTAAACACTTTGTTTATCTCTTCACTATTCCATCAAGTGTTAGCAAATCAGTTTTTTAGCAGGGATGTTGCTCAAAGTGTGTCTTAACTTTCCCGCAGTGATATAAAAATTAATGACAATTAGACAAAGGTGTTCTAAAGCATGGAAAGAAATTTAAGATGCTCCTTGGGGTCATGGCTATTCAAATGAAGAAACTTTGTCCTGGTGGAATATTTAACATGAGGCATAAATGGAGCCTCCTGTTCCTTTCTGCAGGTCCTGGAATGGATTGAAGGGAAGGAGAGGAATATCAGAGCGCTGCTGTCCACCATGCACACGGTGCTGTGGGAAGGGGAGACCAAGTGGAAGCCTGTGAGTATGGCTGATCTGGTGACCCCAGAGCAGGTGAAGAAGGTGTACAGGCGGGCTGTGCTCGTCGTTCACCCTGACAAGGTAAGGCTGGGCTGCTTCCGCCCTGGGGGGAAACTGTCGCTGTTCATTATAAAGCATTGGATGGGATTGCTAAATTGATTGGTGTGTGAATGGGAGCTCAAGATTTCTGCTGGTTTCTGAAAGTTCAGGACTCTAAACTCATCCCTGGAAGTGTTCAAGGCCGGGTTGGAGCAACCTGGTCTGGTGGAAGGTGACCTTGCCCGTGGAATTTGATGTCTTTAAGGTCCCTCTCAACCCAAACCAGTCAGGGGTTCTGTAACCTCTCCCAGCCCCAAGACTGTGCTTGGAACCTTCTGCTTCAAGCAGGAGAATTTCAGAGCTTTTGTCACCCTCACTTTGACTCTGAGCCATTCTGCTGGTGGACAACAGCCCCAGCATTGTTCCTGCTAAAGGAGATTGAAATCAAACTCCTAAAATGGAACAATCAGGTTGTTTGATTGCCCAGCCTGTGGCTCGTGGTCTGGCTGCTGCCACTCACTGTCCATCTGGGACATCCCATGGGGAGGAGGAGGCTCCCCTTTGGAAGGGGATGGAGGCCCTGAGAGTTTCAAGGTGTTGGAGGATTCCTGCAATTCCTCAGGTTTGCAGGAATACTGATTTTATCCAGGAACTGTGCCAGGTGGCAGCTCCTCCCCTTCAGTGCAGGTAAAATTCCTCTCCCAACGCCAAGGTTGCATTTATTATTTACAAGGTTACATTTGTTATGCCCATGGGACAGTGCTTTATCCCACTCTGGGATAGCTTTATCCCAGCTCTGAGGAGCAGCAAAGCCAAGAAATTCTTAAGGAAAGCAGCCCTCCAGAGTAGCTTATTTTTGTCAAGGAGTAAGTGAAAATTCATGGAACTGCTTGGGAATCCGCTCACGTGTCAGCTGCGTGTGGTTGGATTTGGGGGCTCTGATATCCCTCTTATCTCTCTGTTTTTATTCCAGGCTACTGGGCAGCCATATGAACAATATGCAAAGATGATATTTATGGAGCTAAACGATGCCTGGTCAGAATTTGAAAACCAAGGACAAAAACCCTTGTATTAGGTACTTTCTCAGTCTCCACTACAGACCCGTGCTAGTGCTTATATAGTCTCTTGTCACAAATGTCACAGATCAACCAAACTCCGGCTGGAAATGCAGATGTTTCAGAAAACTAAGAGCCTAATACTTATCATGAAGAACAAGAGAAAGGTATCCTAACACTTGCCTCCAGAATCCTGAGCTCAGAGGAACTCTGGCCACCTGGCTCACCCTACCAGAGCCACGGGGTTACAGTTTCTGGTAACTTTTCTATTTTATTTTGGACTCCAGCGGGATGAGAGAGAACACATACTGGGAAAGGGTGGAATTGGTCTGTCTCCAACACAGTGTAGCTGCTGAATTTCCTACCTTTTTTTGTGAGATGTGATACGGCAACACTTCAGTTGAGGTCAACAGCTGGTGGTGAGGCCCAAACTTCGATGTACCTTCTTTTCCCTGGGTTTGGATCAAATTATCCAGTTGAAGTGCTCAGCTGTGATTTAGGCACACTCCTAACAGTCACCATTTGCTGCTTAATTGCTCATGTAGTGTAGTCCGCCTGAATAGAGCCAAAGCTGAATCCTGGGCTAGGTCAGCGTGGCAGCTGCCCGCTGCTTTTGCATTAATCCTGTGCTGCACCTCCCAGTCCCGCAGTGAAATGTGCAGGCAGAATTCCTCAGCAAGCGCTTTGGAAAGCAAGCAACAAGTCCTTGATTAAACAGCACCTCGCTGGTTTGTTAAACAGCAGTTTTGGGGGAAGGGTGAATCCACGCTTGCCAAAGTGAGGAATGAGCACACGCTGCATTTCCAATAGCGTTCTCATCAGCAGCTTGAAAACATCAAAGAAACACCAACAACTTCAAATTCTGCTGCAAAGTTTTAGAAACTTCCCAGTCTCTAGGTAACACTTCCCCTCCTGAGGATTCAGAACTTTTTCCAGCCCACTTGTATCACCTTTATGCCTTTATCAGCTCCAGAGCACTTGGCCGAGGCTCTTGGCAGGCTGAAACCTGTTGCAGCTTCATTTTTCAGATCATGGTGTACAAGCTGTCACGCAGACAACCATCAGACCAGGTCTGATTTTTGAGGTCAATACAGAGCAAATTGATTATCTGAAAAGTTTATATTGGACCAAAGCAATAACATCACAAGGAAATCTCTCCGATGCTAAAGCTGAAGCAGCTTTCCTAGTTCAAAAGTGAGTTCAAATTCAAACTTCACCCCAAATTCTGACGTTCTTTCATAGAGTAACTAAAGCTAGCAGTTTATTTACCAACATGTATCTGTATTTGAGGGATTCTCAGAAGATGGGCAGGAAATAATTTGTATTTACTGCCTCAGGAACAGGTTGCCATCCGATGTGAGTCTTTAAGGCTGGTGGTTTTCCAAGACAATCCACTACTTGTTGCACTTACATTTCCAAGTGGCAAAGCTATTACTGCAAAGACAGTGTGTCAAAGTACATGGCTTTCTGTATAAAACTCATCCTTTTGTTGTATTGGTCCATTATTTACTGCCATTAACTGAAAATGTGAAACCAACACATAGGTCTCCTTTTATATAAAAGACCTTAAGATAATAGTAACAAACTGGATGTTATTTATTAATGTTTTGATCCAGTATGTGCTTGTCTTATTTAAAGAGATAACTGGAATGTGAATCATGTTCCTGTGATTTGTTGGTTTATTGTTTCTCATTCACATTTGTAGATATTGTGACCTATGCCTATATAATAAAAAGGATCTCATTACTATAACGTACTTTTTTTAATGACGGAAAACCTCATTAGCTTTGTATCGAGTTTGTCATGGCACATTACTCTGGATACTCATCCATTCACAAAATACAAATCCACCATTAAACTTTACCAAAAAGAAACCCCTGCCCAACTTAAGCTTTGATTATTTCCATCCCTAATGTTTTTATGGATGCATGAAAGTATTAGGACGTATGTATATCCAAATAGTTAACTAAAAAAACCCCCATTCTTGTCATATCTGGTAGTGACAGAGGTTATCAATGTTCAGGTTTACTGTTTGACTAAATTATTGTAATTTTTGTAAATACGGTATATACTCAATGAAATTGTGACTGGTCTAAAACATTTGTATATACATTAAAAAGCTCAAATTAACATATTCAGGTATGTTTTGTGCTCATGCCCACAAGATTCAAGTCCTGCATCTGCTCCTGTGTGAGGGTGGTCATTATTTGCAGGTTGGCATTCCAGCCACTTTTCCCAAATTAATTGCAAACAACTTGGCATCGCTGTTCTTAGGCTGCTGTGCTTCAGAGACCCTCAGGCAAACCTGACATTTTCACTTAGCTGCTTAAGCCTCTTTTAATTGGTTTTCTTGCTTCAAAATTATTTAAAATTAATAATGAAAAACGTGGAAAAATACAAATGAGGGAAAATATAAAATGAGAAGAGCTGAGAAGGAAGGTATCCGAAGAAAAGCTCCCTGGGGAGGGGAAGTGAAAGGGCAAAATCTCCCTCAAAAAGGCCATTCTTAGGACAAAAATGCTGTTATTGGGTCAAAAAGGTTGGGTTTGGGGCCAAAAGGCTGTTCTTCGGGCAAAACCTTTCTTCTTGGGCCAAAAAATACATTACTGAGTTAACAAGGCTGTTCTTGGGTTAAAAAGGCCATTGTTGAGGCAAAAAGGCTGCTCTGGGGTCAAAAATGGGGTCTCAAAAGTGCCATCTCGAAAATCCAAGGCTTGAAAAACACTACTTTAAAAAAAATATGCTTCTCTCAGTGCGGATTAGCAGAAGGGGGAATGATGCAGACCCTGAGGTGGCCCTGCATGAGGCACACGGGCGCCCGGGTCCATTTTTTGGGCTGAAAACAGAGGTTTTCAGGAGCACCCACAAAGCGGCAATGACTGAGGGGCGGGGGCTCTTTAAAGCGGTGTCTATGCATTCGAACCGCGGCTGTGCACGAATATACATTTATTACGCACTTATATACATTTCGGCACGTATATATCAATTTATGGCGCAGATATAGAGCCCACATATAAAATAAAGCCGTTTGTTTGCGAGTGTTTCCTCCATTCAGAGCCAGCCCCGGGCCGCCCCCTCAGGCCGCCCCTCAGGCCGCCCCGCCCCCTGTCGCGAGCACGGGCGTGGCGGGAAAAGGCCCTCCCGCCCGCCGGGCGCCCTTTTAAAGGCTCGGTCACGTGACGCGGAAAAGGGGCGGGGCCAGAGGGCGGAAGTCGCGCGGTGCCAGCGGAGCCAGGACATGGCGGGCGTGAAAGGTAGTGGGGGCTGCCTGTGAGGGAGCGGGCCCCGGGCAGCGCCTCAGCGCGGGCAGCCGGGAATGGCGGGGAGGGATGCCCGGCACCCGGTGAGGCGGTTCCCGGTGCCCGGGAGGATACCCGGTGAGGCGGTTCCCGGTGCCCGGGAGGATACCCGGTGAGGCGGTTCCCGGTGCCCGGGAGGATACCCGGTGAGGCGGTTCCCGGTGCCCGGGAGGATACCCGGTGAGGCGGTTCCCGGTGCCCGGGAGGATACCCGGTGAGGCGGTTCCCGGTGCCCGGGAGGATACCCGGTGAGGCGGTTCCCGGTGCCCGGGAGGATACCCGGTGAGGCGGTTCCCGGTGCCCGGGAGGATACCCGGTGAGGCGGTTCCCGGTGCCCGGGAGGATACCCGGTGAGGCGGTTCCCGGTGCCCGGGAGGATACCCGGTGAGGCGGTTCCCGGTGCCCGGGAGGATACCCGGTGAGGCGGTTCCCGGTGCCCGGGAGGATACCCGGTGAGGCGGTTCCCGGTGCCCGGGAGGATACCCGGTGAGGCGGTTCCCGGTGCCCGGGAGGATACCCGGTGAGGCGGTTCCCGGTGCCCGGGAGGATACCCGGTGAGGCGGTTCCCGGTGCCCGGGAGGATACCCGGTGAGGCGGTTCCCGGTGCCCGGGAGGATACCCGGTGAGGCGGTTCCCGGTGCCCGGGAGGATACCCGGTGAGGCGGTTCCCGGTGCCCGGGAGGATACCCGGTGAGGCGGTTCCCGGTGCCCGGGAGGATACCCGGTGAGGCGGTTCCCGGTGCCCGGGAGGATACCCGGTGAGGCGGTTCCCGGTGCCCGGGAGGATACCCGGTGAGGCGGTTCCCGGTGCCCGGGAGGATACCCGGTGAGGCGGTTCCCGGTGCCCGCCTCACCGCCCGCCCTGTGCCGTTGCAGCTCTCGTGGCCCTGTCCTTCAGCGGAGCCATCGGGCTGACGTTCCTCATGCTGGGCTGCGCCTTGGAGTACTACGGGTGAGCGGGCCGGCGCCCTTCCCAAAGCTTCTCGTGTTTAAAATCCATTAATTAAGGTGTTCCTCTCATTTAATTGAGCTGCTTGGCTCCTCCGGCGGACCCCCCCACTCCAGGCCCTTGGCACGTGGCAGTTTGTTGTGATTAAACATCAGTTCCTTAGCCGACGTTTGCATTTCCATTAAAAAAAGAAAGATTGCAAACAGCTCTGTGCTGCCTCAGGAAAAGTGGTGCCACCTTGCTAAACAGGCGTTTTTAATCTCACGCAAATATTTTCCGTAATTGCCTGTTTCTTTGGACAGCCCTCCTCCCACAAGGTTCCATTTGGGATGTCCCCACCCATGGCAGGGGCTGGAACTGGATGAGCTTTGGGTTCCCTTGCAGCCCAAACTCTTCTATAATTCCATGATCTTGTGTCTGTAACACTTGAAAAATTCAGAGGAGGCTTCTGAGAGCTCTGACACAGCAATGAGAGTGCAAGGGTGTGTCTTCAGCTGGCTGTTTTATCCCTCTAATTTGGGAAAGCTGCTCCTGTCCTGCTCCAGAGCATTTCCTGCTCCCTCTGTGGTGAGAGTTGAATCAGCAAAATGATGCAAAAGTAAAATAAATGAACACTTGCTTGTGTGAGAGGTTGGATCCTGCTCCATCAGCAGAGGGAAAGCAAAGTGGACTTGCCCCATTTTGTGTCAAATCTTGTGATTAATCCACTTCCCAGCCATAAAGTGGGATTAGAACTATTGCAATAACTTTCTGATTGAAGTACCTATTTTAACTGATGATGCATTTATTTTTTCCCCCACCCAGTGTGTACTGGCCTCTGTTTGTGTTGATATTTTACTTCATCTGCCCCATTCCCCACTTCATTGCCAAGAGAGTGGGTGATGACAGTGATGCAGCCAGCAGTGCCTGCAGGGAGCTGGCCTATTTCTTCACCACAGGAATTGTTGTCTCTGCCTTTGGATTTCCTATCATCCTTGCACGGGTGGAAGCAGTAAGTCCTTGCTAATTTTCATTCTCAGACGCTCCTTACTGAATATAATTGCTAAGTGGACTGTAAATCCTGCTTTAATTTCTTACTGTGCTGTGAGAATCTACTGAAATTTTCCTTTTTGACCTGAACAAAGGACTCACATGACTGAAAAGTTTTTAGCTGTTGTTTTCCCCTCCCCAGCCTTGTTTCGGTCCAACACGAGATAATATCTCCTCCTCCACCTCATGCCTGTCTGTCTCATGACCCTTTGCACCACTTATTGCTCCAGCTTCCTTTTTTTTCTATCTTGGAATGTCTGCTTTCTCCATTTAGGATGCTGCAAACTTGGGGACTGTTAGGAGTTAAAAGACCAAGCTTCCAGAGCTGCCCTTGTGCCTTTCAAAGCATTTCCCAGGCTTTGTGCCCTCAAAGCCTGAGGAAACTCTGCCTAAGTTCTTTCCTCTTTGCCTTCTGAGCTGCTCTCCAGTGGTGAGATTTTGGTCACCTTTGTTTGAAAGGCAGAGAACTCCCCTTGTCCCATGTCCCAACCACGCAGCGATGTTTTCCTGTGTCCTGTTGGTTTTCCTCTTCCCTTTCAGTACTTTAAAATTTGTGTACTTGGTCAGAATTTAATTATAATTCCCAAATTCCCTGATATTTTTATTTTGGAGTTGTGGTCCTGGCAGCAGCAGAATGACCACGAGAGGGAACTCTCATTCATAGCTGTGTTTAAAGAGTAAATGTTGCTTATCTGATTAAATTTAGTTATGCAGCTCATTAAAAAAAACCTGTTTACTTTTAAATCCACGTTTTTTATGCCTCTTACTTATTTAAAAGAAATATTTTGTTGCATGGCAATGAAAGGAGAGCACTAATTTCACCAGATTTCTCTCTGATTTAGGTGTTTTAATGATTTGTAAGGCAAGTCATTATTTTCTTCTAAATCCTAGCAGTAGCTTGGCTGAAGTGTTTATTAGTGATCTGAATGGCTGCTAATTGAATAATTAGTCACACAAATTGAATTATTGATTGTTTGTCTTTCTGCTTTTAGCATCTTTCTGTAGTATTTTGGTTTTTTTAGTATTTTAGTTGATCTAATGCCTAGAAATAATTACCCTGAGCACCTCTTGCAAGCCCTGCTTTGATTGTTCCATTTCTTGCATTTCAGATCAAATGGGGAGCCTGTGGCCTGGTGCTGGCTGGCAATGCAGTCATTTTCCTTACTATTTTAGGCTTTTTCCTTGTGTTTGGCAGAGGAGATGACTTTAGCTGGGAGCAGTGGTAGGAGCTCGCTGTGGTGCTGGTAATATTGAATATTTTACAGCCTTTCTCCCCTGTGTGTATGTTTAGATATTATAATGTGTGTGGTGCATATCCATTACGTTAGCATTCATAACTTGCTTTTTTAATGCACTTCAGCCAAAGGGACAGTGCTGACAGTTGGCTTAAAGTAGTCACTAAATCTGCAATTATTAGGAATTGGTCCTTGAAGATGTTTACAAAACATAAGCGGTTTTACCCATTTTTTTCACTGTATTTGCATTAATTTTTGGTTTAATTGCAGTGTGTGAATTGATCCATGACCACTATTTCTGTTGGGTTTATAACCATATAATCAAAGAACAATATAAAGATTATCCTAATTGGAATTGTTCAACTTGGTCAATCTTTCTGCTTTAATTAGGGATGAGTTAATATTTCCTTTACATCCCATTAATTGCAATTTGTGTGTTTTTTCTTGATGACATAAAGGCAAACATAGGTTATGCCAACTCTTACTCCCTAATGAAAACAGAAGAAAATAACCCTGGATAGAAATCCTGCCACTTATGTTTATTTAAATTTCATTTTCTCCCCACAAAGATTCTCTGTGTCCCTTTCAGCTTAACAATTGTGGATATATTTGGGCAATAATATATTTAATGCATCTCAAAGCTGACATGACTTCTGTGAAGGTTCACAAAAGGAGAAATTACCGCCAGGACACTTAAAATCACAATTTAGTGCTCAGCTATATTTTTATGGGTGTGAACTTCGAAAATTGGGTGTTCTGGGTAGGATTTCTTATCTCCTCCTCGCTTTTAAAACACACTTATTCAGCTCCTACTTTTTGGCTGTAAGAAAAGATTGTTACATTAAAACACTATATTTTTAAATAGCATTATCCTGCTAAACATTCACATAATTACACTTAGGAAAAGAAACGTTGTTACTTTAGTTTTGTAAGAATAGAGTGAAGGTTCAGTAATTAATTTCATGAACACTCTGAAATGGGGACAGAAATCATTCTTTGTCAAGTCATGGAATATGGCTCAAGTAGGAATGGAAAATTGGATTTTAGGAGGTTAATTCCATGTTTTCAGGGGAATTTTGTGAGGGAACAGTTCAGTGCTGGGGAGTGCTGAGTATTTTACACTGCAGGGTGTCCAGGCTGTCTCCTGCTAAAAGGAATTAACATTGAAGGACAATTTTTTCTGAATGTTAACGCTCCATCCAAGACATAGCAGGACAAACTTGTAAAGATCCTGGGAATAAACAAGTTATCTTAGTGTCTTTTTCCTGCTTTTAGATGAAAATTGGTGGATGCTACTCCTGGGGAAATTATTTGGTTTCACGATAAGCCGCGTTTTTCAGAGGAAACAGCATTTCCATGTTTAAATCCTGCTTTGACTTTTAAAGAAGTTGCCTTTTTTCCTTACACAGTGGCATTTTTCACTCAATTAATGAAGTAAAAGAATAAAATAAAACCCAGTCAGTGCCTGATGATAAATTCCTAATGCAATTGCTAACAATTCTATTTAACTTCTGTTGGATTGGGGTTGGACTCTGGAGTGGTTTCACTCCATTTACGTACCAAAGGCTGCAACAGAAATCTGCAACACTACTCAATTACTGGTGGAATTTTGGGGAGGAAAACCAGCTGAGATTTAATTCTTCCTTCAAATGACTCTTCTGTGGCGCTGTTGCAGCGTGTGAGTTCTCAGTGTGCTGGTGGCACAGTGGGACAGGGAACAGGGACAATCTAAAGTGAGCAGGAGGAGCAGAAAGTGCTGGTTTAAATTGCTTTTTGCCAAATCCTTCCATTGTACTGTATCCCCTTTGGGCTGTGGTTGGTGGGTACCTCATGGATGTTGAGTGGAGAAGGTCAATGCTTTTTTTATTATTATTATTATTGTTATTCTTTAAAAGCAGCTACGTGCACTAATCCCTAATGTGAACTTCACGCAGTTTTCACATGGACTTTACATTTAATGTTTAAAATCATGTTTAACAGTGTTGAAATCATGGAGATCTCCCTTGACTTCTGTCAAAGTAAACTTACTTTGTTATCAAAAATGGTAAAAATAATATTTCAGTGGGTTTTTTCTCCAGAGCTTCACTCTCACCAGGCGCTGATGGTCTGTGCTGGGAATTCTGTCCCATGCCTCCAGTGGCAGTTTACTGTGGTTTCTCTGAAATGGTTTTCCCATGTGGAAGTGAATACTGTGTATCCAAAGTGCCTTAATTTCCACACAATGCTGATTTTTGTGAATGCACCTACATGGCAATATCACTGTGTTCCATAATCAGCTGGAAATCTGTGGCTGCATTTTCCAAAGCTTCCTTGTCAACTGCTCCTGTTTCCTGGAATTGGGAAGGCAGTGCAGCTTTTGTAACTTTTGTAAACATTGTTTTTATCTTCTGTGATTGCCATATCCTTGAGATCATGAAGTATTAAAACATGGACATTCAAATATATTCTACTTTCCTTTCCAAGTTGCCTAATACAACTGACTTTTGGAATTGTCTAATAAACATATCCGATGCTTAAATATTTGTCTTGTCTTTAATTTCAAGAGGTGACAACAGAGGGAAGGTAAAACACGTCCAGCAGTGTTTTCCTGACGTTAAAATGGAGCATTCCAAAAGCCATGGCAGTGGAATTACTGTAGAATGTGTTGTAAAGGTAAAGGATCATCACTTATCTCATGTCCATGGTGAAGCTGGGAGGTTTTAAAAGCATTCTGTAAAATAGATGGGATGGAAGGTCGTGCTGGAGCTCCTCCTGTGCTTCCAGGGAGTCTGCAGTGAAATCCATTGCTCCCTCAGCAGGGTGGGGATGCAGAGGCTGCAGAGCTCTCCCTCTTTTCCAGGTCACTTCTCCTGGTACTAAGGTGGTGAAAATATCGAAGTGGGGGATTCTGATCTCCCCAGAGCTCGGGAAAATGGAGTTCTTGAATCCATTTCTGAAAGCCCTCACACGGGGAGAAGTTTGTGGTGTGTGTTTGGAATATCTGGAGCTTTCTGTTCCCAGCAGTGCCTCGAGCAGTGAGGCTCTGGAGAAGGTGAGGGCATTTGGATCAGAGAGCTGCTGGCTGCCACAAGGAATGGTTGACAGTGCTGTTTGGCAGTCACTTCAGGCTCTAGGCTTGGTCCTGAGCTCCCTTACTGAGCCTGCTGCTGGATTTGGGAGTGTTGTCTGTGTGGGGTGCCATTTATTTCCTGTCCCTCCCACCCTATTTCTGTTCAGAGTTATTCCTCATCACCTACACTTAGGTGGATTTAAAAAAAGACCGTCACAGGGGGTGCTGGTCACAGTCTGGCCCTGGTTTTGTGAGTTTTTCAATCCTATAAGAAACTGGTGACCTTCCTGAGCAGTTGTAACGACCTTGGGTAACTTCTAAAACTTTTAAACAGCCTTTAATCCCATAAAATGAACGTGAGCTCGTTAACACCAGGGTGACACCCAAACAAACTGTCCTGGGAAGACACATTTGAAATGGTGGTGTTAATCTGAAAATGCTGGAAAGCTCTAAAATGAGCTTTAGAACCCTGATCTCAATTCTTACCTCAGCAGGACTTCTCAGATCCTCTGTCATTTGCTCTGCAGGGATTGTTTTGGGCTCTGGGGAAGGATGGACAGACTGTCATTAAGCTGGATGCTCCCCAGGTACTAATGAGCCCTTGATTTGTTTAAGTGGCCCCTGCAAACACATGACCAGTTTGTACTGGAGGGCTTTACAGGGAAAATCTCCTCGAATGGGTAAGGAAGCCTTGGCTGCTGAATTGTGATCAAATTGTAAAGATCAGCTGGAGACATTTTCTCCAAAGGCCTATTCCTGTATTTATCTTGTTTTATTGGTTTGCTTTTGCCCTTTATTTTGAGGTTTTTTTCAGCTGTTTCTGGGTTATATTAAAAAAGGGGTTACAGATGTTTATTCCCCATGACCAGAACTTTACTTTTTAAATGGAATTTTTACTTTCTATGGACTAGTTCTAGACTGTAGCAAATATTTTGGATATAATCTTTCTGATGGACTGTTCCATGCTTCCTTTCCCATCCCTTGGCTGCCTGTGCAGGAGATTCCACACCTGGAGATCCTTCTGGCCATCTCTGAGGGAGATCCTGGGGGGAAGAGAGCAAGGATTATAAAAAAATATAAAAACATCCTTTTTTTCCCTCAGAAAATTCTTAGGGGAATGGGAAGATTGTTTTCCAAGTGAGTCTCAACCCAAGGCTTTCTTTAATAGAGTAATTTAGATGTAGTGAACATAATGGTGCAAAATTATACATAATATTAATAACACTATGCATAGTAATAAGCCTTGCTTTTGCATTTTGGCATTTAGGGAAGACTTCTGTGAAATCCTTATCTTGCTGGCTATTAAAAGGAGGGATTTCAAATCTGTAGTTACAGCAGCCCAGGTGTTGGGATCTGATATTTCCTTAGCTCTTTGCCTGCCCACAGCCAAACTGGTGGGAATTCCCAGGTGGAAATTGCCTATGTTACAATGTTATATATATTTAATTGCATGTTCTCTTGGGGAATGCTGATAAAATTAATTGCTCAGTGTTACGGAGTTAAACCAAAGCAGAAATCGTATTCAAGCTCAAGTTTTATATTATTTGAAATCTTTAACTGGAGAATAGTTCTGAGGCTCAAACAGGGATATTGGTGTCTCTGGTAGGTCCAGGAGGCCATTTCATGTTATCAATACCTTTGAATTTTGATTTATCACCTGCTTGGAGCTTCATTTTCCTATACCCTGACTCTGCTTTCCTTTCCTTGGCCCATATGAATAAATTGCAGATGCTGCCTGGATGTTTTTGTTTGCTTGAGGATTTGGGGGCAAGTTTAAGGGTATTTCAAGTGCCTTTCAAAGCACTACTTGGAATAAGAGGATTGGTGGTGACATTTGTATGTTTTGGTTGCCCTTTGTGGGCACTGTTTGATTTTGCTGCTCTGCTATTTCCCAGTATAACAGCAGCCATTGTTCCCAGTTTTCCATCTTTAAAGGGGGAAAAAATCCCCTTTGCACCACCCAGCAGCAAAAGCTGCAATAGCTGTTGCTTTCTGGCTGCTGGTCAAGTTCTCCCTTTGGGAAGCTGGTGGGAATTTGGGATCAAGGAGGGATGAAAGGCCTGATCCAGTTGGGTGGTGACCCCATTAATGTGAGCGTGAGTCACTGCCGGGGGACAACTGTCCCTTGTCTGAGGGGCTGGCACCTTGGCTGTGCCTCACAGCAGGGGGATGTTGGATCACAAATCCCTGTTTTACACACGGGGAGAGGATTTAGCAGCTTGTCCTTGTTTCTGGGAACACAGTTTAGTGTCACCTTGGGTGGCCAGGTTTTTTATCACCCAGTAAGTGCCAATGATTGCAGGGAGACAGTCAGATGTTTTAAAAGACTCCAGGATGATAAAACCATTTCCCATATAAAAAGTCTCAAAAGAAAACTCTTGACATATTAAGAAATGCAGACTATTTCTCACGCATACAGAAAGTAAAATTTGTCTTTAAATCAGAATATACAAACTAATATAAGTTAGCTAGTCCAGAGCATGCTTTTTCCCTCATTCCCTTAAAGACTGCATTCCTAACAAAGATTTTGCTGCTTAATTATAATCTACAGCAGAAAATCTATCAGTTTTCACAGATCCCTTAATAGGCAGCCAGATAGTCATTAGAAACAATTTCAAAATGCCCAGCCTGTGTCTGGGAGTCTCAGAAGTGAGCACTGTGTGAAGTTAATTAGGATTCAGCCAATATCTGCAGTTAGGGTTGGGATTATTCCCCTCCCCGTGGACCCCTAAGGATCATCCCAGGTGTCTCTGTCCCTCTCCTGTTTCACAGGGGCTGTTCCCCATCCCTGATCCTGCCATGGCATCTCCCTTTGGTCCTTCAGCCCTGCCAGGGAGGCACAGCAGGTCCCAGCTCCGAGTGCTGAGCTCTGCTTTGATTGCAGCCCTCACCTGAACTCTTGGCATTGCCCTTGGAGCCCTCCCCGCTCTGTTTTTTTCCATTAAAAACCAGCCCAAAGCTGGCACTTCCCAGCTCCTCTGGAACAGGAGAGGTTTGCAATTCCCCAGTCAGTCATTCCCCATCCCAGCCTCCCTGCCCCGAGGGACTGAGCTGCTGGCAAAGCCAAACAAATCCTGCATGCAGAGCACCTCCCGAACGGATTTATGGACAGGGGTAATGAGGGGCAGGCAAGGGGAGCTGAGAGACAACTCTGCCATAAAATATTCATCAGTTCCGGCTGGGAATTGAGGACTCCCAGGTTCTCATTACTTAAAACCAGTGTTTAACAGAAAGAGGTAAAAATACTTGGTAAAAATACTTTTATACAAGTATAAAAATACTTTACATACTTGGTGTATATAAAAATACTAAAAAATACTTGCAAGGACTGACCAGAAACCCTCCTGAGATGAGAATTTCCTCAGGGTAAGGACTGACCAGAAACCCTCCTGAGATGAGAATTTCCTCAGGGTAAGGACTGACCAGAAACCCTCCTGAGATGAGAATTTCCTCAGGGTAAGGACTGACCAGAAGCCCTCCTGAGATGAGAATTTCCTCAACCAGAGAGAGTCTGGGAACTGAAGTTCCTCCTTGTGGGCGCTCTTGTCTTCATTGTCTTGCCCTCATTTTGCTTTGGTGTCTTTGCTGGTAAACCCAGGATTTGTTGTACCATAGAATCCCAGGTGTGAGTTCAACAGAGGTTAAAATCCATCCCATCCCACCCCTGCCATGGGCAGGGATCCTGCACTGTCCCAGGCTGCTCCAAGCCCTGTCCAGCCCAGCCCTGGACACTGCCAGGGATCCAGGGCAGCCACAACCTATAGCAACATATATTAAAAAAGCACTTATTTACCTGTTTAAGGTTAAATTTGAGTTACAACACTGCCAAATTTTTAAAATGTCTCATCCAAGGGGCATGCTCGGGCCGGAATTTGGGAGCTGCCGAATACAAACTCCTCTCTCTTCTCTGTCAATGCATGAATGAAGCAGAGGGCTCGGGGGGAAGGACAAATTCATTCCCCAGAAATCCCAGTGAGGATTATCCAGAGGCTCTTTTTTGATGTGGCAGGACTGAGCAGAACAGATGCATGGGCAGCGTGGAAAGCGAGTCCTGATTTTCGGGGGAATTGGCACGTGCTCCACAGAATGTGCTTTTGGGGCATCCAGCATTAACCCAGGGTACAAATCCAGCATTAGTGTAATCATTCCAGGATGCATCTCATTAACTCCCAGTGACACTGGCACAGCAGGAGCCTCTGGATTATAGCCCTGATTTCCTCCTGTATAGGCCAAATGGTCAAAATTCACCAGTTAACCTCCCTTAAAAGCTTAACTCCAAATCTCCTAAAAATCAGCAGAAATCCTGTGGTTTCAGTGAATTCTCCTCAGATGTGGGCAGGGAACAAAATATCTGAGTGAAAAGGAAAATCTGTTTTTCTGCAGCAAATCGCCTGAAAGAACAACAAAAAAAATCAGAATATATTTGCTCTTGCAAATCAGTGAGTTGAATTTAACTAAATGATGGTGATAGTTTAATCATTGATTAATAAAAGCAATCAATAAGTCAGTCAATCCTGTATAATCCCAAAACAGTGAGTTCCTTATGCTAAACCTTTAAGGCTCTGTTAATAATTTTTAAAATAGTTTTGAAAGTTAAACTTTTTCCCTAGCTTTGATTTGGCATTTTTGGATGGGTTTTAATGTTAGAACCATTTTTATTAAATATCAAACCCCTCATCACTGTTACTCATTTTTGAAAATAAATGTGTTTGTTTTACTGTGTGAAGTTTGTTCACAAATGGTTTGTCAAACTTTGTGGGCTGTGAGGTATTTTTAAAATGTAGACTTTTGATTTGGTGTGAAAAATGGCTCAATTAACTTAATTTGAATTCATAGTGTTTATGCAGTGATGCTTCTGGCAAGTGATGGAAGTCACAGTTAATGACAGCACTGCTCCCTTTTCCTTTAGTGATGAGAATAATTAGAAAGAAAGTCAGTTTTGGGGATCATTTCCAAATAGTCCCAAACTTTTGGATTCTTTACAGAGTTGTGAGTAAATCAAAGGGTAAAACCATTGTTCTTCCACCTGTTTTTCTGACATTGAAGTGTTCTTATTGCCCACAACTCTCCCGTTTTGTGTAAGCTCCTGAAATAATTGTGTTTTCTGCTCTGTAATGGGCACGTAATGAGGTAAACTTGTTTTGAGGGTCACTCAATTCCTGGTTTTCTGTAGCCCTTTTAGTAATCTCATTAAATGAACAGCAGCTAACTTTTAATGGCAGTAATAGGTCATTCCTTAGGGCTGTATTTTGATTTGGAGGCTGAGTGTGGCAGCGTTGGTCCCATTTAAACCTCCAAGCTCCTGACCCAAAATGAAACCCTCTGAAATGAGTTTTATTAATCATGTTTAATAGTCAGTTTTAGCTCTCCAAAGGAACAGGAGTGGTGGCAGTGACAATTGGTGATTTGGAGGGAAAGAGCTGACGCTTAACGGGGATGATCCAGGGGTGCTCAGATCTCCTGCAGCCACATCCAGGCTGGAATAAAGAGCTCTGCATTAAATGTGACCTTTCCGAAGGGAAAATCTGGCTGCACTGAATAATCAAATCAGATTGGCGTTTGGCTGCCTTCAAGTGAGACCTTTCCCCTCAAATACCTGGTCAATAAGGGAAAACTTTGATGTTTGGGGGTGCAGAGTGTCTCTAAATGCCCCAAAATGCCATTTTCAGTGGTGCAGGGCCTGGGGTGTGAGAGGAGATGAGTGTGGTGTGTGTTTGAACGCTCTGCTCATGCCTGGCGTGGTGTGAGCAGCTCTGCGTGCAGACAGCACAGAGTTGGTGTTGGTGGAAGGGCTGAATTCCTGCCCTTGGGATCTCCTTGGGATCCACATCCTGCTCTTGGGGAGCTGCTTTCCAAAGACCCCAAAGAATCCCTGCCCTGCTTGTTCCATCTGCTCCAGCCCCAGCAGGGCCTTGGCCTCTCCCTCCTCCTGCAGGAGCCTCGGCAAGGGGAGCTGGTGCTGCCCCAGGGACCATTCCCACATGGAATTTCTATGGGAAAGACTCAGATCAACTCTCCCCAGTGCCATGTGCTCCCAGGCTGCTCCAGAGGCACCAGAAACTGGGAATGGCTGTCCCGGGCCGTGCTTGTTGCCTCTCTGCTCCCATTTTCCCAAGAGGGAACAATTTCAAAATCCAGCACCCAATGCTCCCACATCCCATAAATCCCAGCACCCAAAACTCAGAATGGCTGTCCCAGGCAGTGCTTGTTGCCTCTCTGCTCCCATTTGCTGCCAAGAGGGAACACTTCCAAAATCCAGCACCCAAGTGCTCCCACATCCCATAGATCTGAGGGCATTGCTGTCCCTTGCACAGGGACCTCATCCTCCTTTTCTCAGGACTCTGTGTCCTTGGCCCTTTCCCTCCTCTCAGAATTCCAGGCTCATCCCTTCAGCCACACTTCCTCTGTCCCAGCACTATCGGGACACATCATTTCCATCCCCATCTGCTTCTTGTTCTTGCCTCTTCCCATATCTTCCCTTCCTAGCCCAGTTTTTCCTGTTTTCCCACCACACACTCCGTATTTTCTGTATTTCTGTATTTCTGTATTTTATGATCCCTGTATTTCCCCCATGCAGCTCCTTCTCAGCCATTATTATTTATTTAGAAAAGAAATCCAGCAGAATATCAACATCTCAGCAGATGGGTCTGGCCATTCCATGCTTTTGTTCCCACTCCATCTTAATAGGGATGAAATGCTGCCAGATTTTGGAGACTGAAGCCCAAATCTTCCAGGGATTTACCCTGAAATTAGTGCCCAAACCTGTGCTTAGTAGTAGCTAAAAACTGGACACTATGCCAGGACTTCCCTCAATGTTTAGGTAAAATAATCTGATTTTAGAGAAGAATAGTGCAGCTGGAAAGAGCCATGACAGATGTGTGATGTTGTCTCTTATTTAGGATTTTTTTTCCCTTTTGGGATGGTGGGGGAAAATTCTTGTACCCATTTTCTTACTTCCCCTGCTCTAACAAAAATATTATGGCATGCTTTAGAATTTTAAGGCCCCTTCCAATCCTAATCATTCCATGATTTTCATTTATTGTGGGCATGGGTAAATGGGGTTTCTATTTCATGTTGGATGAAACTCATCACTGAGATATAAACATTTACGTAAAATCCTCTTCCCATAGCCAAACCCACCAAAGTGGCCTCAATTCGGATTAAACCACTCATTTGATTTTTTTTTTCCGAGCCTATAAATGTCACAAGCTGATTTTTGGACAGATTTAGAAACATTTAAATTGATAAAACGCCTAGAATTCTAGGGTTTTTTTTAAAGAAGGCATTTATTCAAAATACCTTTCCATTTTCTGCAGCATCTCTCTCTTTTTGCCAGCTCTGTGCTGTGAATTCCCAGCCTCTGTGTGAGATCACACTCAAGAAACCCACGTTGGTGCCAGGTTTTCTAAAGTGCTGCTGGAAATAGATTCCCACCACCACCCCCTTAGGGAAAAAGTCGTGGTGTTTACTTTCTCCTCCCTGAGACGGAGTTGAGTGGTGCTGTCATCCTGGGGATAACAGACCCAACAATGCTTTGGAGTCAAAAGTAAATCCTGTTTTTTCATGGTTGTGACATCAGCAGAGAGGAGCTTTACGTGGCCAGCAGCACTTGGGTTGTTCCACAAGCCCATCCAGGCAGGTTTTCACTAAAATCTGATTTTAAATGATGCATGTCAGGAAGAAAAATAGAAGGAAAATCAAGGTAAGGCACTGGAGAGGTGTCTGATGGCTCTAAGTTTCCTTCACACTTCCCGTTATCCTCTTTATTTTCCTGCTGCTAATTCCTGGTAAAGACAGGCCCAACCATCCAGGCAGGTTTTCACTAAAATCTGATTTTAAATGATGCATGTCAGGAAGAAAAATAGAAGGAAAATCAAGGTAAGGCACTGGAGAGGTGTCTGATGGCTCTAAGTTTCCTTCACACTTCCCGTTATCCTCTTTATTTTCCTGCTGCTAATTCCTGTTAAAGACAGGCACAGCTAAAAAGTCTTTTCAGTGGATTTGAGAGCCCTGGTTCCATTTCCTCACCTGCCACAGAGGGCCATGGTAAATATTTTGGTTCTGTGGAGTGAAAGCAGATTTGGCCCATGCAAACCTTCCGGAGTACTAAAAAAGTGAAATTGTAGAGACCTGCAATGGTTTGGCTTGGAAAGGACCTTGAAGGCCATCTCATTGCCACGGCAGGGACATGTCCCACTGTCCCNTTAAAGACAGGCACAGCTAAAAAGTCTTTTCAGTGGATTTGAGAGCCCTGGTTCCATTTCCTCACCTGCCACAGAGGGCCATGGTAAATATTTTGGTTCTGTGGAGTGAAAGCAGATTTGGCCCATGCAAACCTTCCGGAGTACTAAAAAAGTGAAATTGTAGAGACCTGCAATGGTTTGGCTTGGAAAGGACCTTGAAGGCCATCTCATTGCCACGGCAGGGACATGTCCCACTGTCCCTGGGTGCTCCGAGGGTCCAGCCTGGCCTGGGACACTGCCAGGGATCTCCCCACGCCGCAGTGCCCTTTCCCTGCCCACCCTCCCTGCTCCCCCTGGCACCAGGAGTGCTGTGCCCACGCACACGCGGCTGAGTCACGGCACAGCCAAGCACAGCACATCTATTCTCATTTACAAGCCGGCAAGGAAAAGGAAATTATTTATTAGAAAACAGGTTTCTCATGTAAAATATCGGAGCAAAATTCAAAGGTGAGCAGAGCAGATTGGTTTTCTGTACCTCAGAGGCAGCACGAGCACCACCTCTGATGTAAATGTTGCTATAGTAACAGTGGTTTTATTTAAAAGCCCATTAAATAGACATCTCCAACCCATACAGCCTGTCAAAATGGAAGTTAAACTGCACAGCCTGCTGCTTCAAGGACCACTTTTTTCCGCCAAACTTGTATTTTTTGCTGCAATTTCCCCCTTGAATGCACTCAGGATCATCTTCTTGCCAAATGACACTGTGGCACTTGGGAAATAAGCGGCGCTAATGGTGACAGCACTAATTACCTGGGACCTCTCCTGCAGCCACGTGAAGGCTTAAAAAGGGATGAAAATTCCTTCTGGGGAATTTGCTGTAGATCATTCCCTTCTGCCTCCCTCAAAAGCTTATTCCTAACAGACCATAACCATTAAAAAAAAAGAATATGTTATGAAATATTATCTATTCATCCTTCCTATTGCACTGACTGAGCTGAACTTCCCTTGGGAAGTCCAGGGTGTTTAGTGCCGCTTGGTTTTCCTCCCTTTTTTCCCTCCTTCCCTCACCATGAGCAGCTGCTGAGCCCTGTGCCCCTCCCGGCCTGGGGTTGGGGCTGCCCCGGGGGTGTCAGTTCTGCATCTCAAACAATGTTTGATTATAATGTAATTACAGATTGGCATAAATGAAGAGTCACATCTTATGAATATCAAGAGTTTATGGGGTTTCTTTATGAGGTTTTTCATTTTGGAAACTTCCCTGTGCTTGCTGTGGTGCAAAAAACTCCTCGTGTTCTTTGCCTGAAAGGTGAATAGTTTGGACAAGGGCTTGGAATGACATGAAAAGGGGGAAAGGCTTCAGACTGAAATAAAGTAGGTTTGGATTGGATATTGGGAAGGAATTCCTGGCTGTGAGGGTGGGGAGGCCCTGGCACAGCTTTCCCATCCCTGGCAGTGTCCAAGGATGGACACTTGGAGCATTCTGGGATAGTGGAAAGTGTCCCTGCCCATGGCAGGGGTGGCTTTAAGGTCCCTCCCAACCCCAACCAGCCTGGCATTCTCTGATCCTTCTTAGATCCTCCATATGGATGTAAAACTGGGCAGGAGATTATTGACTGGAAAGCTGAGCAGGGGATTAGGAATTTTGATTTGTAAGAGGTCAGGGCATTATTATTATCTGCCACACAGAGGCTCTGTGACTCTGTCCAGCATAACTGGTGGAAGGAATTGCTTCTATGTCACATTTTTCAAATAAATAAACCTTCAAGGCTGAAGTTTTGTCCTGTCAGAGAACAGTTCTGTGTTTCTGGCTCACACTTAGATTTGAAACATGCACACAGGTCACTGAAATCTTCTCATGTGCTTTGCAAAAACTCTTGGGGCTTGGTATTTTATGGTATTTTGTTGTTCTTCAACATGAAACTCGTTGAAAGACTTCTGGACTTTTGTTGTTTTATAATGCTTTGAGGGAGAAAGTCTGAGGTGAAATGTGGAGGCTGAGAGAAAAAAAAAACATTTTCTTGCTTGTGTTTATAAAAAAGACTCTCCAAAAGTTGTTACAATTCCACAGAAAAGGAGGCCCTGAGCAGAGGAGATGCTGTGCTGAGACTGGAGAACATCATGGATCCTGGAGTCCATATCCTAGTGACTAGAGCATGGGGAAACTGAAAATCCTGGAGTCCATATCCTAGTGAATAAAGCATGGGGAAACTGAAAATCCTGGAGTCTATATCCTAGTGAATAGAGCATGGGGAAACTGAAAATCCTGGAGTCCATATCCTAGTGAATAGAGCATGGGGAAACTGAAAATCCTGGAGTCCATATCCTAGTGAATAAAGCATGGGGAAACTGAAAATCCTGGAGTCCATATCCTAGTGAATAAAGCATGGGGAAACTGAAAATCCTGGAGTCTATATCCTAGTGGATAAAGCATGGGGAAACTGAAAATCCTGGAGTCCATATCCTAGTGAATAAGGCATGGGGAAACTGAAAATCCTGGAGTCCATATCCTAGTGAATAAAGTGAGAGGAAACTGAAAATCCTGGAGTCCATATCCTAGTGAATAAAGTGAGAGGAAACTGAAAATCCTGGAGTCCATATCTTAGTCAATAAAGCACAGGGAAACTGAAAATCCTGGAGTCCATATCCTAGTGAATAGAGCATGGGGAAACTGAAAATCCTGGAGTCCAAATGGTCACAGCCCTGGCAAAACAGACACTTGGTGAGGTAATTCAGACGTGAAGGGAAATAAAAGAACAGGGGTGAAGATATTGAAGAAAGAAGATGTCGACAAACTCAGCCGTTGAGTAATAGAATCACAACGTAACGCACATCAAAGAGCTCTGAAAGGGGGAATTACCTGTGTTCTGTCTTCCTCAAGCCTATCAAAAGGTAAGAGGATTAAACTCAAGGAAGATTTATTTTAGGTATTATGGGAGGGAAAAAAAACCTTTTAAAATAAATAAATATGCACTAGTGGAGGCTTTGGTGGGGATTTTTTTCTTGGTTCGCTGAATAGCAGTGGCACATGGGGAAGTGAAAGAAAACTCTGTCAAATGTTTGTCTCAAGATACTCTAAATAAAAACATTTTCTAGTGGCAGCTTTTGACAGCTTTTGCTTATGCTGTGAAAGTCTGTGGTGCAAAACCTTGAGTGGCTTCCTAACCTCAGCCATGAGTTGTATTCAGTCAGATTTCCCAAACTGCCATATCAGAATCCGGAAATATTTTAAAAATAGAATTTATCAATTAAGAGATGGTGCTTATTTTAATAAGGAGTGAAATTGGCTGATGCTGCTTAGAAGAAATGGGTCGTGAATTACAGAAAGTCAATAAAAAAATGAAAGCCAATCATGGGTTTACTCATGGGAGAAGTGTTTACACCACCAGAAGATAGTTCCAGTCTGGTTACTTAAGAAAAGCTTGCAATAGGGAAACAAAAACATTTGTCTTCATATAGTGGGTTTGCATTTCTTTTAAAATAATACTGCTGAAAAGAAAAACATTGCATAAAACCCTCCGTTGGGCCTGGCTGGGACTTCCCAGTCTCTGGTTCCCTGACTCTAAATTTTGCTGCCTTTTACAAAAGGATGAGCACAAGCAAGAGTAAAAGTGCATCTTTGCTAGCAGGGCTCAGTCCTTGCTTGAAGTTCCTTGAAATAATTTTTGGCTGCTGGTTTTCAATTGCAAATTCCTGTTAATTACGTGGTATTGCTTTACATCTGTCAGCTCCTCAAACACTGAAGTGCAAAAGGGTCAAATATGTCATTTAGACCACTATTTGTGGAGTAAAAGGTGATTTATATCAACAAAATTACAGCCAGCAGAATATGGACATGGGAATTATAGCACAACCAGGTCTTGAGATATTTGAATGAATTAACCTCATTAAGGGGTTCCAGGCCAGGCTGGATGAGCCTTGGACAACTTGGTCTGGTGGAAAGCAGCAAGGGTGGAATGAGATGGGATTTAACTCCTCCAAAGTTCTCCCCACTGCGTCTGTAGGAATTGCAGTCCCCTGCTCCCGTTATCCTTCCAAGCTCCTGCTCCATATCGGTGTCTTTGTCCCAAACCAAGGAGGTTCTGAGCTAACGTGGCGAGCAGAGTCCGAGCCGACCTCGCTGTCCCCTCCTGTCAGGAGCTGTGCAGAGCCACAAGGTCCCCCTGATCCCCTTTGCTCCAGGCTGAGCCCTTCCCCAGCTCCCTCAGCCTCTCCTGGGGCTCAGCCCTTCCCAGCTCGGGATCTCCTTCCCCGCTCTCCCGTGTGAGGGTCCCGGTGCTCCAGCCCCTTCCCAGCCCCTTCCCAGCCCTTTCCCCGCCATCCCGTGTGAGGGACCCGGTGTCCCAGCCCTTCCCCAGCCCCTTCCGACCCCTTTCCCAGCCTTTTCCCAGCCCCTTCCCAGCCCTTTTCCCGCTATCCCGTGTGAGGGCCCGGGGCGGGCGGGGCGCTCGGCCGGGGCGGGGCGGAGGAAGGGTCGGGGCTGAGGGGAACCGGAGGGNATCGGGGCTGAGGGGAGCCGGGCTGAGGGATCGGGGCTGAGGGGAACCGGGCTGAGGGATCGGGGCTGAGGGGAACCGGAGGGGAAGCGGGCTGAGGGGAGCCGGGCTGAGGGAAGCGCCCGTCCGGGGGTCGCCATCGGAGCCGCGTCACTTCAAGCCGCCGTCACTTCAAGTCGGGACCCCGAGAACGAAGCGAAGCAGGTCGGTGAATTTACTTTTTGTCCCTGCTTTTTTCCTCTCCGATTTCCTGGAACATCCTCCCGAGCACAGCCCGCAGCCGGCTCCGCATCCCGCTCACACGTCCAGGCGATTTTAGAGGTGGGCACGGTGTACCCAAACCAGCCCTTTCCCTCTTTATGTTCCCTGAGGTTCAGTGTCAGAAGGAAAAGTAAATCTCAGTGAATGTGGGCTGTGGGTCCCTGACGCTGCGGGAGCTGTGACAGAAGAGCGCTTCCCAAAGTTAATGAATGGTACAGCATTTATAAATAGAGTTTATAATGAGCACACTGAGAGCCCTTAACTTCCAAGGGTGGCTTGGTGGGTATGACCTTTAAGTGCCAAGGTATCACAGGAGCTCAGTACATAAGGAAAAACAGATCCACAGTGGATATCTGTGAATGAGGGAGTAGTTTCAGTACAAGCAAGAGAAATTACACGATCTGGAGAAACTCTGAAGAGTTTGGGACGTTTTGCTGTGGAGTCTCGGGGCAGAGGCTCCACCAGCAGGTTAAGAGCTGGACTTGTAGCTCTGCTTCTGCCCAGCTTGGGTTGCCTTTGCTAAAGCTTTAATATTAGAAAGCAAAATTATCCATTGCATGTCATACTCATTTCAATTTTGTGTGTTCCCCTTGCTCTGAACTCTTTGTTAATATTGATTGCTAATATACTCAGTGGCTAACAAATGCAATGGATTTCCATGCTCAGACCAACAGGACCGGAAAGTTCTTGGACCCCTTAAAGAGCAGGTCAGACGATGCTGTGCACAGGCATTATTACTAAAATATTTGTGTGTTTTCTAGAGGTTTTTAATATTTAAAACCGGCTGTAGTGCAGTGCTTGCAAAAGTCAGGGATGGTTTATATGGTTTTCCATGCCCAGTGAAGGTGTTTGCGGGTCCTGCTCATTTCAGGTTGTGTTGAACATGTTTCCCGTGCAGGGGATTCAATGATTTTTCACCTGTCCTGTAAATAAAAATGATCTTATTTCATTGCTCTCCTCCTTGCCTGTCATAGCTGCTGTGTTTTGGTTTCAATCCCAACTCTGCTTGCTGAGCTGTTCTGTGATTCTGTTGGTATGGAGAGGAATATAGTATTGACATAAGAAATCAGAAAATTTCTTGTGCACAGCAACAGCAAAGTCAGTGCTTCCAGTATAATTTAAGATATATTTATTAAAAAGGACCCCAATCCCTTCCTTGTGTACGGACACTTCCCCAGCCATGCATAAACCAATTTGTCCTGGCTGTGTTAATTTACTCTCTCCAGGTTAGAGCTTACAAGTTTTAATAATTCTCCTTATTGAACTTCCTGTAAATGTTCTTGTAAAACTTGTATTTTTTGTTACAGTAAGGAATTCTGGCAAGTTCGCTGTTCTCACTGGAAAAGGTTTTGGGGAGTCCTGTCAGCTCCAGAAGTACATTTCTCCTGCCCTGGGATTTATCTGTAGGTATCTCTCTTTACCCAATTCTGCAAAGTTTACACAAGGAAGGCTCAACTTTGAACAGAAAAGGGGCTAATTCTGGGGACATGCAGCTTGCGGGGCTTTTTGGTCATGTACACCGCTGGGTTTTGTTCAGGAATGTTGTTGGAGCCAGGATTGGAAAAACACCTCTGTAAGAGGAGGTTCCAAGCTGGTCTGAACTGTGCTTTTGCCTTCTGCTCCAAATATTGTTAATGATGGTGAAATTAGTGTTGACATCAGAACCTTTGATTGCTCTTCATAGTCATTTTTATGGCAGAATCCCAGACTCACTAAGGTTGGAAAAGCCCTCCAAGACCATCAAGTCCAACCTTGTCCCCAGCCCAGAGCACTGAGTGCCAATCCAGGAATTCCTTGGACACCTGCAGGGATGGGCACTCCACACCTCCCTGGGCAGCCCCTGCTGATCCTGACCACCCTTTCCAGGAGGAAATTCTCCCTTTATTTATTTATTTTTTTTACTCTTCAGTAGACTCCATATAATTATAATTTTCCTTCTGTTCATGGTTCTGGGGCTCTGTGGTTGTTTTCTTCGCAGTGTCAATAGGTATTTCATGGGGGAAACTCTAACACCTATGACCTGTGGATAACTTTAAAAGGTTTAAAAGGTATGTCCAGATTTCTTAGAAGTGGTCTCTGCCAGTTTCCTGCTGGAAAGTGGCTGAAGTAGGAACAGGAAATTTTTGTTGCACCTGTAAAAGAGGAGCATTGGCTGTTTCTCATTAAACCATTTAATAGCATGAATAAACATACATTTATGTAAAATAAACTCTTTTAAAAGGTTGTGGGTTTTTTTTTTTTTTTTACTTCTGTCAGAAATTTGGGAGAATCTAAATAACTTCAATTATAGGCACTTGGCAATAATTCCTGCCTGTATCTTTGTGAAGTGACAGACCTGATAGCTCCATAGTTCCCCTGGTCCTTCTGTTAGGAACAACCTAATGGCAGAGGAGCAGGTAAGGTGGGCCACCTAAGAGCTGTGCTGAGAGCCAAATTGTGCTCTGAAACAGGGGCTGGGAAAGTCTGAGTTTCCTCTTTAATTGCTGAAAATGGAGCTCAAAATGCACCTGGATGGTAACCTGGGGAATGGGGAGAAAAGTGCGTGGGACTGACTCGTGCTGCAGAAAGCAGTGCTGGAGAAACTCAGCTCCAGCTGAGCTTGTGGGAGAGCAGGCAGGGAGACAAGGATCGGGGAATTAGCAGAATCGCTGGGCAGTGGGCTGCTGCTTCAGGCAGATACTGAATACAGAAATATTTCTATTTTACAGCACAGGCAGCCCCAAAGTGCAGGGCCGCTGCATTACATAACCTTGGCACTGCCTCCTTTGGCTCCATGGGTGTTCTCAAGGAAACTGTCCTCAGAAAAATTTCAGGAATGTAACACTTTGGAGGGATTCCCTAAATCCAATTTCTTGCCCTGGCATTTGAGCTGTGGATTTTACTCATCATGCACTTCTCTGCTTGACTGCAACAGCAGCCAAACTCTCTGTGTTTTATACTGATATCCTCTATTGAGCTTGAAGTATAAAAATGCTTACATTTAGATGTTAACAGAATTTATATAACTGCTGGATGAAAATAAGAAAGAACAAAGTATCTGAAATGGAAGAACAATCATGAAATGTTGCTGTAAAATTCAGTGAAGTCTTCACTGTTGGAATGGGGGCCTGAGCGCTTTTGTGTGTGTTGCACTTGGAAAAATCTGATTTTTTTTTCTTCTTTTCTGGCCTGTTCTTCCTTTCTTGGTCTAGAGAGAAATGTCTCTCCCCATCCCAGGGTGTTGGAATTAGAGGATCTTTAAGTTCCTTTCCATCCCAAACCATTCTGGGATTCCATGACTCCTGTGTGAGCATCAAATGAACAGAAGTGCACCAAAATGAAGTAACAGACTGATAATTATAAGCTCTCCATTGATTTTCTACGTGTTTCTCAGGTCAGCTCTACCAAACAAGATGTGTTGGCAAATCATCCCAATTGTGCTTGTGCTGATGGGTAAGTCACTAAAAAAAATCCCAAAAACCACTTTGGGATAACTCTTCAGATCAGGAAACATCAGTAGAAAGTATGTGATGAGTGAAAACACATTCAAATAAATGCCCCAGATAGAATTTGATAAGATAGGAATTTGTGGGGAATTGTTTTGTTCATGTAAAGGATGTAAGGAAATGTAAGGAAAACTCTCATTTCCATCAGAACTGCAGATATTTAGTTGAGTGCAGCCAGGTGTGAGCTCTGCTCCTGGAGGATTCTGCCATTCCATGGGCACAGGGCTGCCAAAGGGTGCTCAGCTGACTCCAAATGCTGCATTAATAAACTGCTTTCCTCCCTGGGAAATGCCTCTGACAATATTGGCATCTGCTCTGCAGGGACAGCTGGTATTTGCCTTCCTTTTTAATTCTCTTCATTAAAATAAGAACTATTTAAAGACTTTTGATGATGATGCTTAAGGAGAAAGCAGACCCTGTAATCCAGTGAAGTTATTTTGAAAATTTGTGTCATCTTTACAAAATATGAATCAAAAAGATGAATAACTCATTAGATTTAGGTATCTTTTTATATCCATATTTTTAATATAAATATACAGATTTTAACCTTGCTGTCTATGTACTTTTATCCACTCAGTGTCAAATATTGCATTGATGACCTTCTTTTAAATACCTTATGTGATCTGAACATACTGAGTAGCTTTGATTGGAAAACCTGGATGCTCCAGGGAGGTGTCCTGGGATTTCAGAGCAGTTTGTCACCGTCGGATGGCCCTGTCCCCCCAGCCATGCTGCTGTTCCGGGCACAGAACTCCAACTCAGGGCTTCCTCTGGCTCATTTCCTCTTCATTTTTTCCATTTCCAAAGACAGGAGCTGCACACATCTGACTTCATAAGTTTTAATTAACCCCTTGAGATGATCTGTGACACACGAGGGGACAGTTCCTTGGCAGAAGAGATGAGCTGGGGGCAGTGTGGATTCTCTGTCCTGCTGCATGGCACTGCTCTGTCCCTTTTCCATCCTCATGGCCCCAGAGTGTGTTTGCCCAAGGGCCTCCTGCAGGAGGCCTAATGAAGCCGGGATTTACCAGGGCACAGACTGTCAGCCCCGAGAGGAGGGAAGGGCAGAGCCCTGCAGGAGTCTGGCAGCACAGAATCTGTGTGGAGAGACAGCAAAATGCTCTGCACAATATCACTCTGCAGCCACTGCTTGTAACAGCTTTTTTGAAAGCTCTCATTTCATATTTTGATATTATTCAGCTAATGCTCTGTGCTGTTAATCAAACAGTGCTAGAGATACTCTGGTTTTTCTTATTTTGGCTACTGCAAGGCACAGAGCATCAATTAATTTCTATTTAATGAACTGCTGAAAATTTCTGCCCTTCCTGAGCAAGCAGCTGGATGCAAAGTGCACCAATGACCCTGTGCCGTGCTGGAAATGGAATTAATTCCAATTTAATCTTGAAATTCACAGTGTTTTACAGGAAGTTGTTTCCAAACCCCACATGCTCATCCTTCTCTGAGCCATTGTGAGCACAGTTCAAGCTATGACTTATCAACAAATGTGCTCAGAGGGGTTTTATTTGGAAAGATCTAAGTCTGATGGAAAAAAATATCCTTTTCCTGCCTCTCATTTCCCAGATAATGCCCTGGGGTTGTGCAGTTGCACCCACAGTAATGTTGTCCTTTTCTATTTAAGACTTACCGTGGGACTGTGTTTTATATTTACAGCATGATTTTATTTTTTTTTTTAACAGAAATGGAGCTGTTTTATAGGAGCTGGAGTGAATCTGTTCCAGCACTGCATGGGCAGATGAGACTCATACCCAGTTTAGGATTCACTTCCGTTTAGGATTCGCTGTATTTTGGATTAATATAAACCAATTCACCCGAAGAGGTGCTTCACGTATAATCTTGGCCTTGACTTATTCCAAGATAAAACAAAAAGTTGGGTGCAGTGAGATAGGAGGAGAAGGCTGGGATCTGCCAGCTGCGGCACCTTTCAGAGGGAATGTTTTCAGGAATTTTGTCTCTACTTCAGGGAATTAGCCTGGGAAACAGGGAATAGCCCCTGGAAACAGGGAATTACCCCTGGAAACAGAGAATAGCCCCTGGAAACAGGGAATAGCCCCTGGAAACAGGGAATTACCCCTGGAAACAGAGAATAGCCCCTGGAAACAGGGAATAGCCCCTGGAAACAGCCTGGTTTTTACCTGAGGAATGCATTTCTCTGCAACATCAGCCACTCCCTTTTTATTGTTTAATAATAGGAACTTTTCTTTTTGTTTCCAATCCATTTGCTTTCATATTTGCAGACTTCCTTCAGATGGCTGCTGCCCACTGCATGGTCCATCCAGTTCCTCCCAGGAATTTCACATTGCCTTGTGTGCTGCTGAATGAAACATTTTTGAGCTCTTTCCCAGCTGGAGTTGGGAGCTGGTCTGCCTTGGGGAGAGAACTTGGAGCATCCAAAATCAAGCCTTTAATGAATGAAGAAAGTTTTCTGTGTTGCCTTTGGAGTGCTGGCAGCATTGATTGCTCTCTGTACAGAGCAAGCATGCAGCCAAGGGAGTTTATTCCTGCAGAACTAAATATCTCTGCTCCTCAACAAACAGGTGGGTTTAGCACTCAAGGGCACAAAAAGTTAATTCTTCCAAAAAAAATCCTGGGTTTTTTGGTTGGTTGGGAGGAGAGGGGTGGGTTGGATTAATGGGGATTCACTTTTACCCTGGGCAGGCAGCACAGTGTGGTAAAGTCCTTCCTCGGTGTGGCAAAATCCTTCCTCAGTGTGGTAAATCCTTCCTGAGAGTAGTAAAATCCTTCCTGAGAGTGGTAAAATCCTTCCTCAGTGTGGCAAATCCTTCCTGAGAGTGGTAAAATCCTTCCTGAGAGTGGTAAAATCCTTCCTCAGTGTGGCAAATCCTTCCTGAAAGCGGTAAAATCCTTCCTGAGAGTGGTAAAATCCTTCCTCAGTCTGGAGTGGAAGATGAAGGAAATTGTACAGTACAGTTTCAAAAGGGAAAAAAAGGTTGGCTCTCTTTCCAGGGGAATTGTGAATAAAATATGGAGCACTGCGTATGAGGACATAAACCCAGATCTTCAAAGGAGTTTAGACACTGTGAGAAATATTTGAAATGTTTTTTGTGGATATGGGCTTTAAACTCCATCCGCAGGCAGGGGAGATGGAGAGCAAATGGCATCATTTCTACACGAATTACGACGCTTTAAATAATAAATATGCAGTAAATATGTGTACATGGATTAGGGTTTTTTTTCCAAGGCTCTTTTTCTCCCCCTGTCTCTGAGGAGCACAGTGGCCTGCTGGCATCCTGCTGCAGGAATCTCATTGACCTCAGCAGATAGAGTTTCATTTCACAAATCCCCGGTACAGCACACAGGGCTGGGCCACTTCCCAGGAACAACCAGCAGCAACTTCATTTTTCTTCACCCTGCAGCCTTGTCCCTAGAGCCAGGTAAAAATACTCCTTCTTTAATAATGAACCACATGGATTGTGAGCCTTGCAAGTGTTTAAGGTGCCCACCTCAGATTATTCATAAATACTTTCACACTTGTGCTGCCTCACCTTCATAAAACTCTGTTCCTTGTCCTCTCTTTGTGAGTGAGTTCTACGCAGTTTTATTTTGTTTTAATGTAGTTCAGAATGGTGTAATCCCTTTCTTTTGTCCAGATTGGAGCTGGAACGTGGAATGTTGGATTAGAGGCAAGCTGGACCTGTTAGTTTGTACCCTGCAGCTCTTGAAGCTGGACCTGAGAGATGACCTGAGGGTGAATCTTTTATACTCGGCGTAAGTACAGGCTCTGTTAAATTTGTCTGGAGATCTGAAAGCGTTTCCTAAAACATCAGCGTTCCACCTCCAGCGTGGTGGGAGCTTTAGCTTTACATTTTGTACCCTTGTCCTGTCTAAAAGTGATCCTGGATAATATGGGAAGTTTGTGGGGTTTTTTGAATAAGAAATGGTTGGAATGGTGAGTCCCCCTTCTCTGTCCTTCCTATGTTTCTTAAAATATTTTAATGAAATCAGCATTGACTTCTTAAAGTATCTTTCTTGTTAGAATTTATTAATTTTGAAGTATTGGTTCTGCCTTTTATTTGCTTTTGACCAGAATATTTTCTCTCTTGAAGTAATTGTGGTACTTTAATGTAATACAATGGCAAATGCTGCTCTCATCTCATTGCCACTGTGCTCAGAATTCCCTGGAATGCTGAGAGATGGAATCATCCTGGCTGTGGACTGGGCAGGCCTTGCGTGTGTTGGTTATGAAAAGATCTGTTTGATTCCATGAAACCACCCTGTTTTTTTCTGAATTGATTTCTGATTTTCTGATGGATTTGAAGGAATGGCATAAAGACCCAGACTTCACTTCCTGAGGAAACAGGATAAACTAAAATAGTTGAATTAACTGAATTTATACGGGAGGACCTCCTAACCAGCCAGATATCATTTGGCACAAATCATCATCAGAGTGGAAATCAAGTGTGTTACCTAGGAATAAACATGGCTGTGTAGCTGACATAATATTTCAATCCCATTTTGATGAAGTGGGTTCCCATTTCCAGTGCTCCTCATGGTTTGATTCCTGAAATACCATCCCATGGCTGTTTGGGGGTGAAGTGGATCTGGCTTTGCCTCTGCTCCCTCCAGGCTCAGCTGCAACAGGAAAAGCTTTGCCAGTGATCCCAGAGCAGTAATCTCTGTATTGAATTTTTTGGGATGCCAGCAGACTGGAGGCCCAGCTGAGATGAAGAGGTTCTTTGTGTCGGGAAGGGAATTCAGTCAGTGCCGTGCAATTTAGGAGAGCAGGCCCTGTGGACTCACCAGAGCCTCTCTTTGATTCCTCCTCGCTGCAAAGATGAGAAGCAAAGCAAAACCCTGGAGAAGTGCTTTCCTCCCCACATCCCATATTAATATTTTCCTTTTAGGGTCCCTGGGTTCTGGGGGAGCAGCAAGCACGAGCATTTCAGAATTTGGGAAGGTGACAGCTTTCCCTGTTGGCTCTCTGATACCTTAACATTTTATTCCTGAGCCAAAATACCTTGAAAACATTCCCAGTTTTAAAAATATGCATTCCTGGCATGTGTTTCTCCCTGGGAGTCTGCATATCCAGCCAGGATTCTCACATATAGGGCAATGCACAAAAATAATGACACAGAGGAATCTACAACAGAACAGCCTGGGTCTCACAGCTTTATTTTTTCCAGCATTAGAGAAGTGTCCTCTTGTTTACCACATCCACAGTTTTCCTGCTTGGAAATGATGTCAGGAATAGGTCTGTTGTGTTCTGCCAATGACAGGGCTGTGTGAGAGGCTCAGGTAAGGGAAGTGATGGGGCTTTGGGGAAGAAAAGGTTGTTCCAAAGCTTCATTAGACGAGTTAGGTTAATTGCCTGCCATACATCTTTGCAGCTGTGTGATCCCAGGAATGCTGTGAAGCCCATGGTTAATTCCATGAGCTGGAATCTTTAGCCTCAGGGATCTCTTTGGAGAGTGCTCCCAGTTTAATTTGCAGCACTGATTTATTGTTTGCCCTTTGAGCTTATGAGGCTTCACTCATATTTTGACTTATTTGCAGTACCTGTGAGGCTCTCCTCTAGTTCTAGCTCTAAATCTAATGTTTTTTGAGGATAAATCATGCAGTTTGCCTCAAGTGAGGCTCTCCAGCCAGAGAAAATCAGCCTTTCGTTAGAGATTTATGGGATCAGCAACCATCAGATCCTCTGCAGTTATATGGGGCAGCTTGTTCAAATAAGTATTTTTCTGGAGCTACTCTTTATCAAAAACATTGGGAGATATTTCTGGAAAATCCTTGAACACCAATCAGCTTTGCTCCATTCATTCCTCATAAAGGCAGAAATATATATATTTCTCTATATATATAGAAATAATGCCAGCAGAGTTACAGTGGTGGCCCTATTTCAGAACTACCTGGTTGGGATGGATCTTTCCTGAAATGAGAGGAAATGCAGAAATCTGTGTATTTCTTCCTAAAATAAGTTTTACTTTTTATTTTCAGTTGTAAGAACAGGATTGAAACTCAGTGCAGACATTTTGCAATTTAAAGTCTCCAACTTCACCATGGGGCCACAGATGAATTTAGCAGGAGAAGCATCACCTTCTGAAGAGGGCTGAACAGTGCACCAAAATATAAAACATTGAGGAATTCCTAAATGGTTTTTTCCAAGGTTTTCCAAGGTGTTGGCTAAAAGAACTCTCTGGGGCAGGATTTGGAGTGGAGGAGCCACTGAGCTCTCCTCAGCTTGTGAGGGTTAATAAGTCAGCAGAGGAGTTCTCTAGCATTTTTCCTCCTGTTCTTTTGGGTGCAAATAAATTCATTTTGATGGTTAAAATGGAAATAATCACTAGGAATGATTAAGGGGTGGGATGGTGGTAACCACTTTCCAGTTAGATCAGATCAAAGACATGGTTTGAGGTAAAAACTACATTTTTATGGATTGATTTTGGCTTTCTGGAGACCAATAAAATCTGTGAGCAACAGGAGAAGGCAGGGAAACTTCAAAGAAAATTCTGCGAAGTCTTTGAAAGGAAATTCAGGACAAAACAGTGGAGCCACATCTAGAAAAACAAAATTATTCCAAGTAACTTAAAATCTCTGTGTCTGCCAGATACCATCAGCATAATTCCTGTGTCCTGAAGTCTGTGAAAATTCTTTTAGGAATGCCTGGATTGACTGTCTGGAACATTAATAAATGTAAACCATACCTTGGTATGGAGCTGCTCGGGGTTGTTAGTGCAGAGCACAGGGGCTGGGAGGGCAATGCTGCCGAAATTCCATGTTTTTCCGAAATTCCATGTTTTTCCAATCCCCAGATGAATGCACAAGGATCGGTGAGGGATGGGGACTGTGGGCTCTGGGGTGATCCAGGAGTGGTTTCCAGAATTCCATATTTTTCCAATCCCCAGATGAATGCACAAGGATTGGTGAGGGATGGGGCAGTGGGCTCTGGGATGATCAGGAGTGGTTTCTGAAATTCCTGGTTTTTCCAGTCCCCAGGTGGATGCACAAGGATTGGTGAGGGATGGGGCAGTGGGCTCTGGGATGATCAGGAGTGGTTTCTGAAATTCCTGGTTTTTCCAGTCCCCAGGTGGATGCACAGGGATCGGTGAGGGATGGGAGGGTTGGTTCTGGGGTGATCCAGGAGGGGTTTCTGAAATTCCATGTTTGTCCAATCCCCAGGTGGATGCACCAGGATCGGTGAGGGATGGGGCAGTGGGCTCGGGGGTGATCCAGGAGTGGTTTCCAGAATTCCATATTTTTTCAGTCCCCAGGTGGATCCACAAGAATTGGTGAGGGATGGGAGGGTGGGCTCTGGGGTGATCCAGGAGTGTTTCCCTGCAGTCCCAGCCTGTGCTCTGCAGGAGCTCTTCCCGTCATGCCCAGTTCTCCTCAGTTCCTGACCTTTTCCTCTCTAAGTAGGGCAGGAGATGGAAATGGAATGGGTGAATCATGCCCAGTTCCCCGTGCTCTGCACTCCGATAAATGTACCACATAACAAATGGACTGAACCCAAGAAATAAAGCACCAAATCCTGTCCTTCCCTCCCCTCCAATGCGGAGATCTCTGTCCTGCCTGAATCCGAGTGTTCCAATGAGTCATGCCAGCCATAAAACTATGCTAAAAATGTACAGAAAGGCTCTTATTCTATGAATTTTCATTTTCATCTCTGAATTAGGCAAACAAAACCCTTACTGGACAGAAATAATTACCAAATCCCTTTGGAACAATCCAAAATGGGAGCTTTTTTTTCTGGGTAAGGATGAAAAGTCCAAAGCAGGAAAGAATCCAAGGTGATTGAACTGTCAGGATTTGTCTTGGCTTTGCTGCTGTGAGAAATTTGGCCACAAATTATTTGCAGTATTAAATTCCCAACTTTAGGGAGGCCTTTGTCATTGGAAACCTGCAGAACTCCATAAATGTGGATCTTTGGAAGAGCCTGAAGAGTAGAGATGAGAGTGGAGAATCCTTTGGAAGCTGCTGGTTCCAAAGATTCAGATGGGATATAGGGAAGGAATTGTTCCCTGGGAGGGTGGGCAGGCCCTGGAATGGATTTCCCAGAGAAGCTGTGATGCCCCTGGATCCCTGGCAGTGTCCTAGGATGGAGCTTGGGGTAGTGGAAAATGTCCCTGTCCATGGCAGGGGATTGCAATGGGGTGACATTTAAGGTCCCTCCCAACCCAACCCAACCCAACCCATTCCATGATTATAATAATTCCTGTAATGCTTCATTGTAGCAGGAGCTGCAAGGAGCTTGGATATTATTTCAGTGCCTTGCGAATAGGAGTTAGAAATTCCTCTCTTTTGGGGTAGCAGGGAGCTGCCGGTCAGTCCATGGGAAGGTAAAATAACACGGTGTGCCTAAAAAGGGCCTAGGAATACTTCACTGGAATTGTGCTCATTACTTGGAAACCATTTAAAAAGGGAGAAGCAGCGAAGCACTTGGTTACAATGATTACCTTTTGTCATTAATTAATGTTATTTTTTATCTATAAAACTTATCCAAATGGATATTCTCTATTGAGACAGAGAAGAAAGCACTGGATGATTTCGTTTCCTGGTTTGCTTTTCCCCTGCAGGTCAGAGCCATCCCTGGGAGCCACATCCACGAGCTCCCTGCGGGGGACAGTGAGGGCTGCCCGGTGTCACTGCAGGGCCCGGGCCACCTGGGAGTGCGTGCTGGGCGCCCCGAGCCTCAGGCACACCTACGTGCTGTGGCTGGAGGTGCAGGCTGGTGCCACCGCGCTGGCGTCCCCTCCGCTGGCCCTGCAGCCCTCGGCCGTAGGTGAGTGTGGCTGAACGCGGTGCTCCCCGGGCAGGAGGGCACAGACAGGGCAGGAAGAGCTCCCTAATCCCTGTCTGGGCTCTGGTGCAAACCACACCGAGCAGAGCCCAGGCTGCACTTGGCTTTTCCAGCCAGGAGCTTGTTATTTCTGATTATTTCCAATCGGGACCTCTCTGGGCCAGTGGTGGAGCTCATCAGGACTTCAATTCAAATTAAAACCTGAGGGGAGAAAAAAGCTGTTCCAAAAGTTGCTTAGCAAATCATCCCACCCATTTTCCCAAGCAGCTCGTTGATCCTGATGTTTTCTTCCTTACCCAAACCACCCCAGCATTTTCCAAGTTGGAAAACATTGCTCTGTGTTTGATCAAGCTAAAACTCTCCTGACATGATGAATTTGATATGTGTTGCTATCCAGCACGGCCAGTTATTGCAGATTTGGGCAGATTTCATAAAGGCAGGAACTGTCAGCTGCAGGGGGAAAAATTAATCTTTTATGAACATCTTATTAACTTAAAATCTTAGGAATTTTATAAACTTCCTCCTAACTGATGTGCTCTGCAGACAGAACCAGTTGAAAGTCTCTGGGTGGGCTTGTTTGGAAGATGGGAGGTGACATTTTTCAACCTGCTGATTTGAAATGATGGTACAGGAAGAAATTAAAAATTCAGGCTGGAGTCTGCCGGTATTTAAAAATGACATAATGAGTTCTGCTTAGTAAAGTATGTTTTAAAAATGCATAATATTAATATATGTTCTGCCAAGATTTAGCTCAATTAAAACTACTTTGACTGTAAAACTCTGAATGTTTCTGTCACGTGGATTTTATTTGGTTATAGTGGAGCAGGTGGCATCACAACCATGATTATCTGTGTTCAGAAAGTGGGATCTGATTCAGGGAATTGTGATGGAAAAGCCACTGACTTTTGTTTGCCTCCTCCCAAATCATTCCCTGCTGGGCTTCATTAAGTTAATTGCGTTGAGATGGTCTATAAGTAGAAATCAAATAAAATCTGACTCAGTGTGGTGAATTTATGCTGAAAATAATAAGAGATTTTGGATATAACTGAGTGACATTTCAGTAATACCGCATGGAGAGCTGGACACCAGCGCAGATGGAATTTGAAGGGAACATTTGCCCACAGCCCGAGATCTTTGCATATGTTTTCCCCTCAGCTTTTGCACGTGCTGCAAAAATTCCAGCAGTGGTTTAGAACAGGATTTTACTCTTCCATGGGAAAAACTTGGCTGTGAATGAGGCCAAGGCCAGCCAAGGTCTCAGTAACAGGTGAAAGCAGGGCCTTGATTCCTTGTCTTTGTCCAAGGAATGTAATCCTAAGGATCATTCCCAACTACCCATCCATTTCCCACTCCAGAGTTCCCTGCATCCTTGTGGGAATATCCAAACTCTCCATTTTTATTTTGCCCTAACATAACTCTGCTGCAGACCTTTCAGAGCTATAATCCCTTTGGAAGGATGGGAATATTTATAAAATCCTTGTGTACTGTCAGGATGTTTTAAGGAGCAATTTTACTCAGCACTTCCATCCCTCTGTCCCTCATTCCCTCTTTCCAGCAAGGCAGGAAAGCCTTGCTTGGTTCCTGGGAAGAGCTGTGGCCTATGGGAAGAAATTCCTATAGATTTAAGGGAAATGAGAGGGCAGACAGCATTTCCTGACAACTGTAACCGTGCCAGGGTGACCTTTCCGGGGACATCACACAGCATCACTGCCATACAGAGAGCAGCTCCTGAAAATGGAGTTAAAGGCTGGAGGGGAATTGTACCTCAGTAAAACACAGCAGTGAAGCCCTGGGGCTCACTGTCCATACTCTGCAGTGAAACCCTGGGGCTCACTGTCCCTCTCTGTCTGCAGTGAAGCCCTGGGGCTCACTGTCCATACTCTGCAGTGAAACCCTGGGGCTCACTGTCCATCTCTGTCTGCAGTGAAACCCCGGGGCTCACTGTCCATACTCTGCAGTGAAACCCTGGGGCTCACTGTCCATACTCTGCAGTGAAACCCCGGGGCTCACTGTCCATACTCTGCAGTGAAACCC
>VZRL01002179.1:295771-319490 GCA_013397895.1 Origma solitaria
CCTCAGTAAAACACAGCAGCAGTGAAACCCTGGGGCTCACTGTCCATACTCTGCAGTGAAACCCCGGGGCTCACTGTCCATACTCTGCAGTGAAACCCTGGGGCTCACTGTCCATACTCTGCAGTGAAACCCTGGGGCTCACTGTCCATACTCTGCAGTGAAACCCCGGGGCTCACTGTCCATACTCTGCAGTGAAACCCCGGGGCTCACTGTCCATACTCTGCAGTGAAACCCCGGGGCTCACTGTCCCTCTCTGTCTGCAGTGAAGCCGGAGGCTCCCGTGGAGCTGCGCCTGCAGCTGGCTGCGAGGGGCCAGCTGAAGCTCTGCTGGTCCAGCCCCGTGCCGCTGCCGTTCCCGCTGCAGTTCCAGCTGAGGATCTCTGCTCCCTCGGCACTCGGGGAATGGCAGGTGAGGTGGGCTTGGCTCTGCGGGGCAGGGACTATCCCACACCCCAGGATTCCCACCGCTGCCCTCGGCCTTGGCTGGAGGAGAATGGGTGCTCTGGTGGGGCTGGGCTTGGCACACTGCTTTTCCCTGAGCTGGAAAAGCTGGATTTAACATCTGCAAACACCGATAGAAACTCCATCTCCTGCTGGATCTTACAAACATCTGTAAAAGCTGACAGAAGCCCCGTCTCCTGCTGGGTTTAAAAACATCTGTAAACACTGATAGAAGCCCCATCTCCTGCTGGGTTTAAAAACAAACTCCTGTTTTTCTCCTTGGATTAAATCCTGGATTCTGGGAAGTCTCAAACCATTTTCTTTCAGCGTTCTATATATTCTATAACACATCTGTGTTTAATATTTATAAGTTTTAGTATAAATAGGGTTCTTTTCTGTTCTCTACCACGCAACTGGCTCTGGAATAACAAGCAGCTGTTAATTAGCAATCCATAATGGAACTACTTGTTTTCCACAGTTATGCAACTTGTACCACTCTCAAATTTACAGTAAATTTAAAGAAAGCTTTTTTTACCCAACTTGTTTCCTGAAAACTTGGAAAATCCTTATGTAGAATATGAAGACATAATCTGTCTCTTAAGGAGTAAATTGATTTACTCAGCACTCCCATCCCTCTTAAAAACTGAGTTTAAAGAGAAGGGAATTCAGGGAATTCTGACTCTATACTATTTATTTTGCTCCCCTCCGTCTCTTTTCCTGTTTTATTATCCGACAATAATGGATTTTGGTCATCCAACAGATGCTTCAAGTTGCTCTGGAAAACTCAGTGTCCATAGACAATGCCCTGCTTGACTCTTCACCCTCAGTGCAGGTGAGGTGCAGGAATCTCCATGGCCCAGGGATGTGGAGTGACTGGAGCACACCCTACAACCTCAGCTTGGGAGGTAGGACACCTGCAGCCTTGTAGGGTGAAGCTGAATTCTCACTTTGGGTTGTGCATTTAGTACTGGAGAATGTGAGTTGGGATGAAAAATCCTGTGGAGGCTTTTCCCCTCCTGAATGTGAGTTGGGATGAAAAATCCTGTGGAGGCTTTTCCCCTGCTGAATGTGAGTTGGGATGAAAAATCCTGTGGAAGCTTTTCCCCTCCTGAATGGGAGTTGGGATGAAAAATCCTGTGGAAGCTTTTCATCTCCCTGAATGTGAGTTGGGATGAAAAATCCTGTGGAAGCTTTTCCCCTCCTGCTCTTGCCGAGGCTCAGCTCTTCCCTGTGCAGGGCTAGCATTAGGAATTCTGGAGAACACACCTCCGAGGCTGTCACTCCCTCACCCAGCACCTGCTCTCACCCAGAAAAAGCTCTTTTCCTCAGAGATTTCCCATTTCCATTTGCAGTTGGCAGCGCTGAACCTCTCCTCAATTTGAGATTTTCCTCTTAATTCTTTCTCTCCCTTCTGCTTTTGGCTTTGCAGCTGAACTTAAGGCCCAGAGCAAAATGAAATTACTTTTTATACAGTCCAGCTTGGTTTGTAATGCTGAGCCCTGTGCAAAAACTGACTCTCTGAATTTCTGCTGTATTTTTCCATGCTCTGCTTGGAATTAACTGGGAATATTTTGGTCTGTGCTGTCACAAGAATTCTCTGAACCATCCCACGCCAATATTAGTGCTTCTCCTAGGTCTTTACATGGGCACCAAGGAAAGAACTAAACCTTGGAAAAAGAGCTTTTTTTCTAAGGCAGCTCCTAAGTCTGATTTACTGCCTGAGAAAGGGAAACTTTGGGGGAAATCCTACAAATCTCTGCCTGGTTCCTCGGTATGGGAAACAAAGCTGAGCTTTAAAGGATTTTCATGCTGGTTTTGGGGTGTTCTTTGCAAACAGCCCCATTCCAGCCACACCTGGAGCATCCCCGAATCCCTGAGTGATGGGGGCTGAGCTCACATGTCTTGAAATCCTTGGAAAACTCTGGGATTTTAAGGCTGAATTGCACCACTGCTGCAATTTGGTGTTAATTGCAATGTGAAACTACTTTTCGAGAGTTTGACCTCCTGCTGACTTCAGGAGGAGGAGGAGGAGGAACAGCAGCTCCTGGAAAGATTGATGAATTTGATGCTGTTCCCCTTGTGCTGCTGTGTGCTGCTTGCACTGCACCCTCCAGGGAATTTCTGCTCTTTTAGTTCCTGTTTCCCTGGGGATACGAAAGATTATTTGAATCAGAGTTTAGAAACCTCAAGTGTGGAGGGAGACAGTCCAAGGCTCATTTCTGCTCTTGTTCACAGTGATTAAAAAGTAAGAAAGTTAGAAATCCAACTGGATGATGATGATAATAATAATAATAATAATAATAATTTTCTATTGAGAAAAGCTATTTAATAATTATATTTTACTACTGACAAATGCTTTTATGTTTTCTTGCCTCAGTTTCAAATCTCAATGGATTTCCCCCCTTTTCCCCCTTTTTATGCAGCTCAAGTCCTGTACTTCCCTGCCAAGACCCTGATCAGCGCTGGCTCCAACATTTCATTTCTCTGCATGTACACAAACAACAGCAAGCCTATAGAGGCCCAGGAGGTGGTTTGGTGGCTGAATTTAGCAGAAGAAATCCCAGCCAGCCAATATTCTCTTGTGAACAATCGTGTAAGCAAAGTTACTCTTTTCAACTTGACAGCAACCCAACCTAGAGGAAGTTTCTTCTATAACGCTTTGTACTGTTGTCACCAAAGTAGGGAATGTCACCATAGATACGCTGAATTATATGTAGTAGGTAAGATTCCAGAGGATTTTCCATTCTCCTTTTGGGGCATTTTCCTAGCAAGGATGGAATATTTCCATTTAAACTCAATTTATTGCCTTGTAACGCTTTGGGTTTTTTTGTAGCAACTGTTGTGTCTTAATTAATCAGCTTTCAATGTCTTTTCATTAGACATGGATTTTAATATCTCCTGTGAGACTGATGGATACTTAACTAAAATGACTTGCAGATGGTCTGCAAACCCAACCACCTTGCTCCTGGGGAGTTTGCAGTTCAGGTATTACAGGTATGGATGGATTGAATTCTCTTTTTGTGTTTGGAAAGCATTGCTCAAAATGCTGCTGTGTCAAAGAATTCTGGATAAATAGAATTATAAAATTCTTGAAGGGGAATTTATTCTGTGTGCAGGAAGGGAACCAGAGATACCTGAGTGTGGAACAGATCCCATTGATAAGGCTTTTCAGGATTTTTAAAGCTGTAAATGCAATTTGGCAGCCGGTTCTCTTCTAGCAGTTCCCTTGGATCAGTGATAACAATTATTTCAGTTGCTCCTATCTACAAGTTGTAAGCAAATAAGGGAAAAGCCCATTCCCAGTGGGAATGTGTGGCCTGGAGGAGCTGTGGAATCCCTGGCCTTGGAGACTCTCAGATCCTGCCTGGATGGGAGCCTGGGCAGCTCCATCTGATTTGGATTTAACTCTGCTCTGAGTCTCGGGTAGGCCTTGAGACCTCTCAAAGTCTCCATTCAGTCTTTGATTTTTCTATAATTCTGTATTTCTTTCCTATATCCAGACAGATAAAAATAGGGGATGACATAAATTCATTCCAAGATGGAAAAAATCCTGCTGAGAGAACCAAACCTTAGCTCATGGAGGGAATATTGCTTTATGGAGGCAGCAGCTTTGACTGCAGCAATTCCCAGAATCCCAGAATCCCACACTGCTTTGAGCTGGGAGGGACCTCAGAGCTCATCCCAGTCCACCCCTGATGATTTGAGCTTGAGGGTTTCCTGGAGCCACTCAGACAGACAGGCAGACAGACAACCCTTCCTGAGGTAAAAATTCCGTAATTTTCCTGCTCTGCGGGACTGGAGGTGCCGAAGAGTTGGCAAACAGCTTCCATCAGCTCCGAGGGCCTAATCCTTTGGGAAGCCAGCCTGTCTTCTCTGCTGGAGGTGAAGTTTTGGGTTACCCTGGTACCGAGGTGAATATTTCTCAGGGTTTTGTGGACTAGAGGAATAAGTGCAATGCTGGAAATTCCAAGTGCAGGCTTTTGGGGCAGCATTAATGCCTGGCTGAGTGCTAAGGTAGGTTTTGTTTAAACTGCCTTCTCAAATATGAATATGAGTGCCCTGCTGGGCATGGAGCTGGGAATAAAACCCCTGCTGCTCGTCGTGGGTTTTATTCCCACTTTTTCTCAGTTCAGGTTTAGCTAAAAATGTAATTTTCTAGTAGGAGGTGATAATGTGCAGATTTGTTAGTGTTCCTGCTAGATCAAACAGTGACATTAACACTGCCTGCAAATCCTTCCCAGATGCTGCTGATCCTTTTTGTCCTTTTTTTGGGTTTTTTTTTTGGCTGTTTGTTCAGAGTAAGACCTGAAAGGAGAAACTGCAATAAAATTCCTGCTGCTGCTCCATCTCGGAGCTGGAGCGCAGCACTGCTGAGCAGTGTGTGATGCCTTGGCTGCCGGGGTTTTGTCAGGGTTGGGCTGTTATCCCTTTTGGGTTGTTATCCCTTTTGGGTTGTTATCCCTTTTGGGTTGTTATCCCTTTTGGGTTGTTATCCCTTCTCCTCTGCAGCAGCTCCAGAGGGATCAGGCAGAGGGAGTAGGGAATGCCAACCCGAACCTCCACGGTGCTGCTTTCATCCTGTGCACAGCAGCAGGAGGAGGAGGAGGCTCCAGCCAAGGGCAGCTCTGGTGGTTCAGCTGAGGAACTCTCACCCTCTCTGGCCCCTCTCCTCTCCAGTCTGAGGAGAAATCGGAGAACTTTCCATTTCCAAGAATTTCTCCAGTTTCATTCCATCCCAAAGCCAGGGCTCCTCTCTGCTGTTGCTGGGTGTGATCACCGGACATGGGATTTTTAATCCAGAGTTGATGTTTGGATGGGATTTCCGTCTCCTGGAGACCTCCCTGGGTCTGGCTGGTCTGCACAGCAGCTTCCCTCGGCTGCCAGTTGGGATTTTGGAAGTCATCCCCTACTGGAGTAAATTCTTGGCAGATTTGCCTTGCTGTATTTAGTGCCAATATCCAAAATCCCACAACTGATGAGGATTTGGAGCTACCTTCTCTTGCTGTACCTGTTTCTTTTTGTCATTTGTCTCTTATCGAAACTCTTTGGGAAGAGCTTTCATGTCCTGCTTTTCCCAGAACCAAATCTTTGAGGGGTGACACTGAGGGTTAATGATCCATTCAGGTTGAAGATCCAAATAATCCTCAAAATCCCAGGCTGCTCCCAGTGCCACCATTCCTTTTAATTCCCTCCAGACTCACACTTGCAATGTCTCAGCTCAATGTGGTTTTTCCCCTCTTTTAAGGAGCCAGATTTACTGTGCCGACTTTCCGAGCCCATCTCCGGACTCAGAGGTGAAGGAATGCAATTTGCAGAAGAACCATTCCTACGAGTGCACTTTCCAGCCTATTTTCCTTTTATCTGGGTACACCATGTGGATAGAGTTCAGGCACTTCCTGGGAACTCTGGAATCCTCCCCAACTTGTGTCGTTCCAGCAGATGTGGGTAGGTTCAGATCCATGAATCTCTCTTGTGCCTCTGGTATTTAAATGGTGAAGGGAAAATACTTTTCCATGAATTTTAAATAAAAACATGAGAGTTTTGATATTACCTTGAAAAAATTTTGATGAAATGTTATTTCCATACATTTTCCTTGGTAGAGGAGTAGATTGTAAATGAAACACCCACTTTTGCATGTTTATTCCCTCTACAGAAATGCAAGTGTTGTATTGAAAAATGAAGCTCATTTTTAAGGTTTTAGTTATGTAATTTTTCTGTCTAATTTGTCTTCAATAAATTAATTTTATACTCCAGCACAGTGGAGCAATATATATATTATTTACAAAGTTATATATTCATTTCAAATCATGGGGACTGTCCATGCTTTTTCATGCTGGTGCCAAGTTTTGTGACACACAGAGCACTCACATTTTTATTTTAAAAAAGTGGCAAGAGCAGTATTTGAGTGTTTTCAAAAACTCCAAAATGTGCAAATCACCTCTTCTTATCTGCTCTGTGACAGCATTCACTGGGTATTGTTTGGACACAAATGTGAATGTAGGTGAGAGCAAACAAGGCTGCTGGACCCCAGAGTGCTGCATGAAATAAATTAGAGTGGTATCATTGTAAAATACATTTATTATGTGGTGACAATGAATAGAATTATTTATCCTGGGTGCAGTGTGCTCTGTGTCATAGTGAACCAAAACAAACCTGTTCCAGCACCACCCAAACTGAAAAATTTATTTATTTGTTGTTGTTTTCTCCTCAGTCACATCTGATTATCCAAAACAAGTCTATTCCAACTTGTCTTGATTAACAAACAAGGGCTTTGGGAGATCCTCATCATTCTGCTGGAGAAGCTGGATTAAGGGGGAATTCCCATTAATTAAATAAAAACATTTCCATTAATGACTGCAGAATGTCTGTCAGCAGCCTTTACAGGAGCTGCTGCTTTCTGCAGTGATCCCCTTACAATAGTGGAATCATGGAATTCTTGAGTGGAAAAAAAAATCATGGAAAAGTCCTTGAGACCATGGAGTCCAACCATGCCCAGCCCTGCCAAGGCCACCACGGCCCCATGACCCCAAGTGCCACATCCACAGGGATTTGAAATCCCTGCAGGAATGGGGAGCCCATCCTGGGCAGCACTTCCAATGCCTGACCACCCTTTCCACGGAGAAATATTCCCTAACATCCAACCTAAACCTCTACATTTATTGCCAGGCTCTGTCTTTTGCTCTTTATCCCAGCGCAGGAACCAAGTGCCAGCACCAAAATAATCTGTGTGCTTTAAATGAAAATGAAATGTATGGAAACATTCCCGTGGATGATGTGTTTCCAGCACAGTCCTGCTTTCCTTGGAACAGCAGAGGCCATGTGTTATCTGCCACCCTCAGGACAAGGAAAATAATCCATGATGGTTTGATTGGATTGAATGGGAGGTGTCAGTGCAGACATTACAGACATTTTTTAACCTTTCCTTTTTCCAGTGAAGCCTCTCCCTCCTTCCAGCGTGGGAGCAGAGCTCACCAGGAGTGCTGGGCTGCTGAACGTGAGCTGGGCACAGCCCGTGTTTGCCAGCAGGGAGCTGACCTTCCAGATCCGCTACGCAGAGAACAGGGAGGGCGTTCCGTGGCAGGTACGCTCTGCTTCCGTGGGGATCGGAGCAGGGATCCCTGCAGCGCTGGCCTGGAGTGTGGGGCTGGGTTCTGTGGGGTTTACCCATGCAGGAAATCACAGGCACAAGCACCTGCAGTGTCTAGCAAAGGAATATTCCTCATAATCCCACTTTCTCTTTGGAATAATTTTCAGGAATCTTGACTAAGAGCTGCCTAAACATCTCTTTGTTCTCACTCTGAATTTTTTGCCTTCTCTCCCAGCTTTACGAAGTCCCAAACTCCCCAAGCAGCTCAGCTGAGATCAAAGTGGAGCAGCTTTGTGTGGAATACGTGGTGCAGGTGCGGTGCAGGGAATTGGATGGATCTGGATTCTGGAGTGACTGGAGCAGAGCAGCCCAAACCCTCGTGCAAGACATCAGAGGTCTGTGCTTCTGGGGACATCCCGAGGGCTGGGACTCTCCAGACTCAGGGGTGACGCTGTTCTTCCCAAATTGTTGTTTTGCAGCTCCCTTGCAAGGCCCGGAATTCTGGAGAATCATTTCTGAGGATCCAGCAAGGAAGCAGAGGAATGTTACTCTCCTGTGGAAGGTAGGAGCAGCTGCGTTTTGGGCTTTCCCTTTGATCCTAAAACCAGGTGGAATTGCCAAAAAGAGAGTCTGACAAGCACATGAGGCAAACTCGGGCAGTCACTGCTTGTGGGAATTGGGATTTGCTGCTTTCTGTGCTCCTGACACTTGCTAGGCTCATCCCAGAGGCAAGAGGTGAATCCTGGTGGGAATGCTGGGGTGAAATGGGAGATGGTTTTGTCTTCGTTGTGCTAAAAGGTTAATGCAGGACAGGAAACAGTCCCTCAGCGCCTGCCACTGCTGTGTGTCATGTTCAGTGTGCACACAGCTGCTCTGGGGTCTGGGCCCTGGAAGTGTGTGCAACAGGGAATTCCTGTGGGAAAGTTTGGCTTTCCTTGTCCTTTGCCTTCACTTCGCTGAGGAGAGAGGGAAGAGGTGTCAGCTCTCAGAGAGGGACACAGCAAATGAAGGCTTTCCAAGGACTCCACTCCTTGGCTAAAAATACAGGAGCCAGAATATCTTTATTGATCCTCTTTGCTTCAAACTGGAGCTGCCCAACAGCCTTTGGGAATCAGGGGGTGGGGAGGGAATTCCGGAATTAACGCTGTGTTTGCCGCAGCCCCTGAGGGAGAAGCACGCCTTGTGCAGCGTGAGCTCATACATCATACAGCACCAGACCCCAGGAAACCTCTCCTGGGAGGAGTATGTGGATCATGGCAGCAGCTGGTCCTTCCCCTGGACTGAGCCAACGCACACCGTCACCATTTTAGCCATGAATTCCCTTGGGATTTCTGCAGTTAATTCTAATTTAACTCTGTCGCAGCAGATGAGCGCAGGTAAGAACAGCAATGAGTGGGGTGTGGAAAATGTTAGGAGTCCCTGGGGTGTTCATGGGGGAAGCTTTCTTTGGGATAAAACTCCCTCTGGTAGAGTAAGGAATGTTTTATGGGGTTACATTCAGCACCAACAGAGCTGCTGGAAAACTGAAAATTCCTTTGCATGAAAATTGGGTTGGGAAAACAGTTGTCTGCCACTGGGCTGTCTTCCCTCCACTAATAAAATATAAATTAATTAATCAAAGAAGAATAAAATCCTGCCGGAGAACTGATCTTTCGTCTGCTCTGATTTGGGAACACCTAACATTCCTGCTGGGGAATGTTTTGTTGTTTCCAAAATGAAAAGTGCTCGTGTTTTGGGCTGCCAGGTGCAAAGTTCTCAGACTTCCTGAGCAGCAGCTCCTGGATTTGGCTGTACTCCTCTGCTGGATTGATTCTTGAGAATTCAGGAGCTTTTAATTTTTTGGTTATGGCTAATGCCAGAAGTGCATGTGACAATTGGGGTATTTGAGCTTTGCTGATTCAAGAGAACTCTCTCTGCTGATGTGAGCTAAAGCTCAGCCTTTCCATACAGAAGATGATGAAACAAGTGCCAAAATGGTGACATTTTAGCCTCCTGTGGTTGGCAGGGTGTGGATCCCAGGTGTTCTCCCTGTTTCCCCAGTGGATGCTGTGCAGTCCCTGAGTGCTTACCTGGTGAACAGCACCTGTGTGGTTGTGCTTTGGACTCTCTGCCCCCAAATCCATGGGATAACATCCTTTGTGATCGAGTGGAGGCACCTGAGCAAAGAGGAGGACATGAAATGGGTGCGAGTTCCCCCAGATCTCAGGAAATACTTTATTTATGGTGAGTGTGTGCTTGAGAATGTAACTCATGATGTGAATTGGTGTGGAACAGAAAACGCAGCATTGCTGAGCCCTGAGTGCTTTCCCCCCCTCTCTATTTCTAATGACTTCCATTGTAAGCACCAATAAACCAAATTTTGGTGCTCATTGGAGGATTGACTGTTGCATTAATAATCAGCTCAACAGAGAATGAAGCTCTGGAGTGAGTCCATTTTGTGGCAATACAATAAAATTAGTTCTGGAATGCTGAACACACCAGCTAATTATTTAAATTAATACATGCATTTCCTTGGCTTTTGGATTTTACTCCTAGCAATTATCACAGCAGCTCTATAAGGTGTTAATTCCATGACAGAATAACGCTGGATTAATAGTTTTAATCTTGGCATATTGAAGGAGGGATCTATAAAAGGTGGATCCATTATTGGCCTCTCTGGGCTGCGCTGAGCTCTGATGTGTGACCAGAGCCTCTGTGGAGGGAATTGTTTGAGAATTGGGTAGCAGTGGATTCCAAAGGCTGATTTCCTCTTTCAGATCACTTTATCCTGGTTGAGAAGTACCAGTTCAGCCTGTACCCTGTGCTTGCTGGAGGAGTTGGCAAAGCCAGAGCCACGGATCAGTTTGCCAGAGGTGACTGACAGGATCTTTCTCTGTGTCTTTTATGAAGTAAAAGTGGCCTTTAAGTGCAAAAGTCTCTGTCTTACCAGAAAAAACAGGAATCAAGTAATTGTAATGTACCTACAAACAGTGAACAGACTTCAGCTTTAATTTGAAAACTCTCTGTGGGCTGAGCCGAGTGAGGGATTAAATTCCTATTTAAAATAATTCCTTTTTGTCTGTTTATTCCCAAGGGAAAGGTTTGTTCATGTGCAATAAAACTGTTGATCAAGCTTATTTCCCCATCTAAGCTGTTGTTTCTACTGTTTGTTATTTCCTTGTTGCAAACTATTTCCTCACAGACAAATTATTTTGGTGCATTAATACCTGAACTCCTTTATTTCCAGGTGGATTTGAAGCTGGGAATAACGGCAGCCTCCATGTGGTTCTGCCAATCGTTTTCTCCACCTCAGTTTTGCTGCTGGGAGCGTTGCTGGTGTCACACCAAAGGTACCTTGGTCCTTGTTTCCCAAAATCTGGGTGCTGCAGCCACTCTGCTGAGCTGCTGTCACACAGTCCCAGGCTGGCTGGAGCTGGGAGGGACCTCAGAGCCCATCCTGTGCCACCCCAGGGACACCTCCCACCGTCCCAGGCTGCTCCAGCCTGGCCTTGGGCACTGCCAGGGACCCAGGGGCAGCCACAGCTGCTCTGGGAATTCCAGCCCAGCCCCTCACCACCCTCCCAGGGAACAATTCCTTCCCAAAATCCCATCAGTATCTACCCAGTTCCACCTCACAGCCATTCCCTGTGTCCTGTCCCTCCATCCCTTGTCCCCAGTCCCTCTGCAGCTCTCCTGGGGCCCCTAAGGCACTGTGATTTGGGGTCATTCAGCACAGACTGTACCATTTCTATTTTCCCAGACTGCCACCTGGAATATCCCTTCTTTCTTTTTTTTTTTTTTTCTTTCTTCTTTTCTTTATTAAATTTGGGCCATTTGTCATCTCTCCAATGATGATTTCATTCTCATAGTGCTGGGGATAAATAAAATTGCAGAGATCCTTTCCCTCTATGAGAACAGCACCAACTCCAGCCTTTCCCTGACATTTCAGGATGAAGAAGCTGTTCTGGGAGGACGTCCCCAACCCCAAGAACTGCTCGTGGGCACAAGGAGTTAATTTCCAGCAGGTTTGTGTTTCCCTGGGGCTGCTGCTCCCCTACGCAGGGCTGTTTGTGTCCCCAGTGCAATCCAGCCCCGTCACCCTCTGACTCCATCCAGAGGCTCCCATTTCCCAGCCCTGTGGATTATGCATTGCATGTGCTAAATATCTGCCAGATTTGATGGGCGGTGCGGCAGAGGTGACAGACGGTGGATTTTGCAGGAGCAGCCCTGCCCTGAGCGGGATGGGTTCGATCTCCGTGTGTGCCGCGGTGTCGTGGGGCAGGGCCGGGCTGAGGGGAGTGATACAAACATCCCACTGGGGATAAACCAGGGCCATGAGGAGAAAAAATGCTTTTCTCATTGTTTCAAAGCTCCCTGTTAGTTCTGGTGTGGGGAGGGGGTGGATTTGTGTGGGACAAGTCCCAAATTCAGGGCCCAGGTGGCACCAACAGCGACTCTGGACTGAGCAGAGCCCAAGAGTTCTGCTCTAATTCCCACTACTCCAAGTATTTTGACATTTCCCTCATTATTTTGGCAGCTTCCCTGCTGTAAAACCTGGTTTGTACATGTACAAAAACCCTGGGTTGAATCTGTTTTGTCCTGAATTCATTAGGAAATACAAGGGAATTTTCCTTTGGAGCTCTTGTGTTGCTGTCAGTTCACCCTGGTGGATAATTTACACCTGCATACATTAGGGAGCAGTAAATCCTGCATTGCTCCCAAACAAAGGTGTTTCTCACTCAGTTCAAACAAGCAGCTGCTGCTCAGGTACGAATGCTCCAAAAATCCTATGGAAAAGCTGAACTTGACCTGCATAATCCAACCCTAGCAGGCGAAATTACTTCAGCTGATGTATAAACGATTAAATCTGTCAAGAAAATTTTGTTATAGAGGATTTTCAACTATAAATTCTTAAAAAACGATGTGTGAACCTGATGTGGCAAAATTCCAGGGTCCTGAGGGTGCCCTGGGAATGACCTTTGGTGTTGGGTTCTGTGATCCATCAAACCAGGGGCTGGATAGTGAAATGAGGCTGTTCCATAATAAATGAGCATTCAAATCTCTCTTTCCTCCCAGCCTGAAGCTCTGGAGCATCTCTTTGCCAAGCATCCCGAGCCAACGCCATTTGAGCCTCTTCTCCTGGAGGCAGAGATCATGCTGGAAGACATCCGTGTCACCAAAGCCTTGGAAAAGGAGGCCCCGGGGGATTTTTTAGGAACGGATTCCACGTTCACAGCCCCGCAGGACTCGGAATGCGACTCGGCGTGCTCCAGCAGCCACTTCCACAGCAGCAGCTTTTCCAGGAGCTCTGGGGATGGAGAAACCACGGCACAGTGTGAGCTGAAATACGCCACTGTCATCAGTAACTCCAGACCCAGTGGCCTCTGCCGCCGGAAAACCAACCCCAGGAGCTGTTTGGACAGGTACTTCCTCGGGGAAGATTCCATCGTTCTAGGAGCCTTCTCCAGCGGTGCGTGGGAGGTGGGGAGTGGGGCACTGCTGCTGTTCCCGGGCTGGCAGCCCAGCAGGGCTCTGTCCCTGATCTCCTCTGAGGGGTTCTCCGAGGAGCCTTTGGATGATGCGTTCCCAGGCAGTCCCGAGCAGAGCCTCTATTACCTCGGGATAACGCCCCTGGAGAGAGGAGAAAGCGATGTTTTCCTGACAGGAGGTTCCAGGGGGATGGATCCGCCCACAGAGAGAGGCGTTCTCCAGCACATCCCAACAGACGTCAGGGAATTTATCCACAGCAGCCTCCAGCCCAAAGCCACTGTTCCCTACGTGCCACAGTTCCGGATGGCTCCGGCCAAGGGGCAGGAGGCCACGGAGAAAAACTGACATCACCACACCAAAAATTAATATTCCTGATGGTTTTCCAGGTGTTGATGCATTTCCCTGATTTTCCTCTCCTGGTTCCTCCAGCTTGTTGTGGTTTTAGGCTTCACCTGGAGCCCCCAAGGGCGAGAGAGCAAGGAGTGAGCTGACACGTGGCCTGAAGTGTTTGTGTGGGGGAAAAGCTGGAATGGGTCACTCCTTGGGAATGATCTGTGACACTGAGTCAGCCTGGATGTGGTTGGAAGGAATGGATCGAGTAGTGAAAGGCTCAGGGCACTGCAGGAAGAGGAGGAGAATCCAAACTCCTGTGTCTCCATTAATTGGATCAAACCATGTATTTAAAGTAAAATATCCACATTTTATTGTTGAACACAAGATTGCAGTACAAATGGCACTGCTGTAAGACTGACATCTCTTCCCAACCTCTTTCCTAAGATTCTGTGGTAAAAAAAACAGGGATTTGATCCTGGGACCTTGCATTTTTGATCCTGGGAGAGCCAACCTGTCTGCATGGCCTTGGAGAAGTCACTGTACCTTCACAACCCTGCCAGGAAGCCTCAGGTGGGAGGAAAACCAGGGCTGCGTTTTCTGGGATAAGCAGGAAACAACCCCACACCTATTTGCAAGCCAAAGCTATTTTTTCTTACTTCCCAAATACTTTTCTACATCTGCCTTTTCAGAGATCTATTTTGAGGTGCTAAGAAGGATGAATTTATTGTGTATTCCAAAGAATAAATTTCTGTCAGACTTCAGAGAGGCAAAAACAAAAGGGCGAAAGCAACAATAGGAAAAACCAAAGCCAGGGTGAATTTAAGCCCAGCTTAACACACAAAACCCCACTGCTGGTTTTTGTCAAGCTGCTGACCTGGCTCTTGTGGGGCTCTTTGTTCCTGGTGCTGGATGTGTTTGCATGTTCTGCTTTCCAAAATCCTGTGTGGGGCGGGGAATTAAAACCTGTTCTGTGTTAGGAACCGAAACTCGTCACTGTGATTGGAGATGAACCTGCAGCCTCCTGTAGCATTCCATGGACGCTGGAATTAGGATTCCCTTCCTGCTGTTGGGAAGGGAGAGGAGAGCCCAGCCCTGTGTCTGGGGAATGGAAGGATCCTTTAAGGGAAGGGTCCAGGAAAAGGATTTGGTTGTGTTTCAAGATCATCTTTCTCAAGGAATAAAAAGCTGCTGCTGATTTTAGCCTGCACAGTCCTTTCCCGGTAATTCCATAAGGACAGGGGGAGCACTAACCGTGGGAATGATCAGCCGAGGGAAGCAGGGAAGGCTTTCCTGGGAGCATGGGGAAATAAATGCAGGAGTTCATCTGTGCTGAGATGTGCAGGAGGCCTTCCCTCAATGGACACTCGTGGATTCCCAGGGATCACCTCCTCTGGGAGCCCAGCCCATCCTCCCACTGCCATCCCATGGCTTTTCCTAATGGCCAGAGCAGGTGGTGCTCCTCAGGAAAACAAATGGATCTCCTCTACAAAAATCCTGCAGGAAATACAGCAAATCTGAGCTGCTTCAGCGGAAAGAGAAGTTTTTTGGTGTGATCAGCGTAGAACCAAGGGATTGAATCCTTTCCTGGGGCTGTGCATGTCCTGGAGCCCCTCCACACCACACCTGCAATCCCAGTGTTCATCAGGGTCCTGACCCACAGCTCGGGGCAGGCCACAGCTCCATAAATAATTCCTAAAACTGCCTGCCAGCCTGGCATTTCCACCCTGATGGAAGGGACATTCAATCCAGCTCCTCACCTCTCTGTGCTCGCACAGAAAGCCAAAATCTGCATATCCTGAGCCCTCCATCTGCTGCCTCTGGCTCCGGTTACGGCTCCGGCCGCTCCCTGCGGCAGCAGCTGCCTCGGAGAGGGAAAGCTGGGAGCTGGGGCAGCTTCTTTTCCATTATTATTTTTCCCCTCATCTTCAGGTCAGGTTGTTCCCCACAGCTGAGCCCTTCCCAGGCCGTGGGGGATCACTGTGTTTCAGCCACAGGAGCAAAACCTCCTTGGCTGAGCTGGAGATGGCAATGTGCAGTGCCTGGGGATTGTGGAAGGTGAGGAAATATTTGTTGGAGCCCCAAGAAGCTCCACCTTGTTCCAGAACTGTCCCTGCGAGGGACACAGGTGTCCCCCAGGGAAGGAGCTCTGTTCCAGGAGCTGTCTGGAGCAGGGAGGCTGTGCTCGCTGCCTCTCCTGCGCTCCGGCTGCGTCTTGGCAGGAGAGCTGCGCAAGCCCTGCCAAGGAATGGAGAAAGTAGGGAACAGGGTCACGCCGGGATCTGCACTGGGACAGGAGGTGCTGTGGGAAAAATGGGTTTGAAGGGATGATCCTCATCCTCGGCTCTGCTCTGAGGGGCTCCTCCAGCCATGGTGATTGGCCCCAAGCAGGCCCAGAGACCCTTCAGAGACACAGTCAGGGCAGTGGGGATTTGCTTTATTCGGCACCGGGGGTGGAGATTCACTCCTCCAAACACACAATATTATGGGTAACATTCGTGAATATTCATCACATTCCCCGGGATAGGAGTGGTTATACAAATAATTTCTCAGAAATCATTAATATCATTAGCTGTGTGCCACGCATGCACTGTGTGTCCTGGTGGTCTTTGGGGGTCTTCTCATGATGAAGATCTGTAGTCTTCATCACAGTGCACTTTTCACCTTTCTCTCTGGAGCACAGGCAGTCCTTGGTGGGTGATTCAGGGTTTCTGTGCTGGCCCCAAACAGATTCTTGTCCCTCTTCCCTTGACAAGATAAAAGGAATCCTGTTTTTCTAGGTTTAGAATTCACATATTCTGTCTCTCAGTAGTTAACTTGAGTTACCTATTGACCACCCATTTCTCAATGGCCATTCCCAGGCTCAGTGCCTGGCACATCCAAAGGGTCTCACCTGCTCCAGGGTGTGGGGAGGGAACAAAAACCTCTGGGATTGCATTTGGGAGGATCCCAGGAGCAGCCACGAGAGTGACCCTGCACAGTTTCTGTTTCCTTCACAGGGAAAATGTTGCTGTTCTCCAGAAATGTTCCTGTGCCACAAGCAACCCTGAGCTAATTCAAGTGAAGCTGGGCGTTTTTGCGGAGAAATGGGATTTTTTGGCCATGGCCTCACACTCACCAGGAAAGGCCTTTTCAATCTGAGCCAAGCAATTTTAGGAACCGTGTGCAGCTTCTGAAGTACAAATTAACATCCTGCAGATTCATTTGGAAAAGCAGCTCATTTATGTAAGAAAATTAATCCAATGTGTCATTGTTCCTTTTCTGTGTCACTTGCAGCCACAGTTAAATTCCCCACCCTTTCTAAAGAAAATCTGGAATTGATGTTTGAAGGGAGTCAAAATGCAGGTTTCTGGTGTGAATTTCTGCAAGAGGAAGGATCCCATTCCTCCAATCTTCCTTCTGCTGGGAGAGCAACTTTGATCAAGGTTTGAATTTAATCTATTTGGGGTGTGCATCCAGATTTTTCCCAGTAAAACACTGGGATTTCTGCACCTGACCCAGTGCCCAGATCCTGCTGTTGACAAGGACACTGCAGTGCTGGCACAAACACCAAAAGGACCCAAACCCCAAATTCCTTTCAGGAAAAGCCAAACTGGAAAGCCACAGCATCCTCATGGCTGGAAAACCGGGTGGGTTTGGTTTGGCGGGTGCCATTCTGCTCACTAATGATCCCAAACAAAACAAGGAAATTGTCTGCGGGAGCCTCTAATTAATTCCCCCCCGTCAGGAGCTGCTTCTGCAGGAGCTGTCATCAGAGCAGGGCCAGCCCTGCGAGCCTCTCCCCGGGAGAGCTGCAGAGCAGCCCTGATGGCTCCTGGAATAGCTCAGGGTCCTGCTGGGAGGGACTGAATGGAGAAACCAGGGATGGAGGAAGGACAGCCCGGGGGCTCTGGGTGCTGATGGGATGCGTGGCCAGCGAGGTCTGGGCCCTGTGGGAGATGGACGTCACGGCAGTGCCATCTCTGGGGTTCGGAGCTGTTAACGGGGCTGGGCTGGCCTTTCTTAGCACCTTTTTTACATCATCCCACCTGCCCCTTCTCAAATCGCCCTGGACGGCCCTTTTGGGATGTGAAAGGAGCTCATTTCCTATCCCTGAAAATCCCTTTCATGCCTAAAAATCCAAGAGGAGGGGCAGGGGCAGGTGACAAACACAAACGTGCCCCGTGCGACTTTCCCAGAGCTTTCCCAGCGAAGAAACTCATTTCCATATGGATCCAACCTGGCAAAGGAGAAGGAGCAGCCGGAGCTGCTGGAAGGTGTCCCATGTCCTGAGATGGGCTTTAAGATCCATCCAAACCCAAACCATTGCGGGATTTTATAATTCTGGGAATTCTGTGAATGGGATTTTGTAATTCTGTGAATGGATGGGATGGGAAAGCCAAGGAACAGCTCTCTGTTAGATCTCCCAAATCCATGTGGGACACACAAGCCCAGGTGGACAGGAGACCCAGGGCAGGCTGGAAAGGAGCACTCAGAGCCTCATTTCGAGCTTCCAACAATGATTAAAGATCTGGCAGGGAAAGAATTATTTAATCTTGCGCCTGCCTAATGTCAGAAGCTTGTTGCAGACCGGCTGCTGTTGGCAGGCACAGCTTGGCATCCCTCTGCTCCAGCTGGGTGGTCAGGAAAACTCCAGCTGGGAGGGGAGCAACTCCCTCCTCAGCACAGGGAGCAGCAGGGACAGCGTTGGACTCAGCCCCGATCCCCAGTTCTGCCCCAGGAACCATCCCACACTCCCTGGGAGCAACTTGTGGCTGCAGCAGGGATGGTTCCAGAGAGATTTCTTCCAATACCTCCAGCTGAACTGAAGGATGTTTGATTTCTTTTTGTTTGTCTTTCTGAATGTGCTCTGAAGGTACAGACCTTATTTCTGTTGCTGTTTGTGTTCTAACGGAGCTGGGGAAGGGCTCAGCCTGGAGCAAAGGGGATCAGGGGAACCTTGTGGCTCTGCACAGCTCCTGCCAGGAGGGGACAGCCGGGGGGATTTGGGATCTGCTCCCAGGGAACAGCGACAGGAGGAGAGGGAACGGCCTCAGGCTGGGCCAGGATTGGGTATTGGGAAAATTCCTTCCTGGAAAGGGCTGTCAGCCCTGGCACAGCTGCCCGGGGCAGTGCCGAGTGTCCATCCCTGGAGGGATTTCAAAGCCCTGCGGATGTGGCACTTGGGGACATGGGGCAGGAGTGGCCTTGGCAGTGCTGGGAAACAGTTGGATTTAGTGCTCTGCAAGGACTTTTCCAAGCTCAATGATTCCACAATTCTATCATTTTATAACTGTGGGAGCCTTTTTCTCTTTTTCCCATCAGTTGGATGTGAAAATAGATGTTGAAGCAGGAGCCCTGCCCTCACCCCTGTGAGGACTCCAATCCAGTTCCCTGTCTGGAGTTTGGAGAGATTGCTCTGAACCCCTCGCAGCTCTGTGGCCTCTCTGCTGAAGCAGCTGCTCCACTGTTGCTTTAGGAAGGTTAAAACTGCGGAGATGGGAATTCAGCATCTATTTCCTGCAAGTCCTGCTTCGTGTCACCTCCCCAGACCCTTTCAGCGGTGACAGTCCCCAGAAACCCAAGCCACGGCTGTCAGCCTAAATCACACAAGGGTTTCTTGTTGTTTCAAAAATCTGCTGTGCTTTTTCATAAGCAAAAAGACAGTGGAACCTTTTTTGCCAATTTGAGATCCTTCTTCCCCCTCCAAAAAAGCAATCCCAGGGTTAGGGGCTCAAGTCTACATGGCACTGCTTTGGTGTGGTTTCAGGGAACTGACGTTGATCAGCTGAGCTCCTTCCATGGAGGAAAATCTCTTTCCTGTGCCCTTCCCAGGCTCTCCCTGTGAGGGTGGGGAGGCCCTGCCACATGTTTCCCATCCCTGGCAGTGCCCAAGGCCAGGCTGGAGCAGCCTGGGACAGTGGGAGGTGTCCCTGCCATGGCAGGGGTGGCACTGGATGAGCTCTAAGCTCCCTCCCAGCCCAAACCATTCCAGGATTCTGTCCCATGAAGAATTCAGGTTTAATATCAGGACTTCTTGTATGTGTTCCATGTGTTACTTGTGTTGATTAGACAAAATTTTAGCTGCTTCCTTCATCCAATCCAAGGACCTTCCAGCCTCGGTTGTTTTGCAGATGAAAAATCTTTTGTCCTAGAATTCATCAACTTCAGACACAAATCCTCCTCCAGTTGGCTAAACTGGGCTGGGGACTGCTGTGGATTCAGGGCTGGCAGGCAGAGAGGAGAATATTCGCCAGCAGCTCTCCCACCCTGAGCCACAGCTCCGCCTCGACCCTCTCGGGGCTTGGGATGCTCCCAAAGAACTCGAGGGGTGAGTCAGCTCCGTGTCTGCCAGCCCTGTGCCTGAGGGGGAGGAACAGGAGTGAGAACTGAGCCAGGCTCGGGGAAGCTGCAGCATAGGAGAGAAGTGACAGGAGCTTCTTCCTTTCTCAATTCCATGCCTGGAAAATGCACCTTTTCCTGCCCTTCCTGCTCAACCAACACCTGATCCCTCGGTGGCGCCTTTGGGGCTGCCATGGAAGCTGAGGCAATGGGAACGTGCAGCTTTCCCAGAGCAGGGCACCAAATAATCCACCTTCTGCTGATACTTGTTCTGCTCTGATCCATGATTTTCCAGAGCATCCAGCACCTCCCGCTTCTGTCTGGGATGATGCCCATGGCTAAAGATTCAAGCCCAGGCGCTAGAGGAAAATGAGAATCTGAGATCTCAGCCTCACGTCCCAGGAAGTGCTGCAATGTCCCTTGCTGTTGTGTTTAACCAAAATATTTTGGTTTCCAAACTTGTTTCGAGAGGAGAAATCATCCATGGAATTGTCCTCATTGTTTTGGGACTATGACAAATCCTTCCTGTTCCCATCCCCTACAGCTGCCCGCTGGTTTAAAGAGGAGAAGTTCCAGTGGTTCCATCCCATGGATCCATTCATGGATCTCTCACAGGATCCAGGGTGTTTGTTTCGTTTCCCTGTTTCCATACTTTCCTATCAAACCCCCATCTGTTTGCACCTGAATCCCTTTTCCTGGCACCAAGATCTTTATGGAAGAGGAGAGAAGGCGACAAAGACATTTGGGTTTGATGAGCTGAGGGCACAGAGGGGAAAAAATCGTGTGGGGAGTCACTGGCTGGCTCTGCTTGGTGTTGGCAGTCCCAAGAAATGTCCTGATCCTCCCTGAAAAGAGGGATTTTGGAGGGGGGAGGGCACCACATCAAGAGCAAACCCAGAAAATTGTGTGAAATACTCCAAAATGGTTTCAGTGGAGGTTCTGAGGTTGCTTTGGGATGGTGGAGGGCACAGGAAGCAGGACCCCCTTCTGCCATTCTCATTCCAAACACATTTCCTAGTGCTCCCTTCCTATTTTAATGGGAAATGTATCCTTTGACAGGACCTCAGCAAATCCATTTATCCTGCTCTGTACCAGCTCTTCTACCACATTTATCACCCAAGGATCTGAGTGCATTCAGCACAACCACAGACATCTGCCAGCTTATTTTTTTTCCTCTCAGTCTCCTCAGGAGAAAAAATAAAATGAAGGCAACAGTTTTCCTATTTTAGAAAATTGGACTTTTCCCCCAGCCTCTTTCACACAAACATTGCTTTATTTTTTTCTGGTAGAAAAAACAAATCCTCGCAGGATCCACATCCTCAGGTTTGATCCTGAGACAGTTGTGCTTTCCAGAAACAAAGCTGGACCATCCCTGCACTGAGCAAGGGGTCAGGAATAGCAGGGATGCTCTTCATCTCAGCCGGCTGCTTTGTGGCTGGAGGATTGGGAGGGTGGGAACCCTGCACCACAGTGGGACAAAAATGGTCAGAAGTCACCTGGGAGCGATGAAAAGCATTGCCTGGTGAGAGGTCTGTGTCAGCAATGAATCCCAAAAATCCTCCTGAGTTCCTGCCTGAACTGACCCCTGGTGTATCATCTCTATGGTGTTGGCTCTTAAAAAATCATGGAATGGTTTGGGTTGGGAGGGACCTTAAAGCCCATTTAATTCCAAACTCTGCCATGGCAGGGACACCTCCCATTGTCCCAGGCTGCTCCAAGCCCTGTCAAGCCTGGCCTGGGACACTGCCAGGGATCCAGGGGCAGCCTCCTGCCTCTGGCGAAGGATGGCAGGATCCCAGCCAGATTTAGGGATATGAAGTCCTTTAGGATGTTTAGAGCTCCTTGATAGTGAAAGATTGGTGCCTCTGAGCAGCATTTGGTAACTGCAGCAGGGCAGAGGCAGATCCGGGAGTGCTGCAGCTCTCAGGATTCACTTGGGTGTGGATTAGGAGTGCTCAGGGCCTCTGGAATATCTCAGTGCCAGGGATGACTTCTTGGAGTTGATTTGGCAGACTCAGAGGAGAGAGATAAGAATAACACAGGCCATGATACGATGGCAGCAGGAGCTCTGAGGAGTCCCTTAGTTCCATCCTGCTGCTCTCAGCCTTCCCCAGCAGCATCCAGGGGATGTCAGGCAGCCAGGGAGGAGAGCAGGAGCACTGGGAGCTGCTGCCAGCCACAAACAGCAGCAGCAGCCCCGTGTTCCCAGCAGGGTGAAGCACTGCTGCCTGTTCCCAGGCTCTGGAATTGCAGCCGTCACTCTGAATCGCTGCCTGGAGCAGGATTGCTGATCTTTCCTGTTGCCAGGGAGTTGAAAAGCTTTGATGCGCTGCCTGAAGGCTGGGAATGACCAAGAGCAAGATTTGAATTTCCCTGGCCTTGCAGGCTGGAAGAGCAGAGTTTCTTTCAGCCGTTTGGGAATTCTGTATCCTGCCATCGTTTGTGTTGTTCAGTGCTTACAGATAAGAGAAATCCTAAATATTCCAAGAATTTGTGTGAGCCTAAACCGCAGGGTTTAAACCTAGAATCCAGGGAAGGATGGCTGAAGTGACTTCTCTGTGGTGTTTCACAGTTTAACACCTTTCCACAGCAGCCTCTGGACCAAATACCTCACACCTGACTCTGTGTCCAAGGCAGCAGAGAGGGGGAAAAATTTACCTTGGTTCTCCTCACTGCAGCCCAAATCTTGTAAAAGCTATTGGCATGTAGAAATTTGTTTGATAATTAGTTTTATATTTTAAAAGAAACTCCTGTTTATTATAGAAATCTCTCAAGTAGTTATTAACTCTTAGTTTCACTGAGCTGGACAGACAATCTTTTCTCCTTTCCATGGTATGAAATTTCCATTCAATATTGTTCTTTTCCTGCATAAAGAATGGTTTATCAAGATCTGCTGTGGTCTGGCCTGGGGGTCTGTGGGATTTTGGGCCATGGGGTGGTACTTGAGCAGGAATCCCAACACAGCAGCCTTCTGTTCACTTGTCAGAGGCTGCAGTCATGAATCCCCAGAAAAAATCAAGGGGCTGTGTGTCATCCACAAAGAACCAGTTTAACTTTTCATTTAAAAGGTTTTCTAATGAATAGATTTTATTTTTCTCTGGTGGACTCTGAGGTTTTGGGAGTTTCTAGAAGACTAAAAAATTCCTCTTTTACCACGTGAGCCAAGTTCTTCATCTTATTCCTCCAGAAACTTGGCCCTTGGTGAGGACATCAAACACCGAAAGATCTCATGTTTAGGATCAAACAGGAGTTCCTACTGTGACACGCCATCTAAAGAGAATGATCCTTTCCCTGCTGGGTGTTTGGGGTGGTGTGAGCAGGCAGCAGCTCCCACAGGTGTGGCTGTGACACCGCCATTGCATCTTTGAGGTGAGCAGCTCTTCTTCGCCAGGGCCTCACCTCTGTCACGGGGAAGGATTCCTTCCCAAAATGCCATTCCAGCCTGGCCGAGCTGTGCCTCCACGGTGTCCCGGGGTTAGTACCTGGTGCTTCTCCTGGGTGCAGAGTGTCCTCTGCTCCGGGCAGCATTCCCTAGGGAGAGTCCTCCAAGCACCACCAGCTGCTCCTCGCTCCTGCTCTGCCCCTATGGATGCACCGACATCGATAAATTTGTGTTTGATTCCATGGAATCCCAGACTGGTTTGGGCTGGGAGGGACCCTAGCGCTCCCCTCATCCCACCCCCGCCATGGGCAAGGGATGCCACCCTCCAGCCCAGGCTGCTCCGAGCCCCATCCAGGCTGGAATTTGGCTGGGTTTGCTGCAGAGCCGCTCTCAGAGCCCGCCTTGGCCCCGAGCCGGCCGCGGGGGACCCGGGGCCGGGGCTGCGGCGGGGGAGGGACGGACGGAGCGGGGCGGGACGGACGGAACCGGGAGGGGAGAGCGGAGCCGAGCGCGGAGGGACGGCAAGGAGCGGGGAAGGGAGGAGAGGAGCGGAGCGGGAGCGAAGGGAAAGGAAGGAGCAGAGCGGCGAGGGAAGGGAAGAAGAGGAGCAGGCAGGGAAGGAGAGGGAAAGGAAGGGAAGGAGAGCAGCGGGGAGCGAAGGGAAGGCAGAGAACGAGCCGAGCCGAGCC
>VZRL01002179.1:319898-352739 GCA_013397895.1 Origma solitaria
GCCCGAGGACCGAGTCACTTGTGGGGTGTTTGGGTGGCCTCAGTTAAGTTTTGTCGGGTGGAATCACATGGCCTTAAGGGGGAAAAATCCCCAAACAAACAAGGGTTGCGGTTTGCTAGAGAGCAGACATATGCTTGAATTGTTTTTTAAAAATTACTTTATTTCTGTGCTCTCTGCGTCTTATAGATATTCTATGTGTATGTTTATATCCCGTTTAATTCTTCCTGTATTCTTTCTGGGTCGGATTTCTGTTGGAATTGCTCATTTTATCGTGGCCGTGGTGAGGCTGCCGTGTGGCAGCACCGTGTTCCATGGAATGGCATTCCCGGGGTTTGTGCCTGCCCAGCCCCGTGGGATGGGGGCTGCCCTCCCCAAAAACCATCCCCAAAAACCTCGGGAGCCATCTGGAGCCCCGGACCCTCGGAACTCCGTGTGGGATGAGCCCTGCCGGTGCTCCTCTCCCGGAGACATTTCATCATTTCCCTGACATGTGCTTTGAGTCAGTTTGTTTTTCCTGAGCCTCCTTTTCCCTCTTCGGAGCCTGGTGGGAGCTGGGAGGTCGGAGAGGAGCTGAAGTTGTTTCCTTGGTGTGGCTCCCCATCAGCCGCCTGAGAGAGGAGCTTTTCCCCTGCTCCGGTGCAGGTTGAGGAGTTATGAATCAATTCCGACAAGGAATGAGATATTTGCTGTGATCTCTGGGGCTGGGATGTAGCCACAGGTGCATGGAGTTGTTTTCTGTAATGCTCAGCATCTGTTGCAACAGGAAACATCCCAAGAGATCACCTCCACTGAGGAGGAAATTCCTGCTAGACCTCTGTATTTTCAGCAGAATCCATACAATGCCTTTTATTTTTTTCCTCTGAAATTCACGTGTCCAGAGGAAGCAGCAGGGAATAAGGTGAATAATTGCATTTGCAGGTTGTAAATCCGGGGAACAGGGAACTTTTTAGGCCACTTTGAGGAAGATGCTCGTTTGTTCTGCCCCTCATTATCAGCTCCAGGGAGGGAGCTGATGGTTAAAAAGGTTATAAACAAATCTCTGATCCATAAATCATCTGGGAAAAAAGCTTGTTAGTACAACAAGTGCTTTTCCTAGCAGATTATTCATTGTAATTCTCTGTTTCTCCTGTCATCTCATCTATTTTAATGTTTCCATGTGCCTGCTCAGGTGCTCCAGGTACAGCTGTATCCTACTTTATTCCCATCTTTGGACATTTTACATTCCAGGAAATAATTTTTAATGCAATGCTTTAATGTGAAGCTGAAGTAAAGGATGTTATTGAACCTTGTTGGCTGTTTTTCCTCCACCACTTCTGTATTTACTTCCCAGCTTTTCCCACATCACATGGGAAGCTCTCCTTATTCAGCATTCAAATCCTGATTTATCCATCAGGAAGCTTAACCCAGATTAGCTGAGTAATCGTCTCTGGGAGCACAAGGCTCCTTTAAAAAGTCATTCCAATCAGCTTCCTGGAATTTCCACATTTGAAATGGATAGCTATGGAGAGAGTTGGAAAATCCTGCCTAAAATGGCAGCTTTTAATTGGAATTGTTTCTTTTACCTGAACAGCCTTTCTTTGGAGTGATCCACGTGGAGAGATGTGGGAAGTTTGAAACATTTGGGAAAAATAGTGACAAAACAATGCTTAGAAACACCTTTATGCCTTTAAATTAAGTGCCTGTCTTTCCAATTTTGCAATCTTTATATCGTTCCCTCAGCAAATAAAATTGTCTAATTATGGCAGTGGGATAAATAGAGCCTTGGCACATGGGGAAAAAAACCCCAAACATTGGGAAGGTGTAGGAGAAAGAATGAGGTGAAAAAACTCCCCTAAACTTGATGACTGTTGCAAACAGATGAGTGAATATTTATATTAAATATTGCTTTGAAGGAAAAGGATTTTTACCTGATATTATTACTCATGCTCTGGGGTTTGTTTTTTTTCCCTTTTCCCGCAGTTTAGAGAATGAAAATAATTTCTCAGCTTCACTTTGGGCTCCTTGCTGCTGCAGTGTTTTGGTTTCAGGCAATGCAGGGGATGCTTTAGCTGGGGTAGGTGAATTTGAGCGGAATTTCTTTAATTATGAAAACAGCTTTCAGCTCCAAGCTTGTTTTTACAAAAAAAGAACAAATTGATACCATCCTGTTGCTGCTGAAAACATGCAGGGAAGGGCAGGCTGTGCTTCCTGTTCCATCTCGGAGTGTTCCATTCATCTGTGAGCCCTTTGTGCCATCATATCCCAAGGAATTGAAGGCTATATCCATTATTCAGGTTAAAATATTAGAGAGAGCTTAAGGAATGGTCCAGAGAAAATAAATTAAGAACTTTTTTCTTGGCTATGCGGCAAAATGGAAAGATTCAAGCCTCTGAATTTCATTTTTTAACTTAATTTTTCATTAGATGTCTAATTAGACCAAGGGCCAATTAGCCAGAGTGTTCTTGAAGCACAAAACTTGGTGAAATAATTCCTGTAAATCACAGAAGTCTCCAGAAGTCTGAGAAACCTTGCAAATAGAAAAAGACAATTTTTAGAGAACAATAAAAGAAGATAAAATCGTTTACCCTTTGTATTTTAAAGCAGCCTGAGAAATAAGAGGAAACTTCCTGGGAGAGCAGATTATTCCATGTGTGCCTCCAGTGGAATTCCCTGCACTTTCTGGTGCAGCATCTGGCACTGCTGGCAGTGATGAGAAAATAGATTAGAGGATGAGGCTGGATTAAATCTGTGCTTATTCAGGTGCTTAAAAAATGTCATTCTGCGCTCCCCGAGTTTGGCTTTTCCTCATGTTTGGACACTTAAGGATACACTTCGTTTATAAATAACTCAGGGGTGGAAAATCCAGAAAATTCCCTTGGTTTTGTCTTTGTTTCTCCCTTTTCTTTTTGTCCATGTGGGGTTCTGTGTGTGTGGATTGTGAGATTTTTTTCCCTCCCCTCCATCCGTTTTTCTTTCCTGAACCTTTTCTCCTCTTCAGAAGCCAAGCAAAGAGGGTTGTGGATATTTTTACCAATGGGAATGAAGTGGAACCAAGGCAGATGCAGGGCCTGGGAGAAATTAAGGACAATCTTGGTGGTGCTGAAAATATAGGTTGGGAATTGGGACAGTGTAGAGCAAAGATATTGCACAGAGTGAGTTATTTTACTAAGCAATAATATTAAAAAAAAGGTTATTTGGGGTAGAAATATAAAACTTGGTGCCTTTAGGGGTGAAAAAATGCTGAGTTATGATCTTTAAACTGTGGGGGTTGGAGCAGAGTGGGCAAAACCCCTTTGGATTGGAGATGAGCTGGAGTTAAGGTGCAGCTTTCCATTAAAACCTGCTGTGCTTCTGTGATTCCCTGGTGGGATTGCTCCCTCAGCTTTTCCTTGCTTGCCCAAGGACTGTCCCAGCATTCCTGTTGTCCGTGGGCTGCAGGAGATGGGAGGAAACGCTGCCATTTCGGTGGGTGATCCCCTCTTGCATAAATTCAGTGAATTTCTGGTGACAGAGAAGCAGCGGAAGCTGAGGGAACTGATGTCCCTTTGTCTCCTGGAGTGTCCTGCAAGAGGATGGGAAAGCTCCTCGGTGGTTTTGTGTTCCGTGGAGGATCCGGGCTCTGTTCCAATGGCTGCGGACTCTGAGATGACATTTGGAGGAGTCCTCGCAATATTCATTTGCAGACAGCTGTTGAGAGCGTTCCGCCGAGCTTGCCCAGTTGCCAAACAGTTAACACAGCCTCATTTGCTCTCTAATTAATTTGCTGGGGGATAATACCCCACGTTTGACCTGCTTTTGGCAGCAGATTTTGTGGGAGCAGCTGCTGATCCTGGCACAGCCTTTGCCTCCCGTGCAGGAGGTGCTGGGGAGCAGCTCAGGACCAGGTTAATTAATTAATTAACACATGAGAGGCTGCTGGAGGTGCCGGGACCTTCCTTATCCAGCCCCTCCTGGCCTGCAGGAGGTAGGACAGCGATTGTTGGCAATAAAAGGATGTTTTTTATGAGGTATTCAAGGCAGATCTTGTGAAGCAGCGGCCAGAGCTCGCTGTTCTACAAGAGAAGGCGTAGGAAGAGAGAAGAGGGGAAAGAGAGGTCAGCTAAAATAAATCCAAGGAAACAATACACCCTTGGAGAGCCAGGGAAGCCTGGCAGAGTGGGAGCAGTGAATAAACTGATGCCAGGGCTGCAGGAGAATTCAGCTGAGCTCTCCTGAATCAGGGAATCTCGACCTGCTGCAGGGACAGCATTCCCTGCGTGGTTTTGACGCAGGTCCTTCAGAGAAGCTGCTGGAGACAGCCTGAGTGAGAGCTGGCAGAGGATTTGCTCCTCAGGACCCTTTTGGATGCTGTGCTTTTCTTTCAGTGCCTCTGGACTTGTAAACAAGAAGTTGACCCTTTGCTTGAGTAAATAAGCACCGGATTTTCAGTTTTGTTCCTGCCTGGAGTCCTCTGTGGGCTCAGGTGCCTCGGGCACATCCAAGGAACGGTGTTCCTTCTGGGAGCCAAGGCAAATAAAGGCACTGCCTGAAGCTCAGAAGGAGTCTGGGAGTTGTTGGAGCCATGGTGTTTTCTCACTGATGTGCAGGAATCAGCTTTGGTGCCTAAATTGTGAAATGTAAAGAAAAAAGGGGAGAAATTTCCTTTGGTGGAAGAGAACCTTCCCTAACCTTGTTGTTGCTAAACAAAGCTCAGCTTCTGAGTCACTCCCATTGATCTGGATTGAATATTTGCTGCCTGCAGGATGGGCACTGAGGGATAAATCCCTCCTGAGCTTGGGGAAGGATTAGGACCGGGCTCAGATGGAAAAATAAATTCTTGCCATTGATTTTTGTCCCATCCATGCTTTTGTAATTCAGTCATTGCTTGAGGAAGCCATGGGCTGCATCCCACTGGAATAGAAAACACAAAAAATCTTTGGAGATTGCCAGAGATTCACTTGGTGAATGTGAAGGATAAATCTGGAGAGGAGCTCCTTGCAGCAGGGACACCTTCACGGGTGCTTAGAAATAGTGCGAGCAGGAACTTCAGGAAGAGAGGAATCCAAACTGCCGGATCCTCGGGAGCCACCATTTCTGAAAGCAGCAATTCCAATGGGAAGCAGAAAAGGATCCAGCAGCACAAGAGCTCTTGAGGAGAAAAGAAGTGTCAGACACATAGAAACCTGCTGTGTTTGATGGGATTCTGCTCTGGGAAAATCAGATTCCAGGGATGCACAGTGTGCTCTGGAGTACTGCTCAGGACTCTCCCAGGGCCTGCAGAGCCAGAGCTGAACCCACTCCTGCCTGGAAGGAAAAACACCCCCATTAACATGTGGGATCAGCTTGGGAAAGTGTCCTTGGAACAGCACAGGATTCTCCATTTTCCATCTGGGAATGGCTGGTGGTTGGTTGGATGTGGGATGTTCTTTGGAGGGCTTGGATTCTCAGCAGCAGTGCTGCTCTTCCTGCTGGAAAGCTCTGTGAGGATCTCTAGGGATCCTCAGGAGAGTAGGGAGCTTGTCCCCAGTTATCCTTGGAGAGGCCTCTCCAGGAGTGGGGTACGGGGCAGGAAGAGCAGAGCTGGGGTTCCATGGGGTGCAGCAGGAAGAGCAGAGCTGGGGTTCCATGGGGCAGGAAGAGCAGAGCTGGGGTTCCATGGGGTGCAGCAGGAAGAGCAGGGCTGGAGTTCTGGGGGGTGGAGCAGGAAGAGCAGGGCTGGGAGTCCATGGGGCAGGAAGAGCAGAGCTGGGGTTCCGTGGGGCATAGCTGGGGCTCCATGGGGCAGAGCTGGGGTTCCATGGGGTACGGGGCAGGAGGAGCAGAGCTGGGGGTCCATGGGGTGCAGCAGCATCCCAAGGATTCTATGGCGGGCTCTTGCCTGGTACAATTCCGAATGAGGCTCCTCACGGGAAATTGCAGGAAAAGTGTCTCTTGCTGCCGTAACTATTATTATTCAGCCAAAATAATTGTTGGGATGCCCTTTTGCACTGGCTCTTCCCAGGTGTGCTGGTCTGGGAGAAGGGAATGTTCCTCACCTGCTTTTGTGTTGCTCTTTCTTTCCTTTTCTTTCCTCTGCCTCAATTTTTTTCCTTTCCTTTCTAGCATTCATCCCAAAATTCCTGCTCCAATCCCCTTTCCTTGCACTTTCCTAATGAATTAATTAAATCCCTGCCTGTACTTCCATTGTTGGATATGTTGTTTGTGTCCACGACTGGCCCTGTGTTTTTTCCCATTTTCCTTATTCCTGCAGGAGCCACGGGAACATTGTAGGTTTTTTCCAGCTGCTTGTGGGTCACTGATGAATCAGTTCCATTCTAAATGGAAGGTTTTCCATGCTTTTTTCCCAGAAAAGCAAGAACAAGGCAGTGTTCACATGAAGTCAGAACTATATGAAGTTCACAAGAACTATAAAAATAAACATTTATTTTGCCTAATTCTTAGGTTCCTTCTGGAGCCATATTCCCAGAAAACCAGATATTTTTAATAAACGGAAAAATAATCCGGTCACAGGCACTGAAAGGAAGTAGAAAAATACACTTTTTTCCTTCTTTCCTTGTTTTCTAATCACCCACTCTCAGTATAAAAATATTTAATACTCTTTTAGTGCAAGACTCCTGTAATGCAAAATAATGGTAATTAATTCCTCAAGTCAGTTCTGTGTAGGAAAATTTAGGAAGAATTTCCCAAGCACAAGATAAGGGATTTATTTAGATTTATGTAAAAATAGAGAGGTTTTCTGATTAAAAAACAATGATTTAGCTCTGAGCAGACTTTTCCTGACTTATAGGAAGCTTTGGTGAGTTTTTCTGGATGAAATATTGGATTTCTTCCATGACCTGAGGTGTTCCTGGTGTGGATTTTGCTGGTGGCTCTCACTGCAGGAGGAATTGATGCAGCATTTTTGGTGTTTGTTTACAGAATGAGGAACAGGCAGGAGAAATCTCCCAAACTCTTCTCATGGAATGGCAACCAATGCCCCCAAATTCCCTTCTCCCATCCCATATTTCACTCTAATTGGGCTGGAATAGAGCGCAATCCCTGGAGTATTCCTGGCTGTTCCTTTTCCCATTTTACTCAGCACAGATGTTGAATTATCTCTTTTTTGGTCCATCCTACGCCTGTCTCATGGATGCAAGACCACTTTGGTGCTGGGCACCAACATTTGCTTCCCAGTGCAGAAATTCCTGCATTTATGGTTGGATAAATCAGATTTTCTCTAACTTTCCAGGAAACCAATCCTATTTTGGGGTTTATTATTGGTATTGTGCCTTTGGGAGCAAGGAAGCTGTGTCTGGATTCATGCTGGGAAGTCCTGCAGCTGCTTTGTGCTGGTTTGGATTGCAGATCCACATTTCCATTAGTTTTTTGGGAAGTGTGGTTGCACTGATGGGTTTTTAAAGGGTATTTGTAGGTGTGTGACAACTGCCCTTTAATTGGAGTGATGAAATTCATGGAAATTTGTCATTTGAGATGGAAAAAATTGGAGGCAGCATCAAAATGTTCTCCCTGTATTTCTCTGTGACTTGATGACTAAGGCAGTGCATGTTTTCACACTGTAAATATAATCAAATAATCATTTCCATCTTTTTTTTAAAATATAAAATATCTGGAGAAGATTCCTTTCCCTATTGGAATTCTGTGGGCTCAGATCCTCTTCCCTTTTCCTGCAGAGGAGGGTGAAAGGAGTGTTCTCCATCTGGCTGGGGGCTTAAAATTATCCTGTGTTTTGATGGCTCTGCAGATGAGTTCAGCTCTGCAATCTACAGCTAAAAGTGGGAAATTAAATGAAGAAAAAAACGGGAATGCTTCATTCCTGAGCCATTCCAGCTGTGGAATTCAGGTTCTCCATTGTTTCCATATTTATGTGCTGGCCCTTCTTTTCTTTCCGTGAGCAGGAGAAGCATTTCCAAAAATAAATGTATCAAGTGAGATTGGAATTTTCGTTTAGAAATTCTCTGGGAATCTGCCAAAACTTCCATCAGAGACCTGCAGTCATTAGTGAGGAGGCACAAGCTGTTCCCAAGCCAAGGGAGTTCAGGTGGGAGGGATGTGGTGAGGGAGAAGAAATTCCTTATTGTGGAGGTAAAGTTGAGGTTTTCCAGAGCAGCTGTGGCTGCCCCTGGATCCCTGGCAGTGCCCAAGGCCAGGCTGGAGCACCTTGGGATAGTGGAAGGTGTCCCTGCCATGGCAGGAGTGGCACGGGATGGGATTTGAAGGTTCCTCCCAACCCAAACCCATCTTGAATTCTGTGATTCCATGAGGTCAGTGCTGTTGAATCAGGGTGGGAATGGAGCAGGCATTGCCCTCCTTCCCTGCCCTCCTTCCCTGCCCTCCAGGCTCGGGAATCATTCCCATCCTCCCCATTCCCAAGGGAAGGGAAGGGAAATGCTTCTGTTCTCCTCTCTTGGGTAGGGGTGGCTCTTCAGCGCTCCAGCTCCAAAGCTGATCCAAAGGAAAAGGAAAAGGGCTCACTCTGCTCACTCTAGCACCTCAGGGCCTGGGGATGGGCCCGGAGTTTTTTGCCTTTTCCTGCCTTTTCCAGCGGTGGAGGTTTCCTGTTCATCCCCCGAGGATGTGAGATTCAGACCCAATAAATCAGATTCCAGCTGCTCCTTTGCTCTGGCTCCAGCTTTGCTTCCAAAGGGCTCCTTCTCTCTCTGCTGGGGTGGATTATATTCCAAGCTGTTCCCTGCTTTGTGTTTGCTGTGGAAAAACAGCTGAGGGCCCAGATTTCGCAGTTTTATTTTGGGCATCTTGTTTGTTTTGAGGAAAAAAAAACCCATTTCCTTCTATTCTGAGTTTTCAAAGGGAGGAATATGAGCATTTCCTTATCTCAGTGGAAGCAGATTTCTGAGGGGAGCACCTGAATGTGGGATGAAAAGCCTTTGGAAGGGAGATGGGAGAAGGGAAGCTCTCCTGGAGTGCCTCCCCCTGATCCTGGAGGAGCAGATTAGGGCTGAGTGTAATTAATAACGAGGAGAAATCCATGAAGTTGTTATAGTAACTGGGAAGCTGAGGCTGGGAATGTGTGATCCGAGTGACTCAGCCCTGGGGGAAGGGATTGGGAGCCCACAGAGGGAGAGCTGGAGCTTCCCTTCCCTTCCCAAACCTTCCCAAACCTTCCCAAACCTTCCCTTCCCAAACCTTCCCTTCCCCAACCTTCCCCAACCTTCCCAAACCTTCCCAAACCTTCCCAAACCTTCCCTTCCCAAACCTTCCCAAACCTTCCCAAACCTTCCCTTCCCTCTGCAATAAGCACGGACAGGGCTCTTCCAAACCCTGCACTCATTCCAGCAGCAAAACCAGCTTATCCCATCACCCTGCACATCCTGGCCCTCTGCACATCTGGTGATCCTGGAGAAGTTGGGAAAACTCTCCCAAAATAAGGGCAGGTCTTTCCAAGAGACTTTTCCAGGATGGGGGGTAAGGAATGAGGAATGTGTGGGTTCCTTTGTCCCAGCTCCTTTCTGGGGGTGCTGTGGAAGGAGGATCTCTACAAAAAAAAGGAATTAATTTCCTTCAAAACAGGGAATTTATGTGGATTTTCCTACAGAAGGAAGTACGTTCATTTTGTTGTCCCCATGACAAGTATTTGTGTAATACGGGAATGTTTGATTGGAAGATCTATATTTTCCTGCAGTCCATGTTTTCTGCTGCCACAACACAACACAAACATTTTCCTGCCTCTCTCCAGGTGTTTATGGCAGGGATTCATGGATGAATGAAGGAGAGCAGAAATCTGGGATTTCTTCTTTAATGGAAGGTTTCATTCCCTGGAATGAAATGGTCTTTAAGGAGCCTCTCAATCCAAACCAGTCTGGGATTTTTGCTGCTTTGTTCTGAGTGTTCTGCATCCAGAATTATTAATAATAAACCTTCATAGCCGAGGTTTGTTATTCCCTAATTCTCCTGGCTGTGTGCAGCCCCTTGAGAGCAACAGAGGTTTTGGTGAGGAATTAATTGGATAATTATTTGCAGGTTCTAAAGCTCAAGTAATTTGCTTTTGTAATGGTCTGTGGTGATCTGAAAATCCTTAGGCGATATTTAGTGATTTATTGCATCTGCTCAGTGTAAATGAGTGTTAAAAAGGGCAAGAATTTGGTTTTATTAAAAGAAAATACAGATCTAAGACTCAACCTGTGGAGAAGTCTCTGTGTTTGCCTCTCAGTTTCGGTTGCTTCAGGTTGGTGTGGAATTCCTGCGCTGGTGAGGTCTGAAAAATTGAATTTCTGAACCAAATTTAACCTTTTGTCAATCAGCAGTTAGGGTTAAAAATAATCAGTCTTCATTTAAGCAATAAAAATGTTGATAATTAGATCCCTGGATGATCTTTAAGGTTCCTCCCAGCCTCACCCATTCAGTGATTCTGTATTTATACAAAATAAATGCTCATATATTTAACTGCAAAAAAATGCAGGCGAGTGATTGTAGTAAAAATTCCAAGAAAATACTCTTTTCCTTATATAACATGGAATTTTTGTTCTCTTCTTTCCTGTAGTGATGAGGACAAGTTGAAAAACTGATATTTAAGAAAATTCTAATCATTACATTCTCCAGCTGGAAGAAAGATGTTGCTATTTTGCCTTAAATTTTGCAGGGAGGATAATCCCTGCAGTCAAATCCATGTAGTAATTAAATCCTGCTGTTTTTTCCAGGAATACAGGTGCCCTTTAGCTTTCCAGCCAAGTAATCCCAAAAAACGAGAGTTGTAAAACTCCTCTCCTGTTGCTCCCTGGGGATTCAGGGAGCTGGGTGGGGATTTGATGGTTAGGGAGGGTCAGAGCGAGCTGGGCATCCTCTTAATCTGCTTTTTTTGGCCAAGGAAAACACATCCTAAGAATAAAATGGGAAATCATGCAGAGAAATTCGGTGGCTCCTGTGACTTGGAGAATTTTTGTGTTGTATTTTTATGTTTGTAGCACTGACTGGCCAAAAATGAAATATTTGGGTGTTGTTGGGACATTATTCTTTCCCAGTAGCCTTTGTTTAGGGTGGAAGAATATCGTAGATTGGTTCCAAAAAAACCCAACAGCACAGCGTGAAATGATCTTTTTATGCCACAAGACCTCGGCCTCCAAAATTTCAGAATGGTTTGGGTTGGGAGGCAACTAAAAATCCCCCAGTGCCACCCCTGCCATGGCAGGGACACCTCCCACTGTCCCATGGTGCCCCAGCCTGGCCTTGGGCACTGCCAGGGACCCAGGGGCAGCCACAGCTGCTCTGGGAATTCCATCCCAGCCCCTCCCCACCCTCCCAGGGAACAATTCCTAATTCCCAATACCCCATGGAATTCCATCCCAGGCCCTCCCCACCCTCAGAGCCAGGAATTCCTGCCCAAAATCCCATGGAATTCCATCCCCTGGCAGTTTTTGACACCAAGCCTCTGTTTTCAGTGTGTATCATTTCCCGGAATGGCACAGAATTGTCATTTTCCTGGTGAGGTTGGATACACCCAGGTGGGGATTCCTCTTGAACACCCTGGCACATTTCTGCATCCCTGTATTTTGGGATTTCCACTTTTCCAATTCCCTTTGCAACTTCAGCATTGAATAATTTGGACAGAAGAACTTTTTTTGTTGTTTTTATGATGTCACACGCAGAAGGGCCCTGACACGGAGCCCATCCCTGTGAAATGATAATTCCTCGCAGGAGCGCCGGGATTTTGGAAGCAGGGGTTACTGAGCAGGGCTCTCCTCATTAATTGCAGCTTTTGAAGTGATGGAATTGGATAAAAACTTCCCAAAGTGTTCAGCAAGAGGCAACCCCTGAGTGCTGCAAGGATCACTCCACATAATTATAGGAGTTTTTGATAACTGGGGAAGAAATTAGCAGGAGAAGTTGGGAGAAAATGCTGGAGTTGCCACTTTCACCTCACTTCACAGCGCTCCATTGTGGAGCAAATTGCAAAGTGAGCTAAATCACTTTTTCATTTTAAAAAAATGCTGATAATTCAGCCTGGCATCTAAAATAATGCAAATATTTTCCCAATAAGCAAAATATCAGATCCAGAAGGAAAGAAAACAACCACAGTATAAGGAAACAGGAACATCTGCTTTGGCTCTGAGAAAAAATCCTGCAATAAGAAAGCTGAAATGTCCTTCTAAATAATTTCTCCCCTAAATCTCCTGTTATAAATTAGTGTTGTCAAAGATGCCTCTTCAAATATATGAAATAAAATATGGAAGTGCTCTGAGTGGTAGAAAACATGGGAGCATTTCCAGAATGCCAAATGCTTTCCCTTTAGTCTTAATTTCCGTTTTTTTATTGGACGGGCAGACAGAGATTTCAGTCTGGAAATTGCTGGCATGGAAAAAAACTGAGATAAATCAAATTTGGAGTTGACCACGATTGCTGTCTTGTCTTTTTTAGTGTTCCCAGTGCCAGGCTTTGCCTTTGCAGTTTTGGATGCAGTTAGGAAAATGCAATTTCTCTGCCTCAGAATCCTTTTCCTGGGAAAGGGAGGACGTGGGGGGCAGGATGTAAACAGCAGCAGGAGTTTGCTGTGGCACAGCTCCTCATTTTGCCTTTTTATTTGATTTTTGGGTGTCCCTGTGGTGAGAAGAGCTGGTTCCCTGCTCTGGAAGTGTTTGTTCTGCTTGCCCATGGAATATGTTTTGCCTCAGGCACTGGGATTGTGTTTTAGGGGGAGTTCCATGGCCTCCAGGGTTATTTTGGAAGCTGCAAAAAGCAGCAGTGGCTTGGACAGAAAAGCAGAATACTCCATCCTGGAGAGCCCTTATCCCATCGTTGGGTTGGGCACATCCTCACCTCCCGTTTCCTGGGTGTAAATCATGGAATCCTGGAATGCTTTGGCTTGGAAGACACCTTGAAATTTACTTTTTTCCAACACCTTCCACTTGCTCAAAGCTTCCTCCTTGCAGCTCTTAGCTTTGCCTTGGTTCTCCAGGGCCCTCTTGCTGCTCTGAGTTTGGATTTCATCTTCCTCGTAAATGGGAAAATGGGCGAGGAAAAATGGGTGAGGTTGGGAATGTCCCTCTCTTCTCAGACTGGAGGATGAGGATGGTCTGTGTTTGTAACCTTGCTTCTCCAGGGACCTCTTGCTGCTCTGATTTTGGATTTCATCTCTCCCCATAATTTTCCAACAGGAGAAATGGGTGAGGTTGGGAATGTCCCTCTGTTCCCAGACTGGAGGATGAGCATGGTCTGTGTTTGTAGCCTTGGTTCTGTTCTGCGCTCAGGGTCATTGCATTGCTTTGCTGCTTGGCTCTAAAATAAAATCAAAAAGGGAAAAAAATCCTTCTTTTCAGGCTTTTTGGCTCTTCCCAGAAAAACTCTTGGGGAAGGAGATTGAGGATTTTAGAGCCTTTCCTCAACCTGTGGGTGAGTTTGGGAAGGGAAGAAGTGAGTCAGGGGCAGGAGCCAAGGGCTGCTTTGTGTCCCCACTGTTGATCCCAAGGTTAATCCCGATGGATCTGCAGCATTCCGTTATCTGGGAAGCCCAGCGAGGCTTAGTGGTGCTGCTCCTTTCCCAAGAAAAACACAGGGGGAACATCAAATCTAAATTAAAAAATCAGCCAAAAAATCTCCAGGGGGAAAATTTGCATGGCGTGAATTTTCTGGGCTTTGGTGTACTTTTAAACGGACTCTTTTAAAACATAAAAATAAAAAATAAAAGTAGTAATAATAATAACAATAACAATAATGATAGTAGTAATAATTCTTTGCTCTCTGAGAGCTGCTCAGCTGCTCTGAGGAGTGGGAGGCTCTGCAAGTCATTTGCTCAGGGAACAAGAAGGAGATAAATTGCATCTTTTAATAGTCTGCCTCATTTTTCCCAGTAATTACCTTGGATATCCTGATGTGGGGAACACTTAAACTGAGTCCTTTGGAGCTGTCAGAACTGATTTTTAATTTCAGTTCATTTTTCCACAATAGGAGATGAGCTTTTTAGAAAGAGATAAGATTTAGTTGGGAAAATAGAAGGGTTTTTTTCTGCCCAAGCTATGAATATTTGCCTGGAAGTCTCCCATAAAAACAGGGCCATATTTTCCAGTGAAAATTACTTGGATTTCCTGGGAATTCTGCAGAGCACGTCAGGCGTAAGGGCATCAAAATACTGATTTTTTTTATTGGAATTGAAATTAATGAAGAGAAATGACAACCTGGTTGTCCCCTCTGCTGAAAATCCAAGAATTACTGGAATTTCTGGGACAGACTCCAGCTTTAATGACTGGGTTGGCTCCAGAGAAAGAGAAGTCTTTGCAATCCTCTTAACCTTGCTGATATCTTGGGAAGGAACCTCCTAATCAGAGTTGAGACAGTGTTTTAATAATAATTAATTCATTAAAGTGGGTTTTTTTGGCCATGCCCAGCTTGGCTGGAATTTTCACAAGCATCCACAAAGATCATCCTGCCTTTAGGATCTTTTTATAGCTGGGAAATTGGCTGAGCTGATTGGGGGAATGGCTTCGCACTGGCAGAGGGAATATCCCTGGATGGGATTTTGGGGAGGAACTGTTCCCTGGGAGGGTGGGGAGGGCTGGGATGGAATTCCCAGAGCAGCTGTGGCTGCCCCTGGATCCCTGGCAGTGCCCAAGGCCAGGCTGGACAGGGCTGGGAGCAGCCTGGGACAGTGGGAGGTGTCCCTGCCATGGCAGGAATTGGGACTGGATGAGCTCTGAGGTCCCTTCCAACCCAAACCATTCCATATTCCCATGAAATCCCTCTTTCCTGAGTCCCTTTTCCCCAGTTCCAGCCCTTGGCACTAATAGATGCCCTTGCTTTTATTTTGTGGAGCGCCGTGAAATCTTCCCAGTTTTTGATGCAAATGGGAACAGATTGGGTTTTCTGAGGAGGAGGGAATTTCTCAGAGCTGCTAGAAGCTCTGCAGAGCAGAGTTGTTGCTGCTCACAAGAAATGGGAAAAGGTCACAGAAAAGAACATTTCCCTCACCAAATAAGGAATAAAAAGGGACTGTTTGGGAGATTCTCATTGATGTGGTTTTGGGAGGCTCTGTCCAAGGAGACCTTGAGGGAGCTGGGAAGGGTTTGGAGCACCAGGAGCGGCTGAGGGACATGGGAAAGGGCTCAGCCTGGAGAAAAGGGAATCAAGGGGAGTTTCTGGATCCCTGACAGTGTCCCAGGCCAGGCTGGACAGGGCTCGGAGCAGCCATGGCAGTGGAAGGTGTCCCTGCCGTGGCAGGGGTGGCACTGGATGAGTTTAAACTCCCTTCCAATCCAGAGCATTCCATGATTTTATGTTAAGTAGGAGCCCATATGTTCCTCCTGGGAGAGCCAGACCTGTGATTGTCACTTTTTTTCTGCTGACTGTCACCCTGTTTGAGTAGGTGCTTCTCCCTGGGAAGTTTTCATGGATTTTAAGGAGAATCCAGTTTGAATCCCAGCTCACAAACGATACAATTCCCTGTGGGATTAGATAGTCTGCTTCATCTCAGCCCTTTCCTTAGAAAAGCTTCTCCAGTAATTCACCATTCAGCTTCCTGGGTTTGTCTCTGGCATTTTCAGGACCAGCATTTTGTTGGGAGGAACAATCCTGCTCCCGGAATGCGGTGGAAGTGAGGAAGAAACGGTGTGGGACTGCAGGATGTGCTGTGTTATTGGGATTTCACTGGGGTTGGTTTTGGTTTTTCACTCTATCTGTGTCCTGCCTTCTCGAAGAGCGGGAGGAGCTGGGTTTAGAGGCTGGAAGGAGCTGGATAAACAAAAAACTGCTGTTCATCCTGAGAACAGCTCCACAGGAGAGCAGGGATGTGATCCTTGCCCTGCTTTGCCTGTGTTGGTGGAGAGGAGGATTTTTAGGGCTTTTTCTGCTCCTCACATCCCTCTTTGGCTTGAATCCTGCCCATGGAGGAGCCCCAGTGTGTGGGAGAACAGCACATGGAATGTGTGCCCCGTGTTCCAAATCTTCCCAAACCTGCACGTGAAGATGCCGTTTAGGAATTTCTTTAAATAGTGGATTTCACACGGGATGAGCTGGAGAGCTATTTTTTAACCAGTGTGTGGAAAAACCAGGGTTTAGCCCTTGCATCCATGGGATTTTATTATCCTCACCGTTGGCAGTTGGGAACCCTTTTATTTATACCATGGTTGTATCCCTCTGGAATTGCTGGAGTGTTTTTCCATCAGTTTTGAAGTGCAAGGGCATGGGACACAAAAGATTTCAGGTGGAAGCTTGGTGTAAAAAGAAAATTCATATTCCGTTTGGGATATATTCCGGGAAAATGGATTAGACCCAACTGCAGCACTGATTTTTTTTCACAGTTTGTTAACAAATGCAAAGCTTTGCTGCTGTTAAGCATTCCCTGCTCCCAGACCTACCCAATCCTCTGGGATACAGTTTTTTTTTGGAGGATTTGGTTGCTGGAGAGGAACTCTTTGCATGTAATAGAAGTCTGCATCAACCAGAAAATGTTCATGAGTAAAAAATTCCCAGGAAGCCTCTTTGGAGTGTTTGCCTTTGGTTTATTCTCCCCTTAAATGTTCTTCCCAGGTGACAGATTTTTCTGGGAAGGCACAGGAAAGAATGAGTCAGATTTTAATGGGATTTTAGTCATGACTAAAGGAAGTGTTAGATTTTCTTCAGGCCCCAGAGCTGCAATTCCCACAGAACAAAAGCTGGGTTTTATCACTATCCATGTCCTGCCTCAATTTACTCTGACAAAAGAATAAATATTTACAAAGTTGTGGTGTAGAGGCCTCAGGTTTTCACAGAAATGATCTGCCGCTCAGCCTGGTCCATCCCTCCACATCCTATTTCCTGCCTGATCCTGGAGTTCAGCAAAATCTGGGAGATATTCTTAAACTCTCACTCCTTTCGACATTTTTCCCCGAAGAATGTGTGGGTTGAGGTTTAGTGGAGGACGTGGAGGTGGTGCTGGGTGAGGGTTGGACTTGTTGATCTTTAAGCTGTTTTCCTGACCTCGCTGATTCTCAGATGTTTTCCTGTGTGTTTCTTCATTATTCACTTACTCATCTCTTGATGGAGTTTGGGAATTTCCCGTTTTCAGGAGGGAGCTCCCATTTGTGCTGGGATCCCAATCCCTGCCCAGCAGGGCAGTGGCAAACACCTCCAGCTGGGCTTTATTAACCCCAAATCTGGACTTTATTAAACACCGATCTGCTTCGTTCTGCTGCTTGCTTTGGGTTTTTTATGGATTTTGTCTGCATATAAACAGGAATATGTATTTTTTTCTGGCAGCAAGTAATAATTTCGTGTTATCCCTATCTGTGCATGTCATGCTCATATTTAGCATTGATATCTGGGGATGGATCATTTAATCCTTTTAATAACAGGGCTTTTAATTTCTCTTAATTGTTGAAGGTTGGTAAAATCATTCAGCTCCATCTGGGATGTGATTCTGCTCCCGTGGTGTGATTTTGTGCTGCCCAAAGGGCAAAGGCTCGTGGAGGCAAGAGGAGAAGGTTTCCCAATGGGAGCAGTGAACCTTTGGAATAATTGCAGTGGATTCCCAACTCTGGGCAGGCTCAGCTGCAGAGGGTGCGGGGCCTCTTGTCCAGGCAGGGGACAGAGGGAGGGTGGATCAGGGCATGCTTAGGGTCTCTTCCAAGTTGGAATTCCATAATTCCCTGAGTTTGTCATTCCTGTGAGCTCGTCTGATTGTGCTGTGGATGAGGACCCAGCTGAGGTTTGTGGAGATGGAACGTTGCCACATTTTGGTTCTTTTAAAAACCCTTCCACTGTTCCGGGATCTAATCCCACCCTGGGGCCTGAGCAGATTCAGCTCTAACCTAAACTCTAACCCTAAAGCCCCCTAGGGGCTGTGCAGGTCAGGCCCTAATCCTAATCTTAAACGCACCCTGTACAGGTAATGCCCTAACCCTAAACCCCATCCTAAACCCGTCATGGGGGCTGTGCAGGTCCTGCCCGAACCCTAAACTCTAACCCTAAACCCACCCTAGGGCTGTGCAGGTCAGTCCCACACCTCAATGCTAACCCTAAACCCACCCTAGGGCTGTGCAGGTCATTCCCAAACCTCAATGCTAACCCTAAACCCACCCTAGGGCTGTGCAGGTCATTCCCAGACCTCAATGCTAACCCTAAACCCACCCTAGGGCTGTGCAGGTCAGTCCCAGACCTCAATGCTAACCCTAAACCCACCCTAGGGCTGTGCAGGTCATTCCCGTGGGCTCCTGTTGCAACAAGAGGGTCCCACCAGGCCATAAATGTGATTTTCCCACTTTCTAGATCCAGTGCAGCCATGGACCCTGGGAAGAAGCATCCCAGAGTCCTCAGTTCCTGTCCCTGGCTCGTCCCTGCTCGTCCTTGTGCGGGGAGCAGCTGCTGAGGTTCTTTAGGACACCAATCCTGCTCTTTTCCCGGAATCCCACAGCGCTGAGCGCCGGCACCGCTGTGGTGACACCGCTGCACTCTGGTGTGGATCTGAGCGCTGGAACGCCTCGGCTGCCAGGGGAGGGATAAATAAATAACAGTGCTGGGGGAACCCTCAGGAAATGAAAACTGCCGAGGTGCCACAGGCAGGACTGCAGGAACCCTTGGGGCTGTGGATTGGGGGGGAACACACGTGATAACCTTAAAAATCTTCTCCAAACATAACAATTCCATCCTTTTACCAAAATGGGTAGTCAGGAATAAATCAACTGTGAATTTAATAGCTAATTTGTTATCAAAGCCAGTTTATTATTTTAAAAAAAGGTTTCCTTTTCTTTCAGGTTGCCCATCTGAAGAAATTGTATTTCCCAGAAGTTTTTTATCCCAGGCTGCTACAGGCTGCACTTGACGGTGCTGGATGAAGAAAAGCAGAAGTGTCATGACAGTGACTGCAGATGAGGTGAGCTCCTGCTGAAGTTTTGTTTTTCCTTTTTTTCCTTTCCTTTTCCTTTTTTTACATGGTGAAAATGAGCTGAAAAGTTGATTTTGTCTTCTTTTGTAAAAATAAATTGGTTTTACTTTGATTGCTGATGGATAATCTTGGAAGATTTTTATCCAATAAGCAAGAAATAAGCCCAAGGCATTAAAAAATGAACAACCCAACCCCTGTGAAAGGTTTTGAGGAGTTTTATACAGGTTTTATGTGCTCTGGTGGTCTTTGTGGTGTGGTGACCAGTGTGGTGTGGGCAGGGAGCTGGGAATGTTGGTGAGATTTATGGAACGGTGCTGGGGTTTATGGAACGGTGCTGGGGTTTATGGAACGGTGCTGGGGTTTATGGAACGGTGCTGGGGTTTATGGAGTGTTGGTGAGGATCAATGTGACCATAAATATAAATATTCACTGATTAAACCCCTCCAGCTTCTTCTGAGAGCCCCTCACATGCAACACAAAAATAACCTGATTTGTTTTGGACAGCTCCATTTGAGGAGCGGAATCCTCGGGGTGACACCAAAGCTGTTCTGCTGTGGGACAACTCCTGGAGGAGCTTTTGGGACACTGACAGCCAGCTCTGGGGTCATGGGGATGCTTCAAATAAAAATCAGTAGGAGTTAGAAGAGGAAAAAGCTTTAACTGATCAAAGTGGAGATCGGATTGGAGAAATCTGGGAACAGCCCTAAAGGATTTCGTGTGCTCTGGGATTTTGTTTTCAGTCGGTGCAAATATTACCTGGTCTGTTTAGGGCTCGTTCCTGGGGATGGACTCTGGATTTGGTGGGAGCTTGGAGTGCTGGGATCCCTCCAGACAGTGGGAACAGCTGGGAATGTTCTGTTGGGAGATGGGAGCCCCTGTGCTGTCTGCAGAAGGATCAGAGTGGGGCTTTGGGATTATTTCCAGCAGCCGTGTCGGGGAAGCTGAGCTGGGCGTTCCTCTCTCTCTCAGAGGTGTTCAGCGAGGCTGGAATTAGCTTGGCTGAGTTCGGAGTGAATTCTCCAGTGCATTGATGAGGATAAAATCCCAAGCAGAGCAGTCAGGCTGTGCCAGGTTCTGGAGTTGCGGAGCTCTCCTCTCCTGGGGGTCCTGCCTGGAGAATCGAGTGAGTTTGATCCTCACAGAGGAAAACCTGTGCAGCATTCAGGATCCTGAGTGTCCTCTCTGTGTTTTCAGGGCTCCCTGGATTACCTGGAGTGCGGGCTCAGCAAATCCTACAGCACCTCCAGCCACACGCTGGGCATTGACCTGTGGCGCGGCCGCCGCTGCTGCTCGGGGAACCTGCAGCTGCCGCCGCTGTGGCAGAGGCAGCCCGAGAAGGCTCGGACTCCCGACAGGGACATCGTGTGCAGGCCCACCACGCTGCCCCTGCTCACCCCGCCCAGCATCGCCATCACCGCCTACCACGACTGGTGAGTCTGTCTCCTTGCTATACAGCTCAGTTCATTGTCATGTTAGAAATTTTGTAATTTAGTTGGGGTTTGTTCTGGTTTTAAATTGGCTTTTTTCCTTCTTTTTTATTTTAAACGTGCAAGTAATTATCGTGTGTTTATTAAGCTGCTGAATCAATCCCTGTCGGTGTGTCATGGATGTAGGTTTATAAAGCAAATGATTTTTGTTGGTGTGTCATGGATGTAAGTTTATGAAGCAGGTTTTTATCTTTTTTTGGAAACTCTACTTTGTTAAAAAGCTCTCCTGAAACTTTTGAACCCCATCTCAACCAGAGGGTTTGTGTTCCTAACTTCGCACCCACACGAGTTCAGGGTGGTGGTAATATCTTGCGCAAATGATTGAGGAAAAGGCTTTAACTCTGTGGATGTTTCCTGTCCCTGTGAGAGAAAAAAGGCTTGGGAAAAAGCCCATTGGAATGTAAAGTTAAGCTGGAGATAAGTCCCAAGGAAACCAGCAGAGAGCTGATTACAGGGGGGTGCTCCGAGGTGAGCTCCACAATTGGAGCTGCTGTCAGGTGCCAGAACAAGGGAATTAATCCAGAGGGAGGGGAGCATGGCAAAGCCTTGAGTGTTCCCATGTCGGCAAAATAAGGATGTGTGTCCTGCTTTTCATAGGAATATTGGTATGACATTATTGTAGCCTTAAATCCTGTGCTCTCGTCTTTGGGTTTAGAGTCGGTTTTAGGTTCTGAACGTTCCACTCTCGGCTCCGTTTGCTGGTTCATATTCCCATCATTATCCCAGGTTGGAATTTGGGTTTCTGTTGAGCTCAACACTCTGGGCAGTTTGCATTTGAACAGCTCTAGAGGACATCCTAAAATCCATTTGTTAGAGTGCTTTGGAAAGAGTTGTTCTGCTGAAAACAGGAACTCTAAACTGCCCTGGAAGAGCTGAGCCAGAGGAATTGCAGGAGCTTTTATCCAGGTTTTGTGATGAATTGCTGGTGATAAATGCAAGAAAATGAGTTCCCTAATTTTAGATGGATTGGGAATTTTGGCCATAAAAGGGTCGGTTCACCTCTGTGGGCATTGTGCAAATGTTCCCTTTTGTGGGAGCAGGAATTTGCATTCCTGACTGCCAGAGCAGTGGGAGCCTGTCCTTGGAGTGGGCTTGGGGCGATGGATTCACCCTGAGCCTGCAATGTGCCTCTGTCCATGGGGTGAGCTTGGGGTGATGGATTCACCCTGAGCCTGCAATGTGCCTCTGTCCATGGGGTGAGCTTGGGGTGATGGATTCACCCTGAGCCTGCAATGTGCCTCTGTCCATGGGGTGAGCTTGGGGTGATGGATTCACCCTGAGCCTGCAATGTGCCTCTGTCCATGGGGTGAGCTTGGGGTGATGGATTCACCCTGAGCCTGCAATGTGCCTCTGTCCATGGGGTGAGCTTGGGGTGATGGATTCACCCTGAGCTCAGACTGTGCCTCTGTCCATGGGGTGGGCTTGGGGTGATGGATTCGCCCTGAGCTCAGACTGTGCCTCTGTCCATGGGGTGAGCTTGGGGTGATGGATTCACCCTGAGCTCACACTGTGCCTCTGTCCATGGGGTGGGCTTGGGGTGATGGATTCACCCCGAGCTCAGACTGTGCCTCTGTCCATGGGGTGAGCTTGGGGCGATGGATTCACCCCGAGCTCAGACTGTGCCTCTGTCCATGGGGTGAGCTTGGGGCGATGGATTCACCCTGAGCTCGGAACGCGCCTCTGTCCATGGTCCGAGAGCAGTGCCGGGAATTGTGGATTTATCGCGAGTTCCCCTTGGAACACAAGAGGGCATCGCTGCTCCTCTTTTCCATTCAGCAGAACCCACGGCCGTGGATTTTCCCCAAACACTGTGTGCGGTCACAGGGAGCCCTGGCAGCACTTACTAAGGTTCTTCTTGCTGTTCCCTTAGTGCTGTGAAATTCCCAGTTTTCCCTGGGAACTGGGAGCTGCTGGTGTGTCTGGGATGGAGCTCTGCTCCCATTTCTGCATCCTCCTCACCTTCCTGACCACTTGCATTGGCTGATCCTACAAAAATTGGGCTGAACATTCCCATTTTTCCTTTAAGTCCCAATCTTCACCTTCCTGACCACTTGCATTGGCTGATCCTACAAAAGCTGGGCTGAACATTCCCACTCTTTATTTAAGTTTTAGGCGTCGAGAGTTTCAGACCTGGTACCGCATTCCAGGCAGTTCTTCCCTGCAGAATTCCCAGAACTCAGGGCCTGCCCACCCTCCCAGGGAGCACAGCCATGGAATGATGGAATGTTAAAGTTGGAGAAGATCCTGGATATGGGATAGAAATCCAACAGAGCTGCAAGTTCTTATTAATGGTCATTAATAATAATAAGCAAGTGCTTAATAATGGTCAAAAAACCAAATTAATCGAAGATTTGAAGAGAAAAAGTAGGGGTTAAAAAATGGAAAAGGTTTGTGGAGAGAGGTGCAGTAACCAGCAAAAAAGGGAGGCTGATCCCAAAGCAATAATGCCAAACCAGCTGTGATGTAATAATATTTTGTGTGAAAAAGGAAGGGAATAGTCCCACAAAAGAGCTTTTATGGATCATGCAAGGCAGGAGGGATATGGGAGAGAGATCTTCCATGGACAGTCTGAGTGGAGAAGTCTTGGGAGCTGCTTTTCCACAATTTTTGTCCATATTTTCATCAAAATGATTCCAATGTTTCCCCAATCCTGCTCCATATTTTATAACTCCAGCTTTGTGATAAGAAATCCAGGCAGGAGGGAAGAGCGAGGGTGTGAAGAATAAATTTGTAGCTACACTTGGAGCATCCAAGAGATGCTTTTTTCCCAATTTTTTTTTGCTCCTTAGCATCTCCTGGGTTAAATTTGAGAGCTGACTGCTCATTCCCACCATTTCTCCAGCTTTGCCTCAGGTGTGTGGGGATAGCTTGATACTTTGATATTTTGAAGGGTTTGCAGCAAATTTTGATGTTGAAACAAAAATGGTGAATCCCAAAGCGTGAGGAAATCAAGGCTTCAAGAATTCCCTGAGGAGTTGATCTGGTTTAATATTAAATATTGGAGTGCACTTTTTTAGGGATTAGAGGGCCTGGTAGATATTTTGGGTATGGTATTAAATACTTTATTAAAATATGGATTTGCTGCCTTACTACTCCTCATTTATGAGCTCTTTCTTCTGGAATAATTTTGTTGCGGAGCCTGGGGATGAGAACCTAAAAGGAAAACACGATGGGATCGATCCTGTTCTCCACATCCACCCCGAAACCTTCCTGGAACTGGGATAAATCTGCTCTGTCTCTGCTCCTGTAGTACTCCCGTTGTTCTCCAGATGGTGGTGGTGGGCAGCAAATTAAAAACAGTGCTGAAGCTAAATAAAACCGAAATTCAGGATAATTCTGGGCACTGAGTGACTCCAAACCTTCCTCGGGAATTCTGCCTTCAGCCAGAGCCGGCTCATCGTCCCTGGGAGGCTGCTGGGAATTAATTGAGGCATTGATAAAATGGGAATTAATTGAGGGATGGATAAGTGGGGATTAATTGAGGGGGAGATAAGGAAAGTTAGGATGATAAAGGGGATGAGATTTGCATGGAGAATTAAGGATAATAAAGCTGGAATGGGGCTGGTAAACCAAGCCGATGCTCCTTCCAGATCTGTAAATCCCAGGCATGAAAGGAAATATTTAGGAAGCTTTAACAGGAATTGTAGGATGAATCCCAGAAATTCAGCAGGAGATGATGTTTTGGGGAAGTGTGCGGCTTTAAAAAAAAATTTTGTTTTGTTTTTTAAATGTTCTTCCAGACCTTGGGATAATATCCTGAGAAACTGCAGTCTTATTTCTTAGGTAATTTTAAATTCCAGTAGATAAGAACTGAAGGAATGTGCTGCAAGCTTGGAATAGGAAAAAAAAATAGATGAGCTGGCTTCCCATGTGGTGTGAAAAATAAAAAACCTGAAGGAAAAAATACTTAAAAATTGGTTTTAATTTTTATTCTGATATTTAAAATGATTGAAATCATGGAATGGACACCACCTGGTTCAAAATATGAATAATTCTCATAAATCCCATCAGTTTTTGTGGTAATGAGGAGGATCAATTATTCCGCTTGAACATCCTTCCTGGATTTCAAAAGGCTGCTCCATATTTCCAGGGGGCATTTCCTTACCTTGGAAAAGGAGGTCAGCGGTGTTCCTCAGAACATCTCATAATCTGCAGGGAAAAGAGCTTTTAATTATTCCTTGCTGTTTCTGGAAAATGTCTGGGAAAACTTCATCCTGAAACTCAGACTTGCTGCGATTTTTCCTAAGCTTCCCAATGATATCAAAGATGTCTCGGGGGAATCTGGGAACGGCCCTGAAGGATTTTGTTTTAAGTCGGTGGAAATAATGCCTGGTCTGTTCAGGGCTCATTCCTGGGGATCAGTTCGGGATTTGGTGGGAGTTTGGAGTGCCGAGATCCCTCCAAACGGTGGGAAAAGCTGGGAATGTTCTGTTGGGAGATGAGAGCCCCTGGGTCAGAAAAATCCCAGCTTCAATCTGAAGCTCAAACCCCTTAGAAATGCCCGAGGTGGGAAGCAGGGCCGGGTTGGTGTGGGAAGAGCAAATTCCTTGGATTTGCCGCCGTTTTAATGCCTCCCTGGAGGAGGAAGTGGCGATGGAGGATCAGGGGCAAGGACAGCCCCGAAGTGAAGCTGATCCCAAGGGAATATCCCTCACCCCTGGGAGTTATTCCATGGGGAAGAGGGGAGCAGTCCGAGCCGTAAAACCAAGCCGTGGGGATGGGACAGCACTCAGGGCTTTGGGGGCCCCGTCTGACATCAAATCCTGGAGATCTTTTATCAAAATAAACCACAAAAATCCTTTCTGGCAGAAAACCCCATGGGCAGCCCAAATACTCAGAGGTCACTGCTGCTGTGTCAGTCCAAATGCCAAGCCATCCCAAAAAAACCTGGCAGAAAAAGGTGATTTCGCTCTCTCTCACTTAACTCTGCAGTTATTTCTCAGCTAAAAATACCCTTAGAGGTGTTTTGTCTGCCTATATTTAGATTTTGGCTGGCGCCATCAGTTTCTGAAGCTTTTGGAGCTTCAGAAAACTCAATTTTTATGTTTTCTTACAGGCCTAAATAAAATAACTATGATTAATATGAGGTGTAGTTGCAGAGAGGAGTTTTAAGATGGATTAATCATAGGTCATGAATTAAAATTATCGTTATTTCCAAATCTCTTTTTGTCCACAACTTGTATTTTGTTGTTGCCACCTCATCTTTTTTAATTCCTTTACATTTATCGAATTCACTGAATTTTAGCCTAAACGCTCCAAATCACAACACCCCCTTTTTGTGTGAATTGCAAGGTGATCCCAATAATTTTATCAAGGATGAGCCTGAAGTTTGGAGCTGCCTGGAGACAAAAGTGGTTGAAAACAGAGGCACACCAAAAAAAGGCTTTTAATGATTCAATTTTAATGATACACCTCAATGCTGAGTGCCAAAAGACAGCTTGGGATGTGTGTGCCACGGGGAGAAATGACTCACTGTTCATCAGCAGAAGACAACGAAGCTTCTGAAATATTTTGTTCAAACTTCACCCTCGCTCGAATAGAAAATAAATGAAAATGATGGAAATACGGTTGATGGAAAAGCTGAATCAGACACGAGTTTGACAGAATTTTCTGACTAATGATAGCTCATCTCGCCGGAGAGATCAAAGGCAGTTTGTTTTTACCTGCTGGAGCTCGGCTGATCCAGAGCCTTTCATCCCTGGGGGTGACCGAGGCTGGGATTGGGACAGAGCGGAGCTTTCAGGTCCCTGCAACCCCGACTGTTCCGTGATTCCAGATCAGATTGGCTTTGGTCAATATTTGCTTGGTTTTGTTCAGTTTGTGGTTGGTTTTGTTCAGTTTTGTTTGGCTTAGTTCAGTTTTTGGTTGGTTTAATTTGGTTTTGGTTAGTTTAGTTCAGTTTTGGTTGGTTTAGTTCAATTTTGGTTGGTTTAGTTCAGTTTTTGGTTGTTTTTTTTCCCGTTTTTGTTGGTTTTGTTCAGTTTTCGGTTGGTTTTGTTCAGTTTTTGGTTGATTTTTTTTCCGTTTTTGTTGCTTTTGTTCAGTTTTTGGTTGGTTTTGTTCAGTTTTTGGCCTGCACACCATCACCTGTGCTCTCCTCCCTCACACTGCCGTAGAGCAGAAATCCATGGAGTGCAGCATTGCCTGGCAAAGGATTAGGGAATCCATGGAGGTCACTCCTCCCTGTGCCTCCCATGTCCATCTAACAGCCCCTCGGCCTCTCCTGGCTGCTCTCATCTGGGAAGATGAAATCCTTGCAGTTTCTCCCACACAGATTTTCTCATTTCTCCCCAGATCAAGGGCTAGGATGAGAGGAAATGGCCTCAGGTTGTGCCAGGGGAAGTTTAGGTCGGGGAAAAAATATAAATAAAAATATATTGGGGAAAAAATATATTGGGGGAAAAAATGGAGGGAATGGGGTGTGGAGCATTGTCCCAGGCTGGCCGTGGCAGGGGTGGGGTCAGCGTCCCTGAAGTGCTCAGAACCACGTGGATGTGGCACCTTGGCGGTGGTGACCGTGGGCCTGGTGCTGCCTGCTGATCCTGAAGGTCTTTTCCACCCTCGATGGTTCTGTGATTCCATGATTTTGTGATTTCCCAGGCAGAATTCACCAAAATCCACTTACAAACCCCACTTGAAATACTTGCATCCGAGCTGCTCCCTGAGTTTCCCAAACTCCTCCTGCTCCGTCTCCGCCTGGCACAGGGGGCTCAGATTTTCCTCACAGATTTTCAGTACCTACACCTGGAATATTTCCAGGTTTACTTCTTGTGGCAATTCCCCGCTGGAATATTTTGAACAGAGACCTGGATGACACTGGGAATGTCACTGGAATGGAGAAGGAGAGGACTGGGAATGGATTGTCCTATGCGGCTGCCTCAGCCCCTCTTTCCCCATCACTAGAGGCTCTTTCTCCATTGAAAAACCATGGAATTTGTTATTGGCTTGGCCAGGCCACATCCACCTCCTCCCTGACCCTGTTTTTATTGGCAGTGGCACCGAGCTGCTCTCGAGGATTTTGGCTGTGGATTTATTCCTTTAATTAAGCCATAATGGACAAAGCTTTCAGGGAATTCTGACAGCTGAGCAAATCCTGCTCTTTCCCAGCTCCCAGACATGAGGCGCTGGCAAAGTTGGAGTGGTTGGACAGGGAAAGTTGGGAGTTTTGCCTGGAATTCCTTAGGGAAAAATAGCTGTAGATAAATCCACCTGGTGGACCTGATCGTGGTTAATCCGAGGGAGATGATAAGGGGGAGATGATGTGAGATGCAAAGAAATCAAAATAACTGCAATGCAACTGGAATGATGTTCTGTCAATCACCTGAGAGGCTGGAAAATACAAAACCTTGGATTAATGGGGGAAATTTATGTTCCTCTGCCATTGTGAGGTCAAAATCAGAGAAATTTGTTGGTTTGTGAAATTTCAGTCCTTTTGTGGTAAGGAAGAGGAGGCTAAACATTCCTTTTTCTCCCATTTTGGGGCAGTTTTCTATGGGAATCCATGGCAGGATACAAAAAGGACTTGGAGAAGTGGGGCTGAGTTGGATCCATGGGATTATCAGGAGTACCAACAACTGCCAGAGCGATATTTGGGGTTATTTTTGTATTTGCCATTGTATTATAAAATTGTGAAATTGTTTAGGTTGGGAAATCCTTCTGAGGTCATCAAATCCAACCATTCCCCAAGGCCACCACTGCCCCGTGTCCCCAAGTGCCACACCACAGGGATTTGAAATCCCTCCAGGGATGGGCACTCAGCACTGCCCTGCCATGGAAAACTCTTCCCATGAAGGAATTTTCCCTGCTCCCTCTCTGCAATAACACAAGGCCTTTTCCCATCAGGATATATGGAATTTTCAGCCTTTTTTCCATTGGCTACTCCTTTCGCAGGAGTCACCCCCGAGGTCTCTCCCTGTGAGGACTGAATTGAATTTATTTGTAATCTGTCACAAATATCTTCTCCTCAAATGAATTTGTAATGGATTGATCTGTAGCTCTGAAATGAGGAAATAATGACAATTAATACAGATTGCTCTGACATATGGGATTACTCACTCTGGATGATATAGAAGGCATTTCAATGTTCTCTGGGAATAAATCAGGCACAGTCCAAGTTGCTAAGCAAATTCCCTTCTTACATCACACCCTGGTGGCTTATATAATTTGATAATAAAAGTATAAATGATATAAATTTATAATGAATTTATAAATATAAATCGATTCTCAGTTACTAGGAGGGAACAGCATAAATACCTGTAAGAAAAAGAGGCTTTGGTAGCATGGCTGGGAACTGCATTTTTTTGGCAGATAGATTGTGGTTTGTGGGGGATTTAATACGGAAAAAAACATTCCAAATCCAGTTTAGGACAAATGGAAATGGAAAGGCAGCAGGTTTGCTGTTATTCCCAACTCCTTCATGCGTGTTCTGAATGCAAATAATTTTCCTGTGCCAGGAACACCTTGTGAAGCTCAGCTCAAACAGAGCCAGGCCCCGCCTGACGCAGGGGATTCGTTCAGTGCTCCGAACTCCCGGGGAATATTTCCTAAAGATGGAATTCATTCTTTTGGGATTGATCTGGAAATTATTCTGGGCCTTCTTGGCTTTGTTGGCCTGCTGGGTGTTCTAATAGTGGAAAACTTACGGAATGCTATAGAGAGCCTTCCCAAAAATTCCAGCGGCCCCTAAATGTGTGGGAATGGAGATCCAAACTGATTTTATCTATTAAGTATAGAACAACCTTATCTCCCAACAGAAATCTGAGTAATCAATCAGCAGATTGTTATTAATTTTTTTTGCCTCTCAAATGTGGGGAATTCCTCATGCAAACCTGTGATTAGTGATGGACTTCTGCTTCCCATGCAGCAGGAAACTTACAGGGAAGGAGAAGGAAAATCCTTAAAAATGTAATTTCAAGTTTCTGTCATGGAGCCATCTTTTAGAAGCTCAGCCTGGGAGACAGCAGATGCAAAGGCAGATTTTTTGGGATTTTTTTTCCTTAAAAATTAACCAGCTGAGCACCATGAAACCTTCTGCTCTTGGGCTGGCAAGATTTTCCTGGGATTTGCTCAGCCTTCTGTTAAAAAGAGTTTATGAAGGGAGTTGAAGATTTTTATTGGACTGGTTTGGGTTGGAAGGGATTTTAAGGATCTTCTCACCCCATCCCATGGGCAGGAACACCCTCCCCTACCCCAGGCTGCTCCAGGCCCATCCAGCCTGGCCTCGGACACTGCCAGGGCTCCAGGGATGTCCCCATTACCTCTGGGAGACAGCGCCAGCATTTCCTCACGGGTGAAGGGGTGACACTTCTGATATTTCTTTGCTGTTCTCTTTTCATTCCTGTTAACCCCCAGGTTTGGGTTGTTGTTCTGGGAGGGGAGGCTTTGCTTTCCCACCTTGCAGGGAGGTGTGGCTGCAAGCTCAAATTGCAGTGGTGAATTCCTGTTTTTCAGCCTAAATCCCTTTTCTAACCTGCCGGAGTTTGGGGGGATGGTTAAAATGCCAATCGTGTGTTAGAGCTGAGCCTAGCGGCAGAGTTGCTGCTGCTCTGAGGGAGATGAGGTAAAGCTGGGCTGGGATGGAGGGGAATTAACTAAGAATGATCTGTCCTGGCTGGAATTAGGGGCAGTCAGCAGAGGGATGGACACAGGACATGTCTTGGATGTGACGGAAGGGGAATAAGGGAAAAAATGAAATATTTCCTCTCAGTCTCTTCACTGCTCCTCACCTTTCTTTTCCCTTTCCTCCACTCGTGTGTCCAGAGCTGCTCCATCCCTGCTGAGGTTTTAGTCCTGTGCCACAAACACAAACACAGCCTTCCCTACAGCTGCCTTGGATCTCCTTGGGATCTTCTGCTGTTCACTGCACCCAGCTCTTCCTTCATTCCCCATCCTTCCATCCTCCCAGCTCTTCTTCTTTCCCCATCCCTGCTCTTCCCAGCTCTCCTTTCCCCATCCCTGCTCCTTCCCAGCTCTCCTTTCTCCATCCCTGCTCCTTCCCAGCTCTCCTTTCCCCATCCCTGCTCCTTCCCAGCTCTCCTTTCTCCATCCCTGCTCCTTCCCAGCTCTCCTTTCTCCATCCTTGCTCCTTCCCAGCTCTCCTTTCCCCATCCCTGCTCCTTCCCAGCTCTCCTTTCCCCCTCCCTGCTCCTTCCCAGCTCTCCTTTCTCCATCCCTGCTCCTTCCCAGCTCTCCTTTCTCCATCCTTGCTCCTTCCCAGCTCTCCTTTCCCCATCCCTGCTCCTTCCCAGCTCTCCCTTCCCAGCTGCTGCTCACACAGAAAGCCTTGGCTGCCATTCCTTATCCTGACGTTTTAATCCACTTCCAGTTCCACATTAAGGTTCCTTGGCATCTCTCTTCCTGCTGCTTCCCTTCTCCACTTCAGTTCATTGATGTTTTTCTTGTCTCGCTGCAGACATTTCTCTTTTGTTTGATTCCTTTTCTTCCCCCCTCACATCTCTGCCTGTCTCCCATTGCCTGCCTTGCTCTGATTTATTCCCAGTGCTGGCTCATCCTGGCAGCTCCAGCTCCTGCCTCAGGGGCTGAGCTGAGGATCACATCCCTGTCAGTCCTGTGACATTTCCACTGCAAATTTATTCTGTCCTCTGCTGCTGCCTTTGTAACTGAGTTATTTTCCACTACAGATCACTGTTCCCATATTCTCTGCTCTCTCATTCCTCCTCATTCTGTCTTTTTTTTCTCTCCAGTCGCTGTGTTGGTTTAGGCCAAGAGAAAGTTGTTGTTTTATAGGGTTTTTTCCTGCCTGAGCTTGGTTTGCTCTTCCCCTTTCCCTCAAAACCTTGTTCTGCCCTTTCACAGACCCAGACATTCCCAGCTCCTCTGTTCCTTCAAGCTCCTCACATGACCCAATTCCAATTTCTCCAGCGTGGCCACTCCTGCTCCAACAAATCCTTTTATTTCCTAATGGGAATGTGCTTTAGCTGATCTCCTGCCCCCTCTGTGGGCTCGTGTTCCTCTCCCGGAGCTAATGGAGCTCTAATTGGCTCCTGGAGTTTCTCTCCTGGAAGTCCATCATGGATCCTGTCCCAACCCATTTGGCAGAAATCCACGTGCTGTGAAATTCCAAAATGTCCTGGCCCAATAATGTTTTTTCTTCCCATCAAATGTGGTCTAATTTTAGTCTAAAAGGGATTTGAAGGGTTTGAGCCTTCCCTTGTGCATCGTCAGCTCTAACAAATGGTCTGGAACAGTCCATCCCTCCTGACTTTTCCAATCCTGGGCCTGATTGAAGCCAAGGAAACGCTGATGTGTGTGGGGGACCTTCCGAGCCCTTCCAGGACTAGCAGAGGAGCAGCCCAACCTCTGTTGCTCCAGGAGCACATGGATATTCCATGGATTAAGATAACAAATTGTTCAACAGCAGCTGAAAGTCTCAGAGGGGATCTGTGGTTTATCATTTATAATGAATAGTCTTAATTTTCAAACCGCTTGCAAGCTTGGTAAAGATTTTATTGTTCCTGTGAAGGAGGGAATTCTATCAGCCAGGATTTCTGGAAAGGAGACTGTTCTTTATTAAAAATATGTTTTCCCCTGGGTTTCATTCCTTGGAAAAACAAGTCCAAGTACAATCAGCAAAGCACAATCCCTTGAAATAATTTCTCTAATTAATTTGCTGTCGGGTTGGTGGGATCTTTTTGGGATGCCTTTGGGATGGATGGAACCATGCCTGCAGTAACCGAGGGGAATTTCTGGCTGTTTTTATCTAAATGCACTCTGAAGAAGAACTGTCCAATTACTCTGCCCCTGGCTGGAAGTGCTGTGATAAGTCAACTAAAAGCTTTCCTTTCCTACTGGAGCGTGCAGGACACTTCACAATTCCCTTTTCCCTGGGGTTTCAGTCTATCCTGGCTATCAGGACTTGGGAACAGGTAAATAATGGTGCTGCCAAAGAAAAATGATGTGTTCTTGTTGCTTAGCAATTGCTCTCGGCACACTCAAGATCAGTTTTTGATGAGGCGTTGCAGGCTTGGAGATGTTGTTTGCCACCCTATCAGTTATTTTAATCAAATATATTAAAACTTCAGCACTTCCCGAGCCTGCAGCGAGTTAGGGAGCGTGGATGGAATCTCACCAAGTGTACTTAAACTTCTGAAAGTTTCCTTCATTGTCCTTTTTCTTCCAAGTGGTCTCATTTTCCCACCAGACACTTTCCCTTAATCGTCTTTTCTGCCTCCTCAACAATTCCTTTGTGTCGATGATCCCTTTTGGGATGGAATTGTTGCTCGTGGACTGCTGATGGAGTGCAGGGAATAATCTCTGTTGATGGAGCGGTTTCTGCAGTCCAGGTGCTCTGGGCTGTTCAGGGAACAGGGCTTTGCCTGTGGACCGTTTTCATTGCAAACCTGGCCCTGCGCCCCTGCTGCCAGTCCAGGCTTGGCATGAGCGGATGGAGAACAGCCCTGGGAGGAGGATTGGGGGTGCAGCTGGGTGAGGCTGGACTGGATTCTGTCCCCTCAGGTGAGAGCCCATTGCAGAGCTGCCCCTGCCCTGGGGTCCAACAGCACAGAGATGTGGAGCTGTTGGAATGAGTCAGGAGGCCATGGTGCCCCTCTGGAGCCAGGCTGGGAGAGCTGGGGG
>VZRL01002179.1:352867-363994 GCA_013397895.1 Origma solitaria
ATCCCTGGCAGTGCCCAAGGCCAGGCTGGACAGGGCTTGGAGCAGCCTGGGACAGTGGGAGGTGTCCCTGCCATGGCAGGGGTGGCACTGGATGGGCTTAAGGTCCCTTCCCGCCCAAACCATTCCATGATTCCATGACCTCCCCAGCAGCTCTGCTGCCCCGGTGCTCTCTCCACCATCTCTCCTGCTGCTGGTAGTACCCTCAGCAAATACAGAATTCCTTTTTGGGAATTCCTGCCAGGTTTTTCAGATCCCGAGCTTTCCTGTCGGTTAGCTCCCAGGTCTGGAGCTCACCTGCTCTCGGCTCATCCTGCACTAGAGCGGTGTCTGGCCACAATTCCACCCTGTCCACCCATGGAGGGCACGGAGGTGTGGCTGCAGGGCCTCTGTGTGCCACACCAGCAGCTGGCAGTGTGAGGGGCGTGAGCTGGGCACCAGGAGAGCTGCGCCAGAGCCTTTCCCAGGGAGCTGTGCCAGGGCAGTGCGCATCCATTGCCACCAGGAGCAGGAAGGTGTTGGGGAAAGAGCTCTGCTGTGCTCAGGGTGAGCCTCCAGAGCGCTCCAAGGTGGAGAAGCACCTGCATCCCTTCTCCCTGAATGGTGGCACTTTGCATTCCCTCTCTTCCTGCTTTCCAGAAGGAACGGGGCCTGTCCTCCTGCCCCGGACTCCTCCTCCCTTCTCAGCAGCTCCATTTGCTGGCATTTCTTTGCCCATCTGACCACAGCACCTTGTCCAGGCTGTGGAGCTGATGGCTCATCACTAATTTATGGATGCCCAAATGATGGGAAGCACCTCCTTAATGGGCACATTGGACAGCAGTTTTACTGCTTTTAAAAGGAGATTTCCCTCTGCTCTCCCTGCCCTCTGAAGAGCTTTAGGAAAAGGCATGGGAATTTCTCCAATCCCAGATGTATCCTCATACCCCCCCCAATATCCCATTTGAGTTAGTTCATTTTTATTTCTGCTTGGGATTCCATTTTTTATTTCTGTTAGGGGTTCCATTTTTTATTTCTGTTTGGAATTCCAGATTTTATTTCTGTTAGGAATTCCAGCTTCAAAGCATTGGTGTGCATTTGATTCCCCCTTCGGCTCCCAAGCTTCTCTTTGTCTCTGCCTTTGAGTGCCGTGGAGTAGCAGATCCCAGCCTGCCGTGTCATAATTCCTAAAGCATCCCATATTCCTGTTCTGCTGCTGCCTGAACCTCTCTGGATTAAATCCCACTGCACTTAAGTGAGGCTTGGGCAGATCTTGTGGTTTATTTTGGTTTTTAATAGGGAATTGTGAAAAGGGCAGGTTGGAAGGGAAGTCCAGGAATTCCTCTCTAGGGAAGTTCTCTATAGTAAGGCTTTTCTGGAAGCTGAGGAAGGCATGCTGGTGTTTCTGTCAAGTGTTTTGGGATATTTGAGGGGAAAACCACTGGAATGGACAGGGATTTGCTGTGTAATTGATGCCTGCACTGTGCAATCAGAGCACTTTCCCACATGCTCTCCTGTCTCCTCCTCTTTTAAAAAGATTTATTATATTTGCATTTTTGGTCACCTATTTTTGGCCCATTTAAAAGGTGCTCTGCCACTCCCTCTGGGATTTATTGGGCTTTTAAAATCAGCATCATGTCCTTAACTTCCTCACCTGAATGTTGCTTTTTATCCTTGCAGGTGCAGAAGTTGTTTCCATTGTGTTTACATCCAGAGATAAAATTCGTGTGTTTTTTCTATTTTAAATACATGGAATCTTGAATCGATTTGATTTAACTTTGCAGGGAGGTGCCAGCTCCCCCATCCTTTGATTTAGCACTGGTTTGACCTTTTGGCTCTGCATCCCAGGCCGGCGGAGCCCGTCCATGGAGCAGAATTCCTGCGTGCTTTGTTCCTGCAGGATAGCATTCCCTGCCTTTGTTTTTGTTCCCTGTTTCCCTTTTCCCACCCCTGGTGCTGCTCGCGTCCCTCCCGGAGCCGGGGCTCTCTGGGGGCTGTGGGGCGGCTCGTTCGGATTGCCTGGGAACGCCACCCGCTCCCCGCAGGGCAGGACAGTCCGGCTGTCACAGTAACCCCGAGCCAATGAGCGCGCCTTGGGTGGAGCTAGCGCCGTGCGGCCAAAATAATTCTCAATGAAAGCCCGGGCTGAAAGCCCCGAGCGGCGCGGGGCTGCGCGGCTCCCGGAGCCGGTTCTGAACACAAGCGGTGCCGGAGCGGAGCGACCGGACCTCAGTTCTTCAGGAGCGGCTGCGCGGGGCTGGCGCGGCTCCGCCAGCGCTGCTGCCACCACCGCACCCGGAGCCTTTCCCCAGGAAAAGCGGGCAGAGCCGGGGCTTTGTGACAGCACTGCCACCACAGCACCCGGAGCGTCTGACCGGGGTAGCGGGCAGAGCCACAGCACCCGGAGCAGCTTCCCCGGATAGCGGACAGAGCCGGGGTTTTGTGACTGCGGGGCCACCACGACACCCGGAGCGTCTGACCGGGAAGAGCGGGCAGAGCCGGGGCTTTGTGACAGCAGAGCCACCACAACACCCGGAGCGTTTCCCAGGGAGAAGCGGGCAGAATCGGGGCTTTGTGACCGCGGGGCCACCACAACGCTCGGAACGGCTTCCCGGGAAGAGCGGGCAGAGCCACAGCACCCGGAATACCTTCCCCAGATAGTGGGCAGAGCCGGGGCTTTGTGACAGCGCTGCCACCACAGCACCCGGAGCAGCTTCCCCGGATAGCAGACAGGGCTTTGTGAGCGCTGCCTGCTCCTCCTGCCGCCCGTGCTGCTCCGGGCGGGATTCGCCTTTGGAACACAGCCTGCTGAAGGTTCCCAGTGCCGGGGCTTGGTGCGATGTGTGGCCAGCCCTGAGCGGGGCCAGCTCGCCCAGCCCCACCGCCGGAGCGATGACGGCCAGGGAGGCTTCCCGGGAACTCGCCACTCCCGAGGCCGAGGTTTACATCAGGACTTTCAAAGAGCAGATGCACCTGGAGCTGGAGCTGCCCAAGCTGCCCGGGAACAGACCCACGTCGCCAAAGATTTCTCCTCGCAGCTCGCCCAGGAACTCTCCCTGCTTTTTCAGAAAGTTGCTGGTGAATAAAAGCATCCGCCAGCGCCGGCGCTTCACGGTGGCACACACATGGTAAGGTCTGCCGGGCTTTACACTGGGTTTGAAACCGGTGCGGCAGTGCTTTGAACTATGGGGAGAACGAGCGCGGGTCGTTCATGCGTTCTCCTGGCCATGGATAGGGCAGAGAGGCGGCCCAGGGATGGTTAACATGGGGCTGGACCTCACACGTTCTCCTGGCCGTGAACAGAGAGGAGAGGCAGCCCAGGGATGGTTAATGCGGGCCCAGACCTCACGCGTTCTCCTGGCCATGGATAGGGCAGAGAGGCAGCCCAGGGATGGTTAATGTGAGCCTGGACCTCATTTGTTCTCCTGGGCATGGATAGAGCAGAGAGGCAGCCCACGGATTGTTAATCGGCCCGGACCGTGGGCCTCCAGGAGGGATCCAGCCCTTTATTCCTGAGAGCCGCGAGTGATCCCTGCGAACAAAGGCAGCAGCCGGCAACTTTCCCAGGCGTGGTGTGCCTGTGTGTGAGAGCCTGCAAGTTCATTGCACAGCCCTGAATTCACTGCGGAGCCCAGGAATTCATTGCAGGACGTGTGCATTCATCTCAGAGCCCATGCATTCATCTCAGAACCGATGAAATTATTTCAGAACTCAGGAATTCATTGGAGAGCTCAGCAGTTCATTTGAGAGCCCATCAATTCATTTCAGAACCCAGGAATTCATCTCAGAGCCCATCAGTTCATCTTGGAACACATTTCAGGACCCATGAATTCATTTCAGAGCCCGTGAATTCATTTCAGAGCCCTTTAATTCATTTCTGAGCCATTTATTTCATTTCTGAGCCCATGAATTCATTTCAGAACCCAGGAATTCATCTCAGAGCCCATCAGTTCATCTTGGAACACATTTCAGGACCCATGAATTCATTTCAGGACTCATTTTAGAGTCCATGAATTCATTTCAGAACTCATTGCAGAGCGCATGAATTCATCTCAGAGCCCATGAATTCATCTTAGAGCCTTCAGGACAGGTTTTTTCCCTCACTCTCTCAGCACAGGCTGATTCAAGCAGGGCACTCTCGGAGTTAAATCCTGGAAAAGGCTTTAACTCCACCGTGAGGGGCTTTCAGACAGTTTTTACTAGCTACAAATCTCCCTCCTTTTAGCCTTTTTTCCAAGGGAATTCTGGCTGAGAGTCGTCTTTTCCCTCCCTACAAGTTGCAAACCCCAAAGAGTACATTTGGGTGCCATCCCAGCTGCTTGGGGCTCCTCTGAGTGTCACTTATCCTGCTTTAACCAGAAACGCCATCAAAATAGAAATGGTGAAATCCCCGAGAATCTCACTGGCTCTTTCCTAAATTTCCTCTGGATGTGCCTTGCACGATTCACCTTTTAAATCCCAAAAGTCTCCTTAAATATGCACCAGCTGAGTGTGGGAATTGAACCAGAAAACTTTGAGTAATGTGAATTTTTTTAAACCCTCCTCACACAACCGTATATCCTTTACTTTCCCATTCCTTTAGAATTCTGGAATCATGCAGATTTCCTGCTTTTTCTTTTGTTTGGTTTGGTTTTTTTTTAAATTTAAATCCAAGCAGTAACAACAACTTCAAGCTGGTTACGAGCTGTAGCAGCTCCAGAGTGTTCTTCAGGATTTTAATTGCTTGGAGTCACTGGTGTTTAGGGTTATTCACATTAATTCCCTGGAACATCTGTCATGGAGCTCATCTGATCCCACCAGCCTGTGCAGGGAAATGAGGGAAAGATGCTCCAGCTGGGAATTAGGGGAGCAGAACGTGGCCAGACTCAGCACTGTGTTATTGGGTGAAAAAAAGAATTAATGTATTTATTTGTTGAGGGAAAGGTGCACCAGCTGGGAATTAGGGGAGCAGAATGTGGCCAGACTCAGCACTGTGTTATTGGGTGAAAAAAAGAATTATTATATTTATTTGTTGAGGGAAAGATGCTCCAGCTGGAAGTTAGGGGAGCAGGATGTGGCCAGACTCAGCACTGTATCGTTGGGTGAAAAAAAGAATTAATATATTTATTTGTTGAGGGAAAGGTGCTCCAGCTAGGAATTAGGGGAGCAGAATGTGGCCAGACTCAGCACTGTGTTGTTCGGTGAAAAAAAGAATTAATGTATTTATTTGTAGATGGAACTTGAATCAACCTGTAAAGGAGGTGGGATCCCTCTAAATGGAAAAAGGGAAGGTTCTTAACTCAGTTTTGAAAAGTTCGTAATATCAGGTGATTTTTAAAGTATTTTACCCTTAGGTAAGGAAGGAACTGTTGCAGAAATGGAGCAAATCACCCTTGAAAGGTCCCGAACCCCAGCTGCCTTCTCCACTGCACTGAGATCAGTGCCCTGTGCTCCAGCATTCCCTCGCAGGGTCTGCAGCGGTGTCCACGTGAGCTGTGGGGTCCAGCCCAGCCCTGGGGGTGCTGAGGATTTGGGGTTGGGGTGCAGGGCATGGACAGCCCCACCTGCGCTCGGCCAAATGCCACTGGCGTGAGGTGCCCTTCGGTGGGAGCCTCGGCAATAAATGGGCACGAAATGCCAAGCACACAGCGGTGCCAGGCCAGGGAATTCATCCTCCTTGGCTTTTATGGAATCCAGAACTTTCACAGCCTCCTTAGCAGGGAACTGTCTCACTTTGGGGTGGTAAATCAGCATTTCTCACCACGCTGATGCCGTTGTTGGAGGAATCTTCTGCTCCTTTTTCTTATTTTCTCTTTTCTGCCTTGCCTCGTTCCCCTTTCCCTCTGCACTAATTGTCTTTCCCAGGCATTTCCCTGCAGTCATGACTGAATCCATGACAGCTTCTCTCTCCTGCTGGTGCTGGTGCAATCTGTGTCACCACAGGCTGCTCCCATAGCCAGGCAGCAGATCTTCCCCAGAAAAAAAAGGGAAGTAGATTTGGAGATGGTTTTAAAAACATAAGGCCATGTTTCAAGTTCTTCGTGCTCCAAATGATTCTTTTCCTCAGAGAGACGCAGTTGCCACTGGCCATGATCCACACCAGACCTGTGTCAGTCGGATCCGTGCTCCAAACCCTGGATCCAGGCTCCAAATGCCTCATCCCCGTCAAAGAACAGCACAGAACCTCTGCAGCTTTGGGATTTTTCCTCCACCACGATCCCCCAGGCTCATTCCTGTCTTACATCTGTCAGTTTTGCCTCAGAGATCCTGGAATTCCATATGCTCCTTCCTTTGATCGTTCCCCTCGTATCCCTCGGTGCATTTCAGGGGTTTTGTGGGAAAAAGAACAGGCAGAAGCCATGGAAATGTTGGACATGGAGTTTCCTTTGGAGTGAGTGGAGAGGGGACAGCATCTCCTGAAGGATGAGCTCCTCAGCTCTTTGTCCTGCCAGCCAAATCCAGCAGATTCCCATTCTCCATCCCACAGTCTCTTCTGGAGATTTGGAATCTAGTTTAAAAATGTCTTTTCTTTTTGCACCTCTTCCATCTTACCTTTGCTAAGGAATGACTGTTAATATTGGGGTTGCGCCCCTAGCAAGGTCCTTCCCAGCAGTGTCCTAGAAGATCCCAAAATTCAGTGTTTTCCCAGAGCACTCTGCAGTTTATAACACAGATTTCTTTGTTTTGCTTTATTACCCTCAAAATCATGAATAGTTCCTCCAGGCCAGGTTGGACAGGGCTTGGAGCAGCCTGGGATAGTGGGAGGTGTCCCTGCCATGGGAGTGGGATGAGCTTTAAGGTCCCTTTCAATCCAAACCATCCTGGAATTCTGGGAATATTTCTCCTACCTAAACCATTGATTCCTAAATCATTAATTTACAGCCAGGCTATGTTGAGCTTTTAAAGAAGAGATTTCTACAATATGACATGTGATTGTCTTTTCCTAATTAAGACTTTAGTAGGGCTTTTTCCAAACTAGTTCACATTTAGCATCATTAATTTAATAATTACCTATTCCCTCGTTGATAAAGAAAATACAAGACAGAACAGAAATGAAATGACAGGAAATTTTGCTCTGCTTTTTCTCTTGGTTATCTCTCAGTGCAGCTAAAACACAGACAGGAATTTGCTTTTTAAAATATAATATCAAATATAAATCCTATGCTTATTTTATACCCATAATTTTTTGAAAACATGCTCTGTTTTCATGGCACAACAATCTCCCGTGGTGGAATTCAGGAAGTTAAATAAAATGGAACAATCCAGTTGAGATTTTTCCAAGCCTGGTGAGTAACGACTGAGCTGTTGAATTTCTGGAAGCTGCAAAATTTAATGGAGGCAAATGGAATTTCTCAAATTATCGCGTTGGGTTTTGTTTTATGATCGTGGAACCAACTATGGAAGAATTCAATGGAATGGTGCTTCAGAAAGATCCAGTTTGGAGAATATCTCTTGGAACTGCTGAGGAGAGCAGGAATTGCTGAGATCCGAGGGTTTCTCCTGTGGTTTGGTGGTGGTAGAGGAACCTGGGTGCTCCTGGTGGGTCCCTGGGACTCCCCCTGTGTGTCCTGCCCTGTCCTGGCATTCCAGGATCCCAAGTCGGAGCTCTCCTGGCCACCTTCCCCCAGGATGGTTTTAAAAACATAAGGCCATGTTTCAGGTTCTTCTGTGCTCCAAATGATTCTTTTGCTCAGGGAAAGGCAATTCCCACTGGCCATGATCCACACCAGACCTGTGTCAGTCGGATCCGTGCTCCAAACCCTGGATCCAGGCTCCAAATGCCTCATCCCCGTCAAAGAACAGCACAGAACCTCTGTGCTTCGGGATTTTTCCTCCACCAGGATCCGCCAGGCTCATTCCTGCCTTGCATCTGTCAGTTTTGTCTCAGAGACCCTGGAGTTCCATATGCTGATTCCTGCTCTGAGACAGCCCCAGTGTCTCTCCCTGGCGCTGGGTGATGCTGACCCACCCATCCCAGAGGGCTTTTCCACCCTCGGTGATTGTGGAATTGTTCAGGACGCGCTCTGGAGCCGTTCCCATATTTAGCAGGACGCATTCCATATCCCAGTGCTGGAAACAGCCCTGCCTGGCTCTGATGATCTGCTCCGCTTGTGTTTCTCACCCTCTGGTGATGTGATTCCAAGCTTCTTTTCCCACTTTGGAAAAACCAGGATGATTCTCGTGCTGCCTGCAGTTCTCTCCCAGGCTGAGGCTGCGATTGGGCACCGCGTGTTGCTCAATTCTCCACCGAAAGTTCCAGGAGAAACAAACTGAAGGGAGTAGGGAAAGGATGGGGGAAAAGCAGAAGGTTCCTCTCTTTTTCTCAGCTGAGTATGTTCTCCCATCTGTCTCCCTCTCCGAGGAGAATTCCTCAGCGCTCGCGGGAGGGATTGCAGCGGACGCGGAGGTGAGGAGGAGACACAAACAAACCCACACAACAAACACAGCCCAGCTGTGCCGTCCCTGCATCTGCCTGCTCCAGGAAATTTGGCTCCCAGCCCTGCCTGAGCCCGTGGCAAGCAGAGAGGAGCAGCTTCCTTCATCCCCGGCCACATCTGTGGGGAAGGATGGTGTTAAAATAGTGCCCAGCTGTTCAGATCCCAGCACAGCACAGCAGATCCTTCCATTAATGAGAATTGGAGTTGGGTGGATTCAGGCATTTCCTGGAAAGGGGAGAGAGAGGAAGGGAGCAAATTCCTTCTCAGAGAAATGATTTCTGGAGGTTTTAGTACCTTTCAATGAGTTTTAATAGCTTTCAATAAGTCTTTCAATGTTTGCAGTGTCCTAACCTCTGTGGAACAAAGATTCCCAGAGGATCTGTCGTGGCTGAGGCCTGCCTGGAGAATCCATGGCCTCCAACCCTCACACGTGGCCTTAACTGCGATGGATTTTCTGTGGCAAGAACAGTTTCTCGGGGAGGTTTTCCTGTTGGATTTGGCTTTGCTGGAAGTGTTGCTGTGTGAAGCTCCCGTTGTGGCAGCACCCACACGTTTGGGCTGTGTGTTTTTGGGATGCACACTTGGCTTCTCCCGGGCTCCGGTTGTTGCCAGGACAGACTGTGGCAGACACATTCCTGCTTTATCATAATTTATGCACTGTGGGTTGGCTTCGCTGCAGATCTCGACATTCTCTGATCCTTTTTTGGATTTATTTTTTTGTCTTTCTCAGCTTTTTGGTTCTGAATAATCTCAGTGTTTTACTTGAGTTGTTTGGCGTCGCCTCGGGTGTTCCACAGGGATCAGAGGATCCTGGAGTCATAAAAGCAGAATGGTTTGGGATGGGAGGAACCTTAAAAATCATCCCATCCCCCCCTGCTGTGGGCAGGGACACCTTCCCCTGTCCCAGACTGCTCCAAGGCCTGTCTCCGGCACTGCCCTGGACAGTCTGTTCTGATGGATCGCAGCCCTTTCCATGGAAAATCACCTTGATACCCAATTTAGACATCCCTGCTGCAACTTGGGGCCATTCCCTCTCCTCCTGTCCCTGCCCCCTGGGAGCAGAGCCCGACCCCTGGCTGTTCCCTCCTGTGCAGAGCCACAAGGTCCCCCTGATCCCCCTTTTCTCCTCTCTTTTCCTAGGATTTTCTGTATTCTCTTAAAATGTTTTGTGCTGCAGCTCCATCTCCGAAAGCTTTAATGACCCCTGCAGGTAAAACCTGCAGAATGATGGACAGACTCATTAGGTGAAAGTTTCCTTCCGTAACAGTAACAGAAAATGAGCTTTCCATGGTGCTGAATTTGTTTTACCTGAGCTAATTGGAGAACCTGGATTTGTTATTCATGAACTAATTGGAGAACCTGTGCTGAGCTGGTTTATCCTGGAGCTCATCCTACAAAAACAAGGTTTAAGGGAGCTCAGCCACACTCAAAAACATCCGGGTTGTAGGTTCAAGGGTGTTTTCACATTTCTGTCCCTTAAAACATCATAGGAAGTCAGATTATGCATTATTGATAAGCGTTGTTAATGCACCAAGCCTTGGGAACACGGACAGCACTCCCAGGACATGGAATTCTTGTGCTGTCCGTGCAGGGCCAGGAGTTGGGCTGGATGATCCTTGTGGGTCCCTTCCAGCTCAGGGTATCTTATGATTTTATCCTGCTGAGACAGACAATCCTCTTGCTTATCTAGGGATTATTTTATTCTGTGTTTTTTCTCTGGAGGGTGGAAAAAGAATGGAAAAGTTTCAGATATGCCACGTGGGAATTCAGGAAGGCGTTGGCAAGGAACACAGGACAAGACAAAGAAAGAAAGGGAGAAGTAAATCCAGGTCCTGATGCTCTTCAGGCATCGTAAAACTTTGGGAAAATAAGCAAAATTCATAGCAGGAGAAACTTGTGCTCCTCATCCTGCTTGTCTTCAAAACCTGGCGTTTTATCCCAGAGCTGCTGGTGGCTGTTGGAGTGCTGGACAGCGTTTTAGAGTTGAGTATTTTTTCAGTGCTTGGGAAAAGTTCTGAATGCAAATGGCGATTATAGACCTGGGATCACTATGAATTAATGATGGCAAGATCCGAGTGTCTGTCTGGTTTCCAAAGCTTTCTCCTGTCCTTAGGGAATGTGTCTTTTCAAATCTGGATTGTGTTCAAATCAAACTGCTCTGTGGAGCTGCTGCAGGGCAGGGCTGGGCCATGTCCCCGCTATGGACTGAGCTGTTTCCAGCTGCTCCTAGCCTTGCTGCTCCCTTTTCCAGGAGCTTCCTGCTGGATTAAACCCCTGCATCCATTTGGAAACACACCGTGGAGAGATCACAGTGTGCTCATAAATTATGACTTTGGGTTTGATACCATTTGATATCAATTTCGTCTGGAGCCTCCTGCAGCTCCACAGGAGATTGATAAAAGCAGCAAATGGATTTCTGAGGCAGAGCCAGGGACAGCATTTATGGATTTGGTTTTCCTCTCAAAGACAGCTGGGGAAAAGGAGAAATTATGTCCTCACTGCAAAAAAAAAAAAAAAAATCCCCAAAACCTCAGACAACACCATTGCCATGTAAATGATATTTGGAAGAGAAATACCCATCAATATTGAGTGGAAGTGTGAGGAACAATCCTTTGTCTCGGGAGATCTCCTCACCATCCCTTTGGCACTGAGATCGGGTGATCCCATCGGGATAATGGCAGAGAAGGAGCAAGAGGGATGGGATGGGATGGGATGGGATGGGATGGGATGGGAT
>VZRL01002179.1:370368-400990 GCA_013397895.1 Origma solitaria
CTGGTCTGTACTGGTCTGTACCGGTCTGTACCAGTCTGCACTGGTCTGTACCGGTCTGTACTGGTCTGTACCAGTTTGCACCAGTCTGTACTGGTCTGCACAGGTCTGTACCAGTCTGTACCAGTCCGTACCAGTCTGTACCAGTCCGTACCGGTCTGCACTGGTCTGTACCAGTCCGTACCGGTCTGTACGAGTCTGTACCAGTCTGTACCAGTCCGTACGGGTCTGCGCTGGCAGGGGCAGCAGCAGGGCTGGACGGGGCTCTTTCTCCCATGGGATTTGTCCCCCAGCCTGAGCAGCATCAGTGAGCACGGCAGGAGGGGCAGAGGGGCTGGGCATCCCTCAGCTGCAGGCTGTGGGAGCTGTGGGCTGGGGTCATTCAGGGCCTTGGGGCTGGGAGCAGGACCTGGGGACACTCGGGATTTGCGGGGAGTTTGTGTCCGGAGCGGCACAGGGAGAGGGACGGGGGGAGATGGGGCAGGGGAGGGCTGAGGGATGGAGGGAGATGGGGCAGGGAAGGGCTGAGGGCAGAGCGAAGGAGCCGCGAGTGAGATGGGATTGGAGTTAAGGGGAGTGGTTCCCACTGCCAGGGGGCAGGGACGGATGGGATATTGGGAACGAATTCCTGGCTGGGAAGGTGGGGAGGCTGTGAAATGGATTTCTCGGAGCAGCTGTGGCTGCCCCTGGATCCCTGACTGTGCCCAAGGGCAGGCTGGAGCAGCCTGGGACAGTGGAAGGTGTCCCTGCCATGAATGGGTGGCCCTGGGTGGCCCTTGGGGTCCTTCCCACCCACCCATCCCTGCTGCCAGCCCAGGGGGGCACAGGAGCTGGGCCAGCCCAGCTGGGCATGGGAATCATTCAGTCCTGGACTCGTGGAATGGTTTGGGTGGGAAGNGGTCATTCAGGGCCTTGGGGCTGGGAGCAGGACCTGGGGACACTCGGGATTTGCGGGGAGTTTGTGTCCGGAGCGGCACAGGGAGAGGGACGGGGGGAGATGGGGCAGGGGAGGGCTGAGGGATGGAGGGAGATGGGGCAGGGAAGGGCTGAGGGCAGAGCGAAGGAGCCGCGAGTGAGATGGGATTGGAGTTAAGGGGAGTGGTTCCCACTGCCAGGGGGCAGGGACGGATGGGATATTGGGAACGAATTCCTGGCTGGGAAGGTGGGGAGGCTGTGAAATGGATTTCTCGGAGCAGCTGTGGCTGCCCCTGGATCCCTGACTGTGCCCAAGGGCAGGCTGGAGCAGCCTGGGACAGTGGAAGGTGTCCCTGCCATGAATGGGTGGCCCTGGGTGGCCCTTGGGGTCCTTCCCACCCACCCATCCCTGCTGCCAGCCCAGGGGGGCACAGGAGCTGGGCCAGCCCAGCTGGGCATGGGAATCATTCAGTCCTGGACTCGTGGAATGGTTTGGGTGGGAAGGGACCTTCCAGCCCATCCCCTTCCCTGCACTGAAGGTTTCATTGCAGGCACCAAGGGATTATCCCAAAGTGCAAATCAGTGAGATTACATTTCCTTTTTTAATTTTTTTTTTTTTTTAAGCTGAACTTATCCCAGGTTTTGTTTGTAGGGTTTTTTTGGGTTTTCTTTTCCTAGCAGACTGATATTGCAGGGCACCGTGCTGTGTTTGAAGCAGTAGCAAACCCAATGCAGCAATTACACCAAAAAATGTTTAGGTTCATCTCCTGGTTTTAATTGGGTTTTGGTCCCTTAATAAGCTCCCTGTGGATAATTCTGTGAAAAGGTGCAACGTGATGTCTTTATTTCTTCATTCTCAAAATGTCTTTGTGTGGAACCGCCGCAGTTAAACCTGTGATCCCTGACGGTGTTGGATTTTGGGGAGCTGCATTTTATGAGTTTGGGAAAGCAATTTCCAGTTTCCTTCAATTAATGCATTAATTTTTAATGGCTGAAAATATCCATGGAGTGTCCTGATGGAGTACAGGTGAAAATGGTTCCAGTTTTCTTGTTGAAATAAGGATTGGAAACTCGGCCACTCCGAAATTTGAATTGTTGTGTGGCTGTGGGCAGTTGATGTCTGATAAAAACGAGGCTGAAACGCAGAATTTCCAACATAAATCCCAAGTCTTTGTTCTGCTTCCGGCACAAATTGGCCAAGGGTTCTTTTCAGTGCCTATGGGTGAGCTTTGAACTCAGCACAGCTTGAGAGGGAACCTGCAGTTTCCATGAAATGTTTCATTTTTAAGGTTTTTTATTATGGAGGTTCAGAGTCATCCCATAAATTCTTTTCTGGATTCAAGAAGTTTTTCCCTAGTGGAATTCATAATATTGCAGACAGGAATTATTTGTGAGACACCAGTGAATGGTGTGGTCAGGACTGATGGCTTCGAGTGGGTCTGGTTTGATCCAAAACCACGGAACGAGGTTTGGGGAAAGCTCTCTTGGCCCTAACACAATCCCCAGGCTCTGCTGTAAATAAGGATGGGAAAAAGGAGGGAAAGGATACAGAATTTGGAGATTTCTGCCTCATCTCGGCTGCTGATGGTACCCAGGGTAGAGTTTCCTTTCCATGGAGCAGTGACCATCCCAGTGTTGTTTTCCGTGGGATTTTGGGACTCTTCACACACACCTGTCGGGTGGAGCTGGTTTGTGCCAGACCCCAATGACCACCTGGGAGCTGGGGGAATTCTGGAAGCCAGGAGTCATGAGAGATTGGTTTTCCCCCATTATTTCAGCATATTCATAGCTAATTTTTCCCTTTGAGGAGCATGACTGTTCCGATGATTCACGGCTGCTTTCTCGGAGGCATTCCAGCAAGGAATCACAATCACCCCACTGCTGGTGCTGCTTGTTTACTGCAGAAAACATCCAGAACACAAATTGGAATTCATTAATCTGGCTGCATCTTCCCGGCTCTAATTGTTAAATTAATTTTAGGGGATTTGGAGCCAATTTCATGGAGATGATCTCCGTGTCAGGGCTGTGTGTGCTCATCACACTTCAACACCAGCCTTGTGCTGAAAGATGAGCTGCTTTCATAGTGAAATCTTGATTTTAGGCCAGCAGAGAGGATTGATAATTTTGCCTCCAGCGCTAGAAAAGAATTGTTTTGTGCTTTGTAATCTGTTACAACAACAATTCTCTTCTTCTTGCAATACATCTCTTCATTTGGCTGGCTGAGCAATATTTGCAGTTGGAACCTCTGTGTCCAGAAAGGAAAATGTAACGTCGGAGCAGCCTGAGGAAACACCCTCGGAGCAAATAATTCCATTTTCACAGGTTAATTTTAGGAGATGGTACAGAACTTTGCTGTGAAAAAGTGTGGTGGAAGCAAAGTCAGATTTTCATCAGAAAAGGAAAAGACAGAAATAGCAAAACAGTGGGGGAGTTTTAAAAATTGGTATTATTTACTCTCCAGGCAATTGCTTTCTCTTAGTTCCATGGCAATTGCAGGAGAAGGAAACTTCTTTCCATAGAGGGCGAGGGATAATTAGCAAGAACTGCATCTTGGGAGGCGATCAGGATGTGGGCACTTGGAAAAGCTCTGGTGGGAGGATGGAGAGCACCTGAGCTCCATTCTGGGGCAGCCTGGGAGGTGTCGAGCTCAGTCCTTTGTTGGGCGAGGCAGGAGAGTTTTGGATTCCTTAGGACCAGCTTTGGATGGAGGGAAGAGATGAGATGGCTTCTGAAAACCCTCTCGGGGGGGGTTCAGTTCAGAGCAGATATGGGGAATTGCAGGGAGCTCCTGTGGGGAACTGAAGGAGTTCATGGAGCAGGTTGGGTTGGGAGGGAGCTCAGGGACCATCCAGTGCCACCCCAGGGACACCTCCCACTGTCCCAGGCTGCTCCCAGCCCTGTCCAGCCTGGCCTTGGGCACTGCCAGGGATCCAGGGGCAGCCACAGCTGCTCTGGGAATTCCATCCCAGGGCCTCACACCCTCCCAGGGCACAAATCCATCCCAATATCCCATCGAAATCTGCCCAGTTCCACCTTAAAGCCATTCCCTGTGTCCTGTCCCTTTGTCCCTTGTCCCCAGTCGCTCCCCAGCTCTCCTGGAGCGCTCTCCAGGCTGCCCCATAACAATGGAGTACCAATAGTAAAACAACAGCTCTGAGCATGAAAGAACATTTAGCCTAAAAATCATTACTCATTTCTCTATTTAAAGCTCCTTTTTTCTGCAGGTGAGTACAAACCTCAGAGTACTCCATAAATCCAGGGAAAAGGAGGCTCTGGCAGCAGTGCCAGGATGTTCTGCACTGTCACTTGTACTCCACCTCCCACTTGTGCCTCTCTGGGCTCTGTTTGCCCACATGACTCCAAAGGTAGAAATGCTGGATCTGCTCTACAAAAAATAAAAGCTGGAGAGGGTTAGAGTTTAGTGTGAAGGGAGGAGTGGAGCAGTCACATCCTTGCTCTGCCTGGAGGCTTTTTCCCTTAAAAATTGCTGTGTTTGGTGCAGTTGTGTCACAGTTACCCTGCACAGGCTGATTAGTCACTGTAATTAAAGCTCAACCTCCCTGGGAAGGGAGAAGTCCCCTTAATTCTGTGTCTGGTGTTTGAACTGCAGATCAGGGAGGGAAATCATTGCTGGAAAATTGATGGCTGCAGTTCCAAAAGTCGCTGATCCCTTTGCTCATCGCTGCGGTCGCGGTGTGGGATGGTAAAGGATGGTAGCAGGGAACAGCAGCGTGGGCAGCGGGACAGGGGCGATTCTGTGTCTCTGTGCTCAGGTGAGAGCTCATTGCAGAGCTGCCCCTGCCCTGGGGTCCAACATCAGAGGGATGTGGAGCTGTTGGAATGAGTCGAGAGGAGGTCCTGGAGCTGCCCCGGGGCTGGAGCCCCTCTGGAGCCAGGCTGGGAGAGCTGGGGGTGCTCACCTGCAGAGGAGAAGGCTCCAGGGAGAGCTCAGAGCCCCTGGCAGGGCCTGAAGGGCTCCAGGAGAGCTGCAGAGGGACTGGGGACAAGGGACGGAGGGACAGGACACAGGGAATGGCTTCCCATGGCAGAGGGCAGGGCTGGATGGGATACTGGGAATGAATTGTTCCCTGGGAGGGTTTGAGGCCCTGGCACAGGTGCCCAGAGCAGCTGTGGCTGCCCCTGGATCCCTGGCAGTGCCCAAGGCCAGGCTGGACAGGGCTGGGAGCAGCCTGGGACAGTGGGAGGTGTCCCTGCCATGGCAGGGCGAACGGAGGAACTTCGGTGTCTTTCCCAACCCAACCGTTCCATGGTTCTTTGGTCCTACAACATTCCCATCCTCACGGCGACTGTTCCCAGCAGATCATTGACTTCTGTGAAGACTCGAATCCCCCAGGTCTTTTCAGTGAACTCATTTTATTTATAGTCTTTTTTCCTCCTTTTTCCTGGAGCAGCAGCTGTGTCTGTCTGCCTCTGTTCTCCAAATATTGATCTCTGATTGTTGGAAAAGCTGAATTCCGTTATCCCCTCATTGTGGGCACCCCTTTCCCTGTGAGACCAAAGCCCTCTCTCCAGAGGAGTGCTGCCTTTACATCCCCCAAGGAGGAAATCAGCCTGAAAGTCTTGTCCCTCTGAGTTAGATCCATGTTTTTATGGAACAGGGATGGAATTTTTTTAAAAAATCCATCAGAATTTTGTTGGACACTGGGGTGAGGTTGACATTGCTTTATTTCAATTATTGAAATGAGTGAAAATCCAGAAGATTCTTATGTAATTCCATTTTTTATAAATTGAATTGAACTGGCAAATGATGCAGCTCTCCTGCAGGAATTTTCACCTGGTTTCAGCACTGGGGGAAATGGTTCCAGTTCTTGCCTGTATCCCCAAATTCTGCATCTCCAACCCTCTGATGCCAAAACCCAGCAGGATTTCCCTGGGCAGGATTTAATTTGAGTTATTTCTTACTAAAGTATAAATCTTCGTGTTGTTAATCCAATTCCTTGGTCTGCTGTCCTGCAGAATAGAATAAAAGCAGCCCTTTATGTTAGGCAGGACCTGTATCCAAGGTTAATTAGAATTTTTTGGATAAGCCCTCACTCTGTTCTGGACACAATTGGATAGACTTTCCCAGAATTCGAACATCACATCCTTAATGAGCTTTTATTTTGTTTATAAAGCTTTGCAGTGGCAGTGGATAAATGTTCCCTCTCAGGTATCACCTCAGGAGTGTATTTCTTGATTGTTTTATTTTTAATTTATCAGAACATTGCTTTGCCTTGCGTTAAAAGGTCCTTTGCTTCCTGGGACACTTTGTCCCTTCTCCCAGGAGTTCATTCAGTGAGGTGAAGTCATGAAATTCTCATAAAAAAAATAGAAATCTAATTTTTATTAATTCTGTTATGCAAATTACCGACCTCTGTCAGGGATTAAAACAAAGATTATTTCTTTTTGCTGTTGGCTTCTCTTCTCAAATCCCTCTAAATGTCATTTACATTGTAAGGATATTATGGAATCGCAGAATGGTTTCCTTGGGGTGGAGCTGGATGAGCTTTAAGGCCCTCCCAACCCTCCCCAGTCTGGATTTCCACGTTCATGATGAGCTGACAGAATGGGAATGACAAATTCCAGCCATGGGAGTCCCTTCTGCTGGAACCTGTGGGTGCAGATCCTCATTTTTAACCAATTCCCTCATTCCCACATGGGCAGGGCCCTCTCGCCTGCCCATGGAGCAGAGTTCAGTGCCAGCAAATCCCCAACGAGAGGAAATGATCGGATAATTCCCTGGGTCAGCAATAATGGGAACTAATTCAGGGCAGTTCGGGAGATTGAATTAGGGTTTGAAGTGGATTCTTTATTAAGAGCAATTTCTGAGGGTCGCCTTCTCCATCAGGCAGTAATTCTTTGGGAAAAGTGCTCCGGACAGCTGAAACCAAGCACGCAAAAAGGGATTTTCTGGGCTGTTTGAAAGAGGGAGCACGGGGAGTTTTGACCTTTAAATAGAAACATTTTTTTCTTTTTTGATATTTAAATCAAACAGGGTTTTTTTCTTTGTTGGGCGTTACACATGCAGCAAAGGAGGTGTCAGCACCCAGGCCCTGTTCAGCTGTAAATAAATAAGAAATAAATACTGATTTGGGGTTGAATTGCTCCGAAGAGGGCTCTGCATGCAGAAAACACCACCCTTTTTTAGGGAATGACGTCAGCAGAGCCTGATAAAGGAAGTAAATGCCTACCAATAAAATAATTACTTTTTAGAAGTATTTCCATTGGTGGAAATTTCCATTTTGTCCTTGAATTTGGCTTTGAGGTGCCTTTGTAAAAAGCCAGATATTCCAACACCGAAAAAAGCAGGAGGTGCTCCTCTTCAATTATTGGGAATCAATGGATTTTCCCTTAGAGTCTGACAATATTCTGACAGGGATTTTCCATAGCATCTCCGGGTTGAATTCGCTCTTGGAGGTCTCCTCCAACCTAGAAGATTCTTAAAATCTTAAACCCTGGTTTTGTGGGAACAGTGACAGTTTAAAGTGAGGAACGTGGATGTTGTGGCAGTGTCGGGATGTTTTTCCTGGGAATCGTTCCTTGCTTTTCTTTCAGTGGAAGTCTTGCCTTCCTCACTGCACACCCTGATTTACTGGGAAAGGTAAATTCAGAATTCAAGCAGATTTCACCAGAAATTGGGGTGTTTGAATTGAATTGAATTGAAATTTTTAATTCAGTCTTGTCAAAGACTCAGCATCTCTGACTGCAGACACATCCCAGGCATTCAGCTGCTGATTAAAACCCAAATAAAAGGTGGAAAGGGCAAAAAAACCAGCTGAAAACAGCAAGATTTGGGGTTTTAATTTGTTTTAATGGGTTTGAACTCTGAGGATGCTGTGGCAGGGAGTGGCCTGGAGCAGGTTCAGTCCCCAGTCCTTGGCTGTCATTGCCAGCTCCTGGTGACATTTCGTGGCTGTCACTCGCTCGTCACTTCAAAAACAGCGGTGGGGGGGGAAAAAAATGGGAAATAATGGGAAAACAAGGGCTGTGTCAAGAAAAACGCTTGAAATTCTGCACTTCAGTTGTAATTATTGCCTTCTGCCATGAAAGGCACAGGTGGGAGTCACTGACTCCAAAATAAACCCCAAAAAAATGCACACCCCAAAGCAGCCTCTTGGAAAAGAGATAATGGGGGAATTACAGGGGAATTCGGGAATGAGAGAAATGAGAAAATTGCATAATAAGGAGAAGGTTGACAAGAGTAATCTTCTTCTCAGGAAGGGCCAATAGCAGCAGAAAAAGGGGGGAATGTTTTGAAATTCCAGTGAAGATTTCAAATCACACAAAACTTGAGGTGCAAGCAAATATTGTGAGGGAAAAACCACTGCAAAACCCAACTGTGGAGATTCCTGCCTGGAAAAGGGTCTTACCTGCACTCCTGGGCTGTTATTTGGGGTTTGATCCAGGAATGTTTGGGAATTCCAGTGGAAATTTCAAATTAAACACAAGGCCATATATATGACCAAGTATTGTGAGGGGAAAACCACTGGAAATCCCAACTGTGGATATTCCTGCCTGGAAAAGGGTCTCTTACCTGCACTCCTGAGCTGTTATTTGGGTTTTAATCCAAGGAATGTTTGGGAATTCCAATAGGAATTTCAAATTGCACACAAGGCCATATATATGAGCAAATATTGAGAGGGAAAAACCACTGCAAAGCCCAACTGTGGATATTCCTGCCTGGAAAAGGCTCTCTTATCTTTCATGTTGTTATTAATCCCAGGAATGTTTTGGCAAGGTGGAAAATGAAGGGCTTTGGGTTTGGAAATGAGGGAAAATAGGATGGAGAGCAGGCTGGAATTACAAGGAAAAAGGTTCTGAGGCCCCTCCTGGAGCTCCCAAGAATTGCTGGGTGTTCCTGCAGTCAGGAATATTGCTGCTTGTTCCCAGAATGGGAATAACAAACGCCACAATAACCAGGAGGGCTCGGAGGAGCCTTTGGAAGCGCTGAGTAACTTTTGTAATAACCAAATCCATGAAAACACCACGAGGAGGAGGGGCGGTTGTGCTGTGTCCTGACCCATCCCATTGCATGGGGGCACACTTCCCTCGGATTGTTGCCGGGATATCAAACCCCGAGTGCCCCTCAGACCCCCTGGGTGTGGGATTGGGGTGGGAAGGGCTCCGTGCCGGGCTCAGAGAGGCGAGGGAGGCAGGGAGGGATGCTCGGTGCAGGGAGGGATGCTCGGTGCAGGGAGGGATGCTCGGTGCAAGGAGGGATGCTCGGTGCAGGGAGGGATGCTCGGTGCAAGGAGGGATGCTCGGTGCAGGGAGGGATGCTCGGTGCAAGGAGGATGCTCGGTGCGGGGAGGGATGCTCGGTGCAAGGAGGATGCTCGGTGTGGGGAGGGATGCTCGGGGCAAGGAGGGATGCTCGGTGCAAGGAGGGATGCTCGGTGCGGGGCGGGATGCTCGGTGCGGCATCGCTGTAACCATGGCTGCACGGACGTCATCCCGGGAACAGAGCCCGCGGTCCTGCCGGAGCGCAGCGCTGCATACAGAGATTAACCCCCAGCTGCTCCCGCTTTAAAAACACGGGGAAAATCGGGATGGGAGCCCAGAGCCATCCCCGGGACTCACCGCGGGGTTGGGATGGGCACCGGGCCGGGTCCGGCCCCGGGATGCTCGGGATCTGCTGATTCAGCGGCTTGGGCCCTGCGCTCCCTGGGATGGGAAGGCATCATGGCCCTGGGGATGCTGCTGGAGGCGCTTGATGGCTCTGTTGAGCCCTGCAAATAAAAACACCGGGAAAAAGTGGGAAACACAGGGGAAAACAGGGTAAAAGAGAGGGATGAAGGAATGTCTTTTTTTCCTGGACACGCCGTGCCGTGGTTGGGATATTTTCCACTGGGAGAGCCCCGCAAGGTACAGGGATAGCACCCGTGGGTTGGCGCCTTAGGATTGGTCGCAAAAACACTTAAAATTGAATTTTTGGGGGTTTTTTTTTGTTTGTTTGTTTGTTTTTTTGTTTGGGGTTTTGGTTTTTTTTTTTTGTTTATGCCAAGGCCTCCCAGTTCTGTTCCAATTTCCCCCGGCGTGGAATGAAAACCAAAAAATAATAGGATTATACAGGAATGATCCCACTGGAAATGCCCAAAAAGCAAATCCGTCCTCGTTTGCAGCGCGATGGTTTGGCAGGAGGTCAGAGCAACAAGAAATCATTCCAAGGGAATTCCAGGTGTCCTTCCGAGCTGACAGGGTCTCCCTGGAAATTTGCAACCCACCTGAAGGAGCAGGGCTTTCCCACTTGAAAATTGGAAGTTTGCCAGTAACTGCCAATTTTTTTTTCCCCCAAGGAAACTGAAATTATACTGATAGTTAACGAAATGAATTAACAGGAAGATTCATTATTATTTTGGCTATTTGGTCTTTTAGAAAAGATGGAGTTATCCATGTTTTTGGATAAATATTGTTAGTAGAGCTTTTTCATGCTTAAAATTAATTGTCAGGAAATAAATTGATATGAAACATTTTTATCTTTTGATGTAGTGAGAGGCGAATGAAGTTTTGAATAAATTCCCACCCTTTTTTTTGTGCTGCTCAGAGAAGTTAAGGGAAAATTTTCTTCAGGGAATAAATTCAGCAGAAATCCTGGAGAAATCAAGATTTCTTTTAATTCGTCTGGGCTTTTCCAGTCTAAAAACTGGACATCACTTTCCCATTCAGGAAAATTCCTGTGCTCCGGTGACTTTCCTGTCTCTTTTAAGCAAAAAGCGCATTTTATTCCCCAATAAAAAATCCAATAAATCATAAAGCAGTTAGAATCCATCCCATACCCCACGAGGCTGCTGCTGTTGGGGTTGTCCCAGCTGGAAGGAGCATTGAGGAAGTTTTTCCCTGTGGACTGAGGGCTCCCAGATCGTCTCCAAGAGTTGCCGGTCCCTCTTTGTGGATCTGACTCATCTCCAGCTGAGTCATCGCTGATACTGAGCCATCCTTCCCAGGAAGATCTTGGCAAACTTTGCACTCCTGGCAGCCCCCACAACAAAACTCGAGTCGATAAATCCAACACCGAAGCGGTGACATCAAAGGAGCCCAAGTTTTCTTTGGTAAAACACATCCCAGTGGGAGAAGAAAGGTGAGTTCCTTCCCCGCTGTGCCAAAATCAGAGATCGTCTGCATCAGAGGTGTCGTGTCCTGGGATCAAAGCTCCTTCTCTCCGTAATTTATCCTCTCTGGAAATCCTTGATGAGTTTTCCATCGATTCCCTCGCACTCTGCAGATCCTGAGGGTGGAATTTGGGGTGAGCCAGGGGAGGGTGGGATGAGCTCCCCAGAACCTCGGGAGCAAAGGAGGTGCTGCTGCAGGGATTCCCTCCCAGGGATGGGCCGATGTGTCCCTGGGTTTGTGCCGAGGGTCACTGTCCAGAGAGGTTCCTGCCATAGCTGGGGTGAGGAACACCCCGGGGCAGCTCAGGCAGGGAATCCTGGAGTGCTGTGGGTGGAGGGGACCTGAAATCCCATCCCATCCCATCCCATTGATCCCATCCCATCCCTTGGATCCCATCCCATCCCATCCCATCCCATCCCATCCCATCCCATCCCATCCTNCCCATCCCATCCCATCCCATCCCACCCCACCCCTGCCAAGGCAGGGACACCTTCCCCTGTCCCAGGCTGCTCCAAGCCCTGTCCAGCCTGGCCTTGGGCACTGCCAGGGATCCAGGGGCAGCCACAGCTGCTCTGGGAATTCCATCCAAGCCCCTCCCCACCCTCCCAGGGAACAATTCCTTCCCAGTATCCCATCTGAATCTGCCCAGTTCCACTTTAAAGCCATTCCCTGTGTCCTGTCCCTCCATGCCTTGTCCCCAGTCCCTCTGCAGCTCTCCTGGAGCCCTTCAGGCCCTGCCAGGGGCTCTGAGCTCTCCCTGGAGCCTTCTCCTCTCCAGGTGAGCACCCCCAGCTCTCCCAGCCTGGCTCCAGAGGGGCTCCAGCCCTGGGGCAGCTCCGGGGCCTCCTCTGGGCTCTCTCAGCAACCCCACATCCTCCTGATCCCACATTCCTGCTGTGTGCAGCTTTAAAACGGAGCTGGATGGACTCAAATCCTTTCCTGGGATGTGTGGAAGAGCGATTTGTATTACTCCTTCTGCCACCTGAGGAGGGAGAGAAATGCACTTCAATAAGGAGAACTTTGGGGAGACAAACATATGGACTTGGGAATTTGAAGGATTCTTTTTTAATAGTTTGGAGCTCTCAGCGTGGGGCTGAAAGCATTATAATTCCCGGGAAAAAGGCACAGGGAACAGCTCTTTAATTGGACCTGAACAAGGCGATGTGAATGTAAAACAGGGAGTACTGAAATAGCTTCCCGTGGTAGATTCTTCGTCAGGGACGTGGAGTTGTGCAGGAATTCTTCTCTCTTAAATCAACAATTTAGGATAAAACCCCAGCAATTTCTCAGATGGATTTTTAAGTGTAGCAGGATTGTATAAATTTGGGGAAAAAAGGAACAACGGGGGACTTCCAGCCCCGTTACAAAACTCGCACGGGGCTATTTTTATTCCATATCCAAGTGGGGTGAGCTGGCGTTATAGGGACAGGGTTTGGAGTGGAGATCCACTGGGAATATTTATTTCCCACTTGTAGTTTTTCCATGGCTTCCACCTTTCCAAAAACAATTCCCTTTGGGTGGGAGGTCACACCCAGCAAAGCTGATTCCTCTGCTCTCCACCTCAGATTTTCCAGGTTTTTCCTTCCCTTTTCTGGCTTTCCCCCAGAATTTTCTGAGCTTCTTTAAAGCCTTTAAACCAAAATTTTAATTAAATGTAAATAATGCAGAAGAGTTTATTTTAATTTAGATTTTAAGAATTCATGGAATATCCATTCCAAGCTTAGGGAATGGCACAGTGGTGCTGCCACAGAATTCCAGAGGTGCTCTTAATCTCTTTATCCTCTTCCAGACCTATGTTCTTAAGGATTCTGATCCAAAAGCACTAAAAGAGCTAAAATTCAATGTTTTATTGTCTTAGAGGAGTTAAATGACTTTGGAAAAGAGCTTTGCCATAAATTATTCAAGTAATAAATATATTTGGGAAGGGTTGGGACAGTGGAAGGTGTCCCTGTCCATGGCAGGAGGGACTGGGATGGGATTTAAGCTCCTTGCCATCCCAAACCACCCTACAAAATACAGATTTTACCTTTTCATGATAAATGTGAAATCCATGTTTTTATTGACTTTATATTTTTAGCATTTTTCCAAAATTTTTACATTTCTGGAAAGGTTCCTAATTGCCAGCCATGGGATTTGGTAGTTTCCTTGAGTTTCTTCCCAAAGAAGTCTGGAAAGATACAGGATAATAATGAGGTGTTATTTTCTTATATATCGATATAAAAAATACATATGTATCGATATAAAAATACACATATATTGATATAAAAATACATATGTATCAATAGAAAAATTCATCTATATCGATATAAAAATATATATATATCGATATAAAAATACATACATATCGATATAAAAATATATATTGATATAAAGAATGCGTATATATCAATGTAAAAATACATATATATCGATATAAAGAATACATCTATATCGATGTAAAAATACATATATATCGATATAAAAATACAAATATATCAATATAAAAATACATATATATCGATATTAAAAATAGATATATATCGATATAAAAATACATATATATCTATATAAAGAATACATATATATTCATATAAAAAGTACATATATAGCCATATAAAATACATATCTGTCAATATAAAAAATACATATATATCCATATAAAAGTACATATAGATCAATATAAAGAATACATATATATCGATATAAAGGATACATATATAATGATATAAAAAATATGTGTATATACATAGAAGTCTGTAAATATATGGCTATAAAATCCTGAAGCGACAGACACATCCACACCCGCGATTCAGCTATTTGGAAAAGCATCCCTCAATCATGGAAACAATGGGGAAGACAAATCGTGAGCTGTTTTTAGGCCGTCTCGCAGGAGGGCTCATCAAATGTGCATGAGTTCGTGCCAGGAGTGGCTCCTGGCTCTCGCTGTGTTCTGCCGGAGCGCTCTGCACACCCGGCAGGGTTCAGGGGGTCAGCGCTCCCCGCTCTGACGGATTGCTCGTGGCAGCTCCGCGCCCGCGGGGCTCCTCGGGAGCTTCCTTGGAAAGCAGGTGAGCTGCTGGGGAACAGGAGTTGGCCTTTTGTGTCCCTCCCGGAGTGTTCCTATGGAAGTTTTTCTTGTTTTTACATTTTTGTGGATGAGTTGGTGATTTAAAGCATCCATCAGCATTTCCAAGGGATGGAAAAGGTGGAGCGGCGCTGCCCTGTGGGGGCAAGGGATGGCAGGATGATGGGGAATGGCTTTCCAAGATGGGGTGTTGGGAAGGAATTCCTGCCTGGGAGGGTGTGAGGCCCCGGGATGGAATTCCCAGAGCCGCTCTGACTGCCCCTGGATCCCTGGAGTGCCCAAGGCCAGGCTGGAGCAGCCTGGGACAGGGGAAGGTGTCCCTGCCATGGCAGGGGTGGGATTGGATGGGATTTCAGGTCCCTCCCAGCCCAAACCAGCCTGGAATTCTGTGCAGAGTGCCACATTCTGTTTTTATGGATGTTTTACCTGAAAAACAATGTGGGCATTTACAGCAAGGTGGGAAAGGATCCTGGAGTTCCGAGCTGCTGCCTTTTCCTGGTAGAGGTTTTCTGGGAGCTGCCGTGGGATCAGCACTCTTGGAATGCTTTTTAATCTCCGGTAATCAAGTCCATCATCAACGTCACAAATTTCCATACTGCTGCTCTCCTTGGTTCTCATGGAAAACCACCCAAAATTGCTCAATTCCTCCTAATTCAGGGGGAGCATTTTCCTGAAGTATTCCAGATAATTCCCTTTTGATCCAGGTGCGAATTGCTCATCTCTGTATTGTGGTATTTGTTTTGCCTGGAGTTACCTTTTCCCAAATTTCCCAAATATGCAAGGTCTCTGCATAAATTTAAACCCTGGAAAAGATTTTCCCGAACACAGAACTTTCTGTGGATGTGCTGGAAGTTTTCCACAGTCAGCTGGGGCTGGAATTTCATGTGAAGGGTGAACTTCGCATTCTCATTTCATTTTACGATTTTAGTTGAATGTTAATGGGCCTTTAATTATCCTTTCTGAAAGTTAATGACTGAGATAATGGGCTCGGGGCTGTTCGCTGTGGTGCTCCAGGGGGGATATCCACATTCTTGCACATCCTCGGGAATCAGGCTGGGTATAAAACCCTCCTTCCCCAGCTCTGGATGTTGGAGGAGGAGTGAGGGCAGGTGTCAGTCTTTTGTGCTGGTGACCAGAGACAGGATCTAGGGAGCTGTGCTGGGGAAAGTTTGGGGTGGGTATTGGGAACAGGGGGCGGGGGGCACTGCACAGACCCCAGGGAATGGTCACACTGCCGAGGTGGCTGGAGATGTGCCAGGGAGGGTTTGGGGTGGGGATTGGGAACGGGGGGCGGTGGGCACTGCACAGACCCCAGGGAATGGTCACACTGCCGAGGCTGCCCGAGCTCCAGGGGTGTTTGGAAAACAGGCCCAGGGTAGGGATGTGGGCCAGGAGCTGATTCCATGATCCCTGCGTGTCCCTCCCCAGTCAGGATATCCCGTGGTGCCGTGATTTGGTTTTGGGACGCTCCTTTGGCCCCTGATGCTCTGCTCTGGCACCGCCTCGCTCCCTCTCCATCCCCACGCGCCTCTCCCTGACTTTGGAAGCACAGGATTCATCCCAGTGCTGGGAAAGCCCAACTTGCCATCCTCGTCCTCACATTGCCTACAAAACTCCCCAAAAACTGTTGAACTGGCTTAATTAAACCCAAACTGTTAATTCTTCTCCTCGAGACCCCAGAGCTCGTTCCGCTGTCACTGCTGCAGACCCGTCTGCCTTCCCCAAGTTGTTTTCTTGTTGCTCTTCTCTGGAAAAAGAGGATTATTCTGGTTGCAATTTCCATGGAAACAATTACCGTAAAGTATTGATCGCCCAGGATAGATTAGGAAGCATGAAAGGATAGAGGTTGTCTCCATGGAAACACGGACATTCAGAGATTTTTATTCCTTAAGAAAAGAATTTTTGTGGCTTTCCTTCGGACAAGTTTTGGGTCCAGTTGAAAATAATTTTGTCATTTTAATTACAATTGTGTAATCAATAATCTGTTTTAATATCATTCCTACATTGCAAGGAAAAGGCTGAAATAACATTTTCCTAAAAAAAAGAACGGATTTGCATGGTTTACATGGCAATTTTCACACTGAAAAGTAGCTGAGCCATATCATTATTGTCAATGAAAAACAGGGCCAAAATTGGCCTTTCCTTTCCGGAATTTATTGGTTTGTAGGGTTTTAATGGATCACCAGTGGAATCACCAGCCTGGGACAGCTCCAGGTGGCACAGGGAGTTTGTCTCCTCAGCTTGGGCTGGGTTCAGGAGGAGCTGAACTCCGACCTGAATTCTTTGGATTTAAAATATTTGATTGCTCGTCCTGAGAATCTGCAAGGCTTCAGCTGCTGGGGGTGTTTTAGGCATTTCAGAGATCCCTCCGGAGAAATGATGGGAGAATGGATCCTTCATTGTTCTAGGAGTGGTTTGGATGCTCAAAGTTCAATCCCAGCCTAGTCTGGGTTGGAAGAGACTTTAAAGCTCATCTCATTCCAGCCCTGGACACCTCCCACTGTCCCAGGCCGCTCCGAGCCCTGTCCAGCCTGGCTTTGGGCACTGCCAGGGATGGGTAATCCACAGCCTCTCCAGCTGAAAAATCCCAAAGTTCAAAAATACCCCATCCTAACTGCCAGCCTGGAAATCACTCCACGCTCTTCCCCGGATGGTTTAGTACCGGTGGAGATTTACAGGAGCCTTTAAACAGATTTATAAACTGGGAATAAATGGCCAAGAGGAGATGCTTGGAAAATCCAAATTGCCAAGGATGAGTCTGCGGTTGGAACGAGATGGGCTTTAAGTCCTTTCCAATGTGGAATCATGGAATGGTTTGGGTTGGGAGGGACCTTAAATCCCATCCCGTTCCGTGGCAGGGACACCTCCCACTGTCCCAGGCTGCTCCAGCCTGGCCTTGGTCACTCCAGGGATCCAGGGGCAGCCACAGCTGCTCTGGGAATTCCATCCCAATCTCTCCCCACCCTCAAAAAGAAGAATTCCTTCCCAAAATCCCATTTAAATCTCCCCTTTCCCAGTGGGAAGCCATTCCCTGTGTCCTGTCCCTCCATGCCTTGTCCCCAGTCCCTCTGCAGCTCTCCTGGAGCCCTTCAGGCCCTGCCAGGGGCTCTGAGCTCTCCCTGGAGCCTTCTCCTCTCCAGGTGAGCACCCCCAGCTCTCCCAGCCTGGCTCCAGAGGGGCTCCAGCCCTGGGGCAGCTCCATGATTTTGGGATTCCTGCTCTGGAACCTCTCCAGCAGTTCCCGATCCCTGTGCTGTTTTTCCTGGAGCTGTCTCTGTTCAGTCCCATGGCAGATTTTTTACAAATCGCTGTTTCCAGCAGGGCAAGTGCTCTGGGGTGTTTCTTGCCGTCGTTTCTGCTGGAATTTATTTTTCCAGTTGTTTGTGCAGTGTTAAAAATTCCAAAGCCCCGTGTAATGTTTATGCCCTCCCCAGGGGGAAAAGTGGAGATTTTCAAAAGGAAAATGTCTATCCAGGATCTTTCTTCCTGAGGAATTCTGTGTGGCATGTGGGTGGGCGTTACTGGGATTTCATGGCAATCTGAAAATCGGGAGAAGGGGCAAATGCAAAGGGATGAAGCAAATCTCCTGAATTTTCTGATTTTCTGGATTATGCTTTGCCTCAAGTCATTATTATTATTATTATTATTATTATTGTTATTATTATAGCACCAAAAATCCTTTCTGCCATCGGATTTTCCGTATCTTACTCCTGGATTGCCTCCCTTAGACTTTGGAAAACTCTCAGGGTTTTAGGCACTAAAAAATAATCCCCAGTAAAAGAATCCTGCCATCCTAAATCCCAGTATCAATTAGGTTGGGAAAGACCTTTAGGATCACTGAATGCAACCTTTAGGAATTAAAAGAATCAATAGGAAATGTTAATTAGGTTTTGATTTAATGAATTTTATGGTCACCACTTTTTGTTTTCTGGGGGAAGATGCTCTGTGATGAAACCAGCACTGAATCATAAAATCGTGGAATTCTTAGGGTTGGAAAAGATCTCCAAGTCCAACCATTACCCAGCTCCTCTAAATGATATCAAATTTTTATTTTAAAATATCCATTATATGCAAATTCTATTAAAAATAATCAAACTGTGTTTTCCATTTCCGTGGAAATTCGGGAAATGAGGCAGCACAGCTTTATTGGAAGTTCAGGCAGGAATGCTGGAGCCAAGGGAAATCCTGATTAAATCCTGCCCTTTGGATTCCCATCACAACCTTTGGCTTCATTTCCTTTTTTTTTATTGTATTCAACCCAAATCTTTAATTTCATTTCCTTTTTTTAATGAATTCCAAACAATTTTCTACTTCCAGTATCTCTTCCAGTGGTGATTTGTTAGGAGATACATCCAGAGGAACTAAATTTGGGAAGTTTCTAATCCAGATCTCCGAATACAAACCATTATTCCTGGAATATTTGATTTGCCTCTCTCCTGGGGTGGGGGATCATTCCAAGCCAGGTGAATTCAAGGGATGGATTTTGATTCTGGGAGGGATGAGCTGTGGGTGGGATTGTGTTCACCTTCCTGGCAGCAAATCCTGGATCTGGGTCTGCTCTTCCCCATCTAAATCCCTCCTCCTCCTCCTTCTCCTTTTTTCCTGGAATTGCAGCAGATTTTGGCATTAAAGGATGGGGAGGCAAGAGGTGAAACCTCACTTCTGGAAAAAAAAGGGAAAAATGTATTCCAAACCTGATTCTGATGGATTTCCCTGGGAAATGGTGCAGAATTCCAGTGGGGCCGGAAGGATTCTTCTCCTAGAGGGAGCATCAGCAAAGAAAACTGAATTTTGGGGAATAAAGTGTGGGATGTTTGCATTAGAAAATTCCATGAAAAATAGAATTATAGAACATAAAGGCTGGAAAAGAACTCCAAGGTTATGGAGTTGAACCAGCACTGCCAAGGCCACCACTGCCCCGTGTCCCCAAGTGCCACACCCCCAGGGCTTTGAAATCCCTCCGGGAGTGGGAATTCCACAGTGCCCTGGTCCCAAAACCTGACCCCACAAACTAACAGAGGGAAGTTTTTTGGAAAGAAAGAGAAAACCAGGCTGGAAAACAGGAATTAAATACTCTGGGTTTGGCTGGGGCAGAGTTAATTTTCTTCCCAGTGGGATTTCCGAGTCCGAAGCCGTGGGAAGAAGTTTATTTAATCCAACAGACAGGAATGAATTATTAAGGCCTGGAAAATGGAAAGATTTGTTTAAATCTCACGTCAGAGGTGGCTGGGGTTGCGTGTCTTGTCAAGGCTTGGAATTCCATGACCTTGGGCAAGGTCTGGATCTTCCATGTGCCTCCAGAGAGCTCCAAAATCCTGGATGTGGGAACAGCAATGGTGTGCCCAGCTTTTCCCAAGTTTTAGCAGAGACACTGGAAAAGAGGTGGAATTTGGGAATTTTTTTCCATTTTGCTTCATTATCAGCACATTTGGGAAGGGCTTGGTTGGCCTGCAGGGTGGCAGGAAGGGAAGGGACGCTGGGAATGGCCCACGTGAGGATATCGGGAATGTTCCTCCTGCCCGGCTGCTCTCCACCCGTGGCATTGCCAAATTCCCGTTCTGGGGTGGGTTTGGCTGCCGATAATCCCCGTGTGGGCCATGCCTTTGAAGGTGTCCTGCTGGGGGATCCTCACCCACAATCCTGCATCCAGCAGAACTCACCTTCCCCACGGCTTTCCAGTTCCCCGGAGATTTTTGGGAGGGTCAGACCAGGCTGGATGACATTTAGGGACTCACCCCGAATCTGTTCCCTGCGGTACAGACCTTCCATAAATCCTCCTTTTCCTCTCCCAGTGATCCCATCCCTGGGATTGGGGTTTCCCTCGTGGGGATTTCGGAGCGATTGTTTGAGGAGGCAGCTCTGAGCTGGGCTGAGCCAGAGGCACCCACAAAGGAGTGCTGCTCGCTGATTAAACGAGTGCCTCTCCGTTGGAAAACCTGGAATTCCTCCGGAAAATATTGCCTGGAAAGGGATTTTTTATATTTCACTAAATACTCCTAAAAGCTCATTTCTGCTTTATGGCTCTCTATCCATTTTTCGTGCCAGACTCCAGTGAGTTTGTCATAATTCCCTTTTTAAAATGAAAGGTTCAGAGCTGACCTCGCTGCTGGATTCTGCTGCCATCCTGCTCTGCATCATTCCTTTTGTTTAGATCTCAATTATTCCCAGCAAATCCAGTATTTTTCTTGCTCCATCCCAGAAACCTTTGCTTTCTGTGCTCTGTCTTCGTGGTCTGCTTCCCTTCATCAGCACAAGAGCTGATAAATATTTAGTGTGATATAAATAAGTACCTTGATACCACATTCCATCAATTAAACATGCCATCAATTAAATCTCCTGCTAATTGAAGGCAAAACTTGTCATTCTGAAGGAAAATAAGTCCATTAAGGCACGAAAAATGGCATTTAAGGAGTGGGATTGTTTGGCAGCTACAAAACAATTGCAGGTTTTTCAGACTATATATAATTATTTTTTTACTCTTTTTAAGCTTTTCTCCATTAAAATTGAAGGTGAGACCTTGCTGGGGGTTTGGGAATTTCCCTGCCAGCATCCATGAACAGGAATATGCAAATCTCCTCCTTTGCAGCAGGAAACAATCAGGCTGTGGAGACAAAACAAAGAATTATTTTTTTTCCGTTCCAGAATATCTTTTTTTTTTGCCTTTTTTTAGCAGTATCAGGAATGTCTGGGGTTTGTAACTTTGATTCAAATTGTTTCTCTTTGTGCTTGAATTTACGGAGTCAGTCCCAGGTTTGGAATCACAGAATCCTGGAGAGGTTTGGCTTGGGAAGGACCTTGAAGGTGATCCCATCCCACCCCTGGAATGGGCAGGGACAGCTCCCACTATCCCAGGCTGCTCCGAGCCCCATCCATCCTCCAATAAAACCGGGAATAGTCTGTCTAACTGGGGCGTTGAGGGAAAAACAGGAATTGCTTTACACAGCAGATCTGCTGGAGCGAGAGGAAGGGGCGGTGATGGAGCCAGGGAAAGCTGAGGGTGACGGGGCAGAGGCAGAGCGGGCGATGGAGGATCCGTGAGTGTGTGGGCTGGTGGAAAATGCGAATCAGCAGGAGCTGGAGCAGTCTGGGGCAGGGCTGGAGGGGTGACAAGGCTCACCCTGCACAGGGATTTGCTTCCCGAATTCCCGGGTCAGTCCAGGGCTGCTGACCTGCGCCCGGGAGCAGAGTTTGTCCCTGGAGACTTGCAGGGAAAATCCGAGAGTTTGGGGTGGACTGGGAAATGAGGGACTTGGAGATGCCAGGGAAGATCAGAACGAGTCAAACATTCACGTTTGATGTCCCTTCTCCTAGAAAAAAGCCACCAAATGGATTCTGGGGCACACAAAAGGTTTTCTGCGGTGCGATATGGGATGGATTTGGGCTGCTGAGTTTGCTGATGGATCAGGGAAGGGATCAGCCCTGGAATTCGGGGTGTTCCCAATGCTCCTCCATGCTGCCGCATGTGGGCCCTCACGGATGCATTGGTTTCCTTCTGCTCTGAGCAAAGACAGCGAGAGCTGAGCCTCTGCCCCAAAAAGGGGAAGAGCACTGGGGAATTCCAGCTGGGAATTCGTGGTTCTGTCACAGACATTGCCCCTTGGAAGCAGGAGGAGGTTGGGGAGGAGCCTGTTCAATACCATTCATTGATCCCTCAATTAGGCAGAGTTTTCTGCCCAATGTTTCCCAATTTTTGTTTAATTCTCAGTGGCCTCAGGAAGTTTCTTCTCAGACTCCCTCCAGCAGTTGGTGCAGTTGGACATTTTCCATCTCAGACTGGTTTGGGTTGGGTGGGACCTGAAAGCTCATCCCATCCATGGCAGGGACACTTTCCATCGACCAGGGCACTCCAGTCTGGGACACTCCAGGGATCCAGGGGCAGCCACAGCTTCTTGGGAATTCCATGCCAGCCCTGCCCACCCTCCCAGGGAGCAATTCCTCCCCAAGATCCCATCCAGCCCTGCCCTCTGGCACTGGGAAGCCATTCCCTGCGTCCTGTCCCTTTGTCCCTTGTCCCCAGTCCCTCCCCAGCTCTCCTGGAGCCCTTCAGGCCCTGGGAGGCTCCAGGATGCAGCAATTCCTGGAGCAGTGCCGTGGGAATGCTGCTCCCGGTGGAGGCTCATTCCACCTGCCCTGCCCTTGGAATCTGTGGAATCCAGGGAGCAAACGGAGGCTCTGCAGCTGAGCTGTCATTCCTGGGCTTTTCCGTGTCCTCCGTCTCATTTCGGTGTTATCCCAACCGAATCAGGGACAGCAGCAGTGCCTTTGTCACGGTGGCAGCAAATCCCATTTTTATAAAAGCCCATTGCTGTTTGCTGTCAAGAGCCTGAGGTGAATATTGCAATATCCAGGGGCATAACCCATTTTCCCCTGGAAAAGAGAATGTGTCCCTTATCAGGCTCGGCAGAATTCCGTGAGCAGAAATGTCAGCTGCAAAAGAAAGTTGTTATTATTATTGAGGCCTTCAGTGACGTCTTTAATCTCCGGCTGCAGCTCTTTCATCCTTTCTGGAAAAGAGATGATTAAATATCCCTGCAAGGTGCAGAGCAAACCTGACTTGCTTCCACATCATTCCACCAGCTGGAATTCCAGCCTTTTCCCACAGGGAATCCAGCTGGAATTCGATTTTTTAAATTCAGAGCAAACCCTTCAATCTCCAGCTGTTCCAGTTGCTGCTTTCCTGGAATTGAGGGGTTGTTTTTGGGTTCGTTTGGAAGGAATACTGGAAAATTCCAGGATGTTCTCTCTGTGTGACAGTGAATTCCAGAATCCCAGGATTTCTGAGGTTGGAAAAGCCCTCCAGGACCGCGGAATCTCTTCACAGAACCCCAGGATGGTTTGGGTAGGGAGGGACTCTAAATCCCATCCCATTCCACCCCTCCCAGGCTGCTCCGAGCCCTGTCCAGCCTGGCCTTGGACACTCCCAGGGATGGGGACCCCACAACCTTCCGGAAATCCCCAAAATTCAGGAATAACCCATCCCAACCGCCAGCCTGGCAATCATTCCAAGCTTTTGGAGATGGAGACTTTACAGGAGCTTTTAGACGGATTTATAAATCTGGTGGAATAAACGGCTCCGAGGAAACCCTTGGAACATCCAAATCCCCATGGATGAGTTCTTGCAGCGAGCGGAGAATGACGTGGGTTATGTGAAAAAAAACCTGAGTGATGCTCCTCGGCGAGCAGCTGGATGTTCATTTTCCTGAGTTTTTCAGGGAACGCTTCATAATCTGTCCATAAAATGCTCAGCAGATTCAGGAACATTTGTTTAGGCAGAAATTCCTGCATTTTTTGGGATGGTTTGACAAGAAACGAGGGGTGGATGGGACAGATTCCCATTCCCATCCTTTATGTTGGTAAAAAAGGCAGAGACTCCAGCACCTCCATGGGCAGCCCATTCCAATGTTTAATCCCAATTTCTGTGGAGAAATTCCTCCTAAATTCCTCCCAATCCATGGAGGGCGTGGAGCAAAGGGCAGGGATTGCTACCTCTGCGTGTGGATTTTCCATGGAATGTGACCCATACGGGATGTGGTGCAGGCTGGGCCTTGGAAAGTTAATGTTTCAACCTGATTATTGAATATATTCAATATTCAATCTATTCAAGGGGCAAAAAATCCCTTTTCCCCTTTTCACCTTTTCCCTGTGCATTTTTCACAGATCCTGTTTGGAATTCACTGGTGGCAAGAGCAGAAAAATCCATTTATTTTCCAAAGCAAATGGACCTCTTTGTGTTTTTGGAGGGAATGTTTTATGTAACAAAAATTGGGATGGTCACTCAGCCATTACTATTTGTAAAAGTCAGTGGTTTCTCCAGGTGCACAAATTCCTCATGAAAAATGAATGTTGGGATAATGGGAATTATCCCTGGGCTTCAGCTCACATTCAAATCAGCTCTGAGGACGCAGGGAATATTTAAAAAGGTTATTGTTTGTCCACAAACAGCTGATGGGAATGAGGAGTATCCTTGGAAAAAAACCATTCCTGGAATTCAGTAGGGTTGGAGTGGGAGGGAACTGTGAGATCGCATCCAGGGGAATAATTTCTGTGGTTCAGGAGGATTGTGGAACCCTTCTGGAATATTGGATATCTCAGGAGAAATGCGATGGAATAATCTGAATTCTTGCCCAGGATCAGGCAAGGTCCTGCCTGGGAAAAATCTTCCCACAACCAGCGTGAAAAAAGGAGGGAAATGGAGGGAGCAAAGGGAGATGAGCAGGGGGAATGCTCTGCTGGATCCTCGTTATTCTCTGCTCCAGATGGTTCCCTTGGGTGCCTGGCAAACGCAGGATTTTGAAGGGAATCTTGGTAAAAACTGGGTGAAAATGGGAGTATTTCCGTGGGGTTCCCTTCCTCCGTGGTGTTCTGGAGAACCCCTGGGCTGTGGGATTGCTCATCCTCACTTTCATCCCGCCTTAAAGCCCAGCAGATCCCACCTGTTCCACTTTCCGCACAAAAAGCAGGATAAATAACAAATTCCTCCTATTCTCCACCAAGATAAACGTCCTGTAAAATCACCACCCACTGGAAGAATCTGTAATTATTTAGAGGATCTTCCCAAATTAAAAATGCCATCCAGGAGACCTTTATTCAGCTGGGAACTGATCCCATCTTGGAAAAATACAGGGAAAAAAAACCCAACCCAACTCCTCCTCTTGATCAGTGCTGTTATTTTAATTTCTTTGTGTTCTGTTTGCACAGAAGCTTCACAATTCCATTCGCTGCCTCCCACGCACGGCACGGAGCTGGAGCCTCCCGAATGCAGCAGGTTCCTGTGGAACCTGAGCAAATCCCAAAAAAAATGAGGCATTTTGTTTTCCTGCTGTTATCTGAGTTGCCAGCGAGGGGATCAGGGTGGCTTTGGATTTTGGGATTGGATTTGCCTCTGGAAGAGGCTCTAAATCCATTTTAGATTTGGATTTAATATTTGTGCTTTCCCATAATGCATATAACATTTATTGTAAGTATGGAAGTGTTGTTTAATTCTGGTTTTACCTCCCACTTCCCAGTTCCCATTCAATTATTTGTTTATAAATTACTTCGGAAAATATCTTTGGAATAAAAGAGCAAGGTTTAGTTTTTAGGAGTTATTGTGATGCTTTCCTTGCTTGTGATTTCCATAATTTTATCTTGAATTTCATTATTTGGAATAATTCTGCTCATACAACATATTAATTTAATGCCATGAAATTGTCATCAACGAAAAATAGAATTTGATTATTGGGTTTGACTGAAGATTAGATTTTGATTTAAGTAAAAATCCCTGTTTAAAGTGGGTTTTTATCATCCCAGACGTTGGGAACGGACAGATTCCGTGGGATCCGCGTGTTCCTGGCGAGGGCTGCCGGGTGGGAGAAGCCAAATTCCTGCCTCCCATGGAATTGGGGTGGGAATTACATCCGGAGGTTTTGGAGGGATGCAAAAACAGAATGTGAGGCAGGTGAACAAAATTCCTGAGAAAAGAGAAGCTGCAGATTGGCAGATTTATGTGGATGGATTTCTTGGAATTGAATTTCCTGGATTTCCATCCATTTCAGAAGCTGTTCTCAGGAATATTTTTAATATTCACAGCACATTTTCATTATTAAAGAACAACGTGTTATGTGTGGATATTATGTACACTGGAGTTGGAAATTACCGCGTTTTGCTGGGTGAAATTCCTAATTAGCTTCCTAACGAGCTACCAGGGCAATTAGCAAAGCCGGGGCTTTACCAAGATCTGTGTCTGTGGTGCAGGGAAGGATGGATTCCATGGATGTGGGTGGGGAATTCGATTGGGAAAAGCAGAGTTCATTAAGGGGGTTCATTAATCGGTGTTCATTAATTAACCAGGGTTCCATTGCTGGCAGGTGAGGGGACGTGGATCTGACTGTGGGGCGTTATTTGTTAGGGAAACAGGAATTTATCCCAGCAGGTGCCTTGGGCCACATCTCCCAACTGTTTCGGAGAGATCAGCCCTGAATTTTTAGCCTTTCTGAGGCACATTTCCAGGGATGGGCTTGAAACCCGAGGGTTCAGTGGGATCTCGGGAAGGAATTCCTGGCTGGGATGGAATTCCCAGAGGAGCCGTGGCTGCTTCGGATCCCTGGGAGCACCCAAGGCCAGGCTGGAGCACTCTGGGACAGTGGGATTGTCCCCGGGGTGGCACTGGAGCACTGTGGGACAGTGGGATTGTCCCCGGGGTGGCACTGGAGCACTCTGGGACAGTGGGATTGTCCCCGGGGTGGCACTGGAGCACTGTGGGACAGTGGGATTGTCCCTGGGGTGGCACTGGAGCACTGTGGGACAGTGGGATTGTCCCCGGGGTGGCACTGGAGCTCTGTGGGGCAGTGGGATTGTCCCTGGGGTGGCACTGGAGCTCTAAGGTCCTTCCAACCCAAACATTCCAAGATTCCATGATATTCCAAGATTCTGTTGCAAGATTTCATTGAATTTGAAAGCAATTAGATAAATTAGCTTCCCTCAGAGAAAGAGTTAGAAATGGGAATAAACCAGCTGAAAGCACAACAAATCACCCGTTCCAGTCTCCCACGTGGGGAGGAGAAAATTCCTGATGGAAATGGGGACTGAAATCCATCTGAAGCCAGTTTTGTCCAATAAATGGAATTACCCATGTGCAGCTGCAGTCCCAGGGAGGGGCTGCAGGGAGATGGATTCATTACCCCCCTCAGCCTCGTTAGTGCCACCGGAAGCCCCCTGGGCATAATTCTCGTCATGTCCAATTAGCAGCACATGAATCCAGAGGGGACGCTTTCCCTGAGGAGGAATCACATCCCATTTGTTTGGGTCTGATTTTGATTCATTTCGTTCTGCTTTCAACTCGTTTCATTCTGATTTTATTCCTTTGATGCTATTCCCAGACAAAACAGTCTCCAGTTGCTCTCCAAATCCCCAAAAAATAAACATTCTCTGGCCTAAAAGCTGCTTTTTCCCAGTTTTTAAGGTTAATCACAGCAATATAGAAGGCTGAGGTTTTCCAGATGTGGGAAAACATCCTCATGTGGAGGATTTGGAAGAAAATCAGGCTCAGGCCAAGTTTTTGTTCTAAATTCAGGAATAATCTTGCAGCTGAGTCTGCTTCCCCCTTGAATTGCTCCTTGGAGTGGTGAAGCCTTGGAGGTTTTTGGAGCTTCCCACTGGAGATTTTGGGGGAGCTTTTGGAGAACGTGGATGGTATCCATGTGAAGTATGTGCAGGAATCACAGAACGGCCCTGAAGGACCCACAGGGATCATTGATCAGCTCCTGCCCTGCGCGGGACAGTCCCAAAAGCCCACCCTGACCATCCCTGGGAGCGCTGTCCCAATCCCCCGGAGCTCTGGCAGGGTTGGCCGTGTCCCCATTCCCTGGGAGCTGTCAGTGCCCAGCGCCCTCCGGGGCAGAACCTTCTCCTTCCAAAGGGAATCAGCTCCAGCGGCTGAGCTGAGACTCACTGCCCCTGGCTCTGTGCTCAGTGCCCTCCAGGGCAGAACCTTCTCCTGATCTTCCCAAGGGAATCAGCTCCAGCAGCCGAGCCAGGACACACTGCCCCTGCTCTGTGCTCAGTGCCCTCCAGGGCAGAACCTTCTCCTGATCTTCCCAAGGGAATCAGCTCCAGTGGCTGAGCTGGGACTCACTGCCCCTGCTCTGTGCTCCTGTGCTCCCCTTCCCTCCGGATCCATGGCTTTACCTGACTCCAGCCTTCCTGGCGGAGCAGACATTCCCTGGGGACTGCGGGAATGGCGAACGTTCCGGCGGCTCCGCGTCACCTCCTTGGTTTCCCACTGACTCTAGCGTTCCGTGACAGCTGAGGCCATTTTCCTCCTCAGCAGGACACACGGAGATGGAATTAGGATCCAGCTCCGCTTGGAATAATCAAATCTTTTCTCTCAGATCTTTTTTGGTGGGAGCTGAGCTGGATCTTAATGAAGCGTTCCTCGGGCAGGCAGAGAAATGTCATTTATCAGCTGTAAATTGTCTCATTTAAGAGACTGAAACCATCCCAGAATTTCTGCTGTTGTGCCAATGCTGTCAGAAAAGAGGGAAAATTTAATATCCGAGCTGCTCTTTGGGGGCAAACACCAATCAGAGCCATCCTGCAGCAATAATTTGGATTTCAGCAGGCTGGAAATGGCAGCATGGGGGAGGTGACACCTGGAGGGTCACACTTGGACATTTGGGAAGGTCTTGCTCCAAGCAGGGAGACCCTGACCCAAAAGGGAGCCTCAAAAAGCAGAGGAATTTTGGGGTTTGTGCAGTGTCTGAGTCCCTCAGCTCTTTCTTTTGAGGGAAAACACAAGTGGAGGAAGAAGGGAGAGGATTTATCCTCCTCACATCAACTTCAGTAGGAAAATGAGGAATTCTTGGCTTGCAGGGATTTGCTTCAGTCCCCAGGGCACAAAACCTCACCCACCCTGTTCTATAGGGAATTCGTTCCCCAAATCCTGCTGTTCAACAGGCCAAACTTCTGTGGGATTGAGGGAATCAGAGCAATGAGCAGATTTCTTTCCAGGCTTTGCATTTTCTTGCATATTATGGCAGTTTTAGTCATCCACAACTGATGGATCCAGAAGATTCCATAACTTTTCCAGTAGGATCTTGAAAAGGATGCTCATTCTTGTCCCCATAATCATAAAATCATAAACTCGTGTAAATTATAAACTCAATGGCTCTGGTTGGAAGAGACTTAATGAGGTTTTCTGCCCCAAAATATTGTCCTAAATATAAGAAAAATTCATTCCTGGTTAGTGGGAATCATTCTTGGGATCATTTGTGGGGGGATCTGTAAAAACCCACATCCAATAATCCTGATAATCCCAATAATCCCAGTCTTTACTGGCTCAGCAAATGCCTGTTTTTTTGGGATAACAGGAGGTGAAATTCAGCCTGAAGTCCCTTTTTCTCCCCTTCCCTCCCCCGATTTCCGTTCATTAATATTCCCTTTTCCCCATTAATGACCTTCCCGTGGGTTGCCCACTCAGGATCTGCTGCTGATTTTCTGTGGATTAATTAGGGCCATTTGCTGCCATTAGAGCCCATGAATTTCCTTTAAAAGGACACTTCGGACACATAAAAAAATGCACTATTTCAGTGGAGTTTTCTGTTTTCAAATGGTCATTCCTGATTTGACTCCTCTCAGTAGCTGGGATGGTTCCCAGGGCACTTCTTCGGTGATGAAGAGATTAAAACTCACTTTCAGCACGAAATTTAAGCTCATTTTCAACATTAAGCACAATAATCTTTCTCCATAAAAGCCTGAAAATTCCCTGCCCTGTGCTTTACCTCGACTGCTTCAACTCCGAAGTGTCCTGGCACTTCCTTTGATTGAAAATCCCTCCATTTATGGTGGAAAAACCCTGCAATGCAATGTTTAATCCAAAAATGTGATGGGCAGAGGATAAATCTTCCTCATTTCAAAACATTTATACAAGGAAAGGGAAAATCCATCCAAATCCAAGGAAGAATCTCCAGAGAACAAATAAAACTTCAGGGCTGGGGAAGAATTTCACTCCCGGCTTCGTTTTTGCTGTGTAAAACATGAAATTACGATTTTGTAACTCTTGTTTTTATCTCGTTTTTAATTGGATAAATCTTGGGTTTAATGTTTTGATTTCCCCAAGCAGCCTGGTGGAAGGATTTAACAGAAACGTTGGATGATCTGCTCTGTACAGCAGAAATACTCCGGAATTTATAAAAGTACCCAAGGATCAAACCCAACAACAGAGCTGGAGAATGAGCCAAAATTACAGATTTAGAGAAGAAACAAAACTCTGATTTTTGATCATTTCTTAGGAGAAAATAGCAACTTCACAGGAGGATTTCAGAGAGAATTCTTTTAAATTTCAGAGTGAATTCTTCTAAATGGATCTTTTCAGGTGGTTTTTATATAGAATTCCATAGGCATCTCTTTAAATGAAATGCTACACAGATTTTCTCCAGGAAAACCAGCAAGGAATCGTCAGCAGCACAGAACTGACCAATATATTTTCAATTAAACTCTCCAATTCCCTGATCTAATTCCGTTATCCCAGAATCATTTGGGTTGGAAAACAGTCCAACCTCCAGGGAATATATAATTTTCCCTTCTGGTTGTTTCAGATTTATCCCCTCAAGGTTTTCTCTGATTGTCTCAGGTTTATCCCCTCAAGTTTTTCTTCTAACCTTGCTGCAGAGGCTCCTAAAATCCAAATCTACCTATTTATTTTTTATTTTAATAGGGCAAGAAATTATTTTTTCTTAGCATAATTCCGTGGGTTTATTGTTTGGGTGGTTGCAAAGACTGACTCCTGCAATAATCGAGATAAATGTGTTTTCCTTGGGTTCTGTTCCTAATAAAACAGTTGGGATCTCACATCTCGGGGGCTAAAAATAGCCAAGACCTTGGGTTTAATTCCAGAGTTTTCTTTTCCCGAAGATGGTGTGCGCCGGAGGTTGGAAGGGTTTTGTTTCCAAGGAAACAAATGCTCGGCACTCGCCGCGCATCCGATGTTTCCTGCAGGAAAATGCCACCGCCAGGCTCCCGCGGGAGAGGGGCAGCAGCCTCTTAATGCTGCCTGCATTCC
>VZRL01002181.1:0-76020 GCA_013397895.1 Origma solitaria
TGGGCAGCGTGGGCCAGGGCCTCGGCAGCCTCACGGCCAAGAGTTTTTTCCTAATTTCTAACTAAACCTACTATCTTTCAGTTTAAAGACATATATCCTCAATATTACTATAAGTTCATATTGTTCACAACCTTCTAGAACTTCCCAAGCTTATTACCGTTTGTATAAAATTAACTGAAAATTCTTCAGCTGAGTCATTAATATCCCTGATTGAAAAATGCCTGCTTTAAAAATGCTAGCATGATTAGTTCCAGGTTTAGATTCCTTTTCGTTGCAAATGAAATATAAAGTATTTTTTTAATCCTTGTAAATTATGGGGATCTCATCATGGTTCTTCCTAAAGGTATACAAAAACATTCCTTAGAGCTATCTTTCCCTTCTGTATTCTGATTGACTATTTTTAAATCCTTAGACAGGATCAAGCCCATAGCATTGCTTGAATTTCCTTTGGTCCTGACTGTGATCTCCATGAGCCATCAAATTTTCATTGACATTTTTAGCTTCCATTTTAAGCAATCTGCATTTCTAGAAACTGTTTAATTCTCACTGCTATAATTTTTCCTATTTTTCATTCACTTCTCCTGTAGTAGAATAATATGACCATGGCCTGACCCAGCAGGGCTCATGAATGTTTGCTTTAATCTGTGAATTTAAGAGGGTGACAATTTTTTAAAATGTGTGTGTTGGTGAAGTGTTTAGTGTTTAACTTCCTTTATCTCTAAGTATCTCCTAAATGGCTTTCACATTATTTAAATCAAGTTTTTGTGTCACTCAGTTTGCTTGTGTCTGCTTCCAACGCATGAAAAATTTCCTTTTTAGAACATCAAGGTTGTACAATGGATATGCTTCTGAGATACACTTGTTTGTTCTTTTAAGGCCAAGATCAAGTGCTTAATCTTCTTGCTTCATTTAAGGATTCCAGGAATCCTGCAAGCTCTGGAAGTATTTCAAAGGAGAGTATCAGTGAAGCCTCAAGAATATTGAGCAATTTTTTAAAGAGCAAGGACGCTGACAGCAAAGGCAATGAGAGAACCAGAGTCACTCAGGAAATTGCAGGGAGCTCCTTTGCATTCTGCCCCTGATCTGTACAAACTGGCCTTGAGAATTATTCATTAGAATATTCAGTAGCTATGCTTAGTTTATTTATTCTGCCAATTCTGAACCCAACTTTTTCCTGATGTCACAAAAATACAGTGTTAAAACACATTGAAACATTAATTCTCCTAGCAAATTCTATAAACATAAATTCTCTACCACATATTTAGCAGCACAGTTTTCTAATACTGACCCTTCATGTATACCCTGCCCTAAAATTTAGAGGCTTAGGCATATTTCATGTCTAAAGCCAAATGAGCTTTGCCATGTGCATGTTGAACCCTCCACATTAATCCATTTCTTGTGATCAGGCAGGATTAAAATTTCAGAGTTCTGCTGAATACCAGTATGAAAAGCAGATTGCAAGGAGAGAGCCAGCACATCTAATTTCAAACCAGCAAACACTGAGAATAACCCCTTGAGCATCACCACTCACCTGCAAAGGCCACCAAAAATGATAAACTAATTAAGTAGTCAGTGATGGGCAGCAGGACTGTGAGAAATTGGTTTGCCTTAGGAGAGAGCCTTTTCTTTGGGTTTTTCAGTGCATGATCAGGTGTGAATGCTCAGAGTTCCTCAGATCATCACAACAGGACTCTCCTGGATCCTCCAGTGCCAGGCATTGCAGCAGAGCCAATATTGCAGCTGTTCCTTCACTGGGATCATCAGTTTATAACTCTAATTCAGCTGCTCATTTTCACAGAATGTGTAGGCAGTCAATGAATGCTGGTCTAACAAATTGTCCCAAAACTCATCAATAGATTTAAAAATTAGCAGTAAGGCCAGCAGATGGATCTACAGATAGCATAATCCCATTAACTTGTTTCCTCAGGAAAGTGACCTAGCAAAAAGCCACAAGACTCAGTGGAGGAAGATCCAAGGTCATCCTAACCTGTTCTGATCCATCAGCTGAAATCATGTTAATCTGCCCAGTATGAAAGGTTAAAAGCTCCTCTGTCAGTTCAATTTGTTATTAGAATATGGAATAGCTAGAGGAAAACACATTTCTGCTGATAACTGTAGCATTTCACTTCTGTGTGCATTAGGGAATTCGTGTTTAGAAAAATTGCCAGGAAAATTAATGCTTTAGCATATGTCATATATGTTTTGTGACATCAGAGAGAAGGGATTCATACAGGGTACGATAAATACTCAGGAAAATAAAATAATACAGCCAAAAAATGTTCTTTCGTCATCACCAAAGCCAACATAATGGTACTGATTATTTAGTGATTGTCTTTTAGACAGCCTAGACACAATACTGGATAATTTGGGCCCTGACAATATAATCTGAATTTTTTGATTGTGACTCTGTGATCTTTTCCCTATTGAACAATGACTGCTAACATACCATGGCAGTATGGGAAATGGGGAGTCCCAGTCATACAAATTGATTATGGTCAGGATCCCTGACTGCCTTTCCTTTGACACCTTGCTGCCAGGTGGCCAGAGTCAGATCCAGGATGCCAAAATACATGTTTGGGATCAACATTTGTTTGTTTCTGCTCACACTTGTCCTTTTTTTGTTAATTCAGAGCTGTGGAGATGGTGTTTGCAGACCAGTGTAGAAATGTCTCCAGTGTGAATTTATAGAATGACCTCATGTCTTTCAGTGGTTTAATCTTTCTCCCTAATACCTTGGGGGATCCATGACACAGTCTTCTCTTTTTTTTTTTTGTAATGATACTAATGATAAACTAATTTCCTTTGATTGACAATAGTCTTTAATCTCCTTTAATACCCTGTTGTCTGTGGGCCTTGTAACAACAGCAATCACTCAGCACCAAGCTGATTGCAGCCACTCTTTCTATTTTATGGTACTGCTGCAGTAATCTGATCCAAAATCAGTAAATTGCACCAAACTTTCTTAAACTGACCAATCATCTCTCTAAAGATCAAGTTCCTGAATCAGGAAAGAGTAACTGGCAGTTTTGCTAATGTGTTAGCAGAGGAACACTCTGTTTGATTGACTGTGTTTCCTTTTTACATGGATTATGGCTGAGCTACAGTCAGATTGAATCAATCCTGCCTGGACAAAAGCTCCCAAATCAGGTAACAAAGAGGGGCAGCTGCACTCAGAGGTGGCCTTGTGGAGGAGGCAGGAGGTGCCTTCAGCGACAGCAGCTTTGGATTTCCCTTTTTTTGCCTCTTCTGAGCTTGAAGAAACCCATTGGTGGTTTTGTTTTTTGGTTTTGCACACATATGGCATGTGGGGCATCATCTTGTCTTTTCTTAGCTAAGTTCTTTGTGAACAACTTGTTAGGCCTCTTCTTCATATACTATACCAAGCTGACATCATCTGTATTTTGGACCCTTCTTTGCATAGAGGGCCAGGCATACACTGAATTTTTTTCATCTTTTTACAAAGGATTTCATTCTGAGCAAGTGGAGCACCTGCCTTTCTCTGCTGGTTTGATCTGTGAGATTGTGTCCACATATCTCCAATCAGATTGATCACTGATATTTTGTTTTCCTTCTTAAATTTGTACCACATCACACAGCACAATTTTAGAAATATATATTCAGATGGTGAGAAATATATTGAGATAGTATTTCAGTCCCTTGAGCCTGACCTGTGAAAACTCAGCTGTCATACACTGTATAATGTTCTGATGGCAGTCACAACCTCTTGTTAAAATCAATGAGTTCAGTCAGTTCAGATTACTGCACCTTTTATGAGGATAAAGAAGGCTTTTTTTTATATTCATCCAAAGTTCTTCTGCAGCACTGTGTGTAGTCAGAGCAATCCTTCATCCTGCCATTAAACCTCCTTCCCTCTGCACATTCCATAAGTGATATTCTTTCCGTCATCCTCTGAAGGAGATGGCTGTACTCCCTTCATCTTCTTTTTGCCATCAACATTGGATCTGCCTGTGTCCTAAAAAGCATTTTCAAATCACCTTTCAGTTTGCATTTCTCATCTGTGCACTTTTTCAGGGCTGAAACTTCCGGGACCTGTCAGGATTCATTTACTCATTTCTGCATGTATAAGGCAACATCCATCGTCAAATTCAGCTTCATCAACTCAGACAAGTCCCACAAAGTCACCATGCAGAATTCCCTCTATATGTTGACTTCCCTCTATATATTGGTCAAGTTTTAGTAAAGGAAGAGAGGCAGAGCATCAGAGAACCCTACAGAACCCAGTTGTGGTGTGGATCCTTCTCAAGACTTCACCCGGCTCTTTTTGCCTTCATTCCCTTCATATGCTCAGCATCTGGAAGGTGGGAAAAACATAAATTTGTTTTCAGATTTTCCGGGGAAAGGGGCATTGACAGAATCCCACATGGATATGAGCTGTCTGGGCATTCATCACAAAATCACAAATTTCTGTACTCATTTTGTGTATCTGTTTCCTCATGGGAGATGAACATTTCTTAGACAGGTCTTGCAATAATTGTTAAGTAACTGTAGGAATGCCCCTCTTGTTGATGGCAAGGATTTTTTTTCACTCTAATACCTTCCAGCTTCCTCTCCTTTCCTTTCTTAAAAAATGAGAAAATGGACCTTTCTTAACTGTCCCTGAAACTTGGCAGATGTTCCCAAATTTAGTGTAAGTCGACATAAATATTTCATTATGTTTCTCAGACAGATTATCCAAATGTGACTTACTCAGAGTCGCTGATTAAAACAGCTTTTAGCTCAGTAGCTGCTACTTAACAACATTTGAGTCAATACTGAAATGGAAATTATTTCATTATTACTGTATGACATGTATGACATTGACATTTTTCCCCACAAAGGCATCACAAAAGTATTTAGTAAACACCTACACTTCATTTCAGATTTATTGATGCTTCTACCATCTTCAATTAGTAATAGTAAAGTAATATTGTCAAGATTATTTTTGTTATAGATATACATTTAAATTGTTTCTCCCTCTCCCCTTTTAAGCATTTGTTCTTTCCATCAGCTTTTTTGGAAATTTTTACTTCTTACTGTCCATGTCTTTGTTTTTCCACATGTTCTATCTGCTTTCAATTTCCTGCTAAGTGGATACTGTTCTCTTAATTGTCTTCTTTCTCAATTGTGAGAAATTCTAGGAAAAAAAATGTCTTAAACCCTCCCCAGATCCTTTTGACACTTTCTCCATAAATTGAATTAGCTCTTAATTTTTTCAGCCTTGTTGAGTAAAGCGTTGTGTAGTAAAGTATACATAGTACATATTTACACATCTTAACACAAATTAGTATTTCTTATTAATATACAGTTTGGATATTGCTTTGCTTGTGCTGTATGAATATAATCATCTCATGACCACTACCAATCACCAATAGTTAGTGGTTTTGTGGAAATTGGGGTTACCAAGCCCACTGTTCCATTAGCTGGGTCATAAGGAAGCAGCAAAGGTAGAATGAGAACGCTTGTTTTTCCTTCTCTTATTAATCTATTAGCTCATGCCACCTAATTACAGGTCAGACTGAAGAGAAAGGAAACTTTCACAAGCAGATGAGTGGAACAGTGCATGATGATTTATTTTGCTCTATTGTCATTCAACTGTTGTGAGAATACACACAGAAGTCACCATATAGGTCCCTTCCAACCTGAACTATTCTATGGTCCTATAAGTATTTTACTAATTTAAGCAGAAGTTTACAGCAGTTTTCTTTTCATGTCCTCAGACTTCCATCACCAGAGGAGTAGGTTTATTTATTTGTTTGATTTTCATGGTCCAGATGCAGAAAATTTAACCTAGCTTCCAAAGAGTGGGAGTGCATACGTGTAGTATTTACACCTCCAAATAATAGATTTGTTTAATTTTTTGACACATCTCTTTTATAATAGACATATATAATTCCTAAGAAATCTGTTCCAGTCATTATTCAAACTGCAGTCATCCATATGTACTCTGCATAATTACATATATAAGCAATACCAATGATAATGATTAACGTAAGTCTTGTTTCTCAAGATGCCCAGATTTTATTTAGGAAGATATTTTGCTTTAAGTAGAGATGGCAGATAGATAAAATCAAACACATTGTCTTCCACTGTCACTGAAGTGACCCAGAACAACATCCAAGCAATTCAGAAAGCTTATGAGTGGCTTTTGCTTAAGTAGAACTACTGATCATTGCTTGTGTTTTGACAGCCAGAAAATGCAGAAGAAAGGATGGGAGCTGCCTACCAACCCCTTGAACAAGTAAAATAAATGTTATTCAGATACCAAGGACAACATTCATGCAATCTATAATGACTGCCTAATGCAGTTATCATAGCATTAAAATAGATTTTTTTCCCCTTCTAAATAGACTTTCTATAGCAAACCTCAGGGGTTGTAAAGTCAGAAAAAATAAAAGATAGATATGGTACGTGCTCCTTTTCTTCACCACAGACTTTAATGACTAGTTTTTGTTGTCGCTAAGTGGTGCTTACCCTGAGTCCAGAATTTTCCAGTCTCCCTTGCTCTGCCAGAGAGGAGATGCAGCAGAAGCCAGGAGGGGACACAGCCAGGACAGCTGACCTGAACTGACCAAAGGGATTTCCAAACCACAGAACATCATGCCCAGTGTGTATACTGGGGGAATTGGCCAGGAGGCCAATATATATCCACATGGAACGAGAACAGAAGAAGCAGAAGTACCCATACTTTCACAGGGTATCTGAATCTGATATTTTTTTCAAAAAAGTTTCAGAGAAAATTTACTCTCTTGCCTCATAATGTTATTACATAAAGCAGTTTCACAGCAATGCTGTATCAATGTTTGAAACTGTAATTTCAAGGTGCAATACTCACTCTCCAATATTCCCTGTCCATCTTTTCTCATTAACTAGGACTCCAGTTTATCTTCTTGATGATAGTCACCTACATAACTATTTTCAACTTTAATTTGAAAATGCAAGGATACATTGCCTTGTCTTAAAAGATGCTATCTTGTCCCATCTGTATCCACTAGAAATACTTTAACACAGATAATAGCCTTCATTTATTGCTTTGACACAAGCCTGTTAGTTTGTGTCAGCTCTCACTGTTCCTCCTCATCAAAGCACCTGTCTCCAAAGTCCTGCCTTTCCCCATCCTTCATGCTGAGAGTGAGACTGTGTACTGCCTTGAGATGTGCCATGAGCTGACCACTGCTACCGGTTATCAACACCCCTTTTTGCCATATTTCAACCTGTGCCACTCCTTTTGGTGAGAAGCACTGCCTGGACCTTGTCGTTCTCCTGCAGACCTTGCTCTGAAATTCTCACAGACCGTGAACCCAAAAGAAACTTCCACAACAGTTGGGCATCTGCTGTGATCAGTCTGTCACACTGACCAATTTCATCGCTCATTATCTTCTCGTGCTCACCCATCTGTCAGTCTGTCTGCATTCATCGGGTGTGCCTCATCTCATTTTACAGTACAAATGCACTGGAACAGAGATTTGTGGTATGATTCACTGCTAGGTTTCCTAAATACAAAAATAACAGCAAGGAGTCAGAGAGGAGGCCAGCCCAGCACGTGTCCCCTGCGAACAGAAGGGTCATTGTCTCTGCAGTCCCATTTATCACTAAGACCCCACTCACTGAAAGAGTTTATTGTCCCATAGCAGACCTGTATTTTTTTTTGTATCACAGCATGAAACTTCTCTGGAGATTTGTTTGATGAACAGAATTCCTTCCTTCCAGCTCAAAAGCCTGCAATAGTAATTTTAACATTGGTTTACCCAGAATGATCCACAGAGCAACAAGGTCTGGAATCTGTTCCTTCTCTGTGTTCTGCAAGCCAGTTCTCTCCTTTTGTCTCAGTTTTGTGCTTATGAAGCAGAGAAACAGTTCTTTTACACATCTGAAACACAAGGATGATAAGAAGCATCAGTACAATCAGTTTTATTTTCCCATCCTTGTCAACCTGCCCAGCTTTTCCTCACACCTTTTTGCTTTATTGATGAAGCTGATGTACCTATAAGATATATCTGTATCCATAGATACAAATACGAGCTGAAAGAGGGCAGGTTTAGGTCAAGTATGAGGAAGGAATTCTTGGCTATGAGGGTGGTGAGGCCCTGGCCCACGCTGCCCACAGAAGCTGTAGCTGCCCCATCCCTGGCAGTGTTCCAGGCCAGGTTGTTGCCTTTTTCAACTTAGAAATGAAACTTGATATAATTTTAGTGTAGGAGGTAACAGAAAAGTAGATTTTATTGGAGCTCCAGGGGCAGTTATGGAAGAATATCTACAAAAGCCCAACCCCCACAGGAGTGCATACAGTTTTATAGATTTTAGGAAATTAACATAGTTGATAAAAAGCACCAATTAGGAGGACAAGTGGTGATGTAATTCCCCCCAGGTGAAGCTCTTTCTCTGGAGCTCCCCTCCCTTGGTACTAGTTGAACTTGTTTATAAAAATGCGTCTCAAAAACCTTGGTTCTCAGGGAGAACCAAGATAGGATAAGGGCCTTGTACCCCCCAAGCTGTGGAGCTCTGGAATGTGTTTGATCTTGCTATCTGGGGAAAAGGATAGGGAAAAGTATTGGGAAGGCTACAAATATATAAAAGAAAAAAGGCAAAAATCATCCAGCATCATTGTTGGATGGGGCTTGGAGCAGCCTGGGATAGTGGAAGGTGTCCCTGCCCATGGCAGGGTGTTGGAACTTTGGGGGTTTTATGGTCCCTTCCAACCCAAACCATTCTTGGATTCCATGATTCTATGATAAGAAGCTCTCCCAGTAGACACCTACAGCACAAGGATATCCTACTCCAAGTGTCTCCTCAAATTTTTTACTGCCAGGGTGCTGTCACCATGCTCAAGCACATTAAACCATTGCTGAGCTGCAAATGTCACTCGATGCACTAAATCTCACTCCTTTTCTTCCCACACCTATGCCTTTATGGTATCCTTTTATAAATTTCTTGCCATTAATATCTTACTGTATAAATAAAGCCCTTTAGAAGCATATTACCTTCTAGGTCCTGCCAGAACAAATGCTGTGATTTGATACGATTTCACTGTTTTGCCAGACCTCAGTCTTCACACTGATAGCAGGTCACTGCTGAAACCAGGTAGGTTAAAATCCATGTACACCCAGGTTCTGCCTCAGAACTTCATCTGTCAAAAATGTGTTAGCACAGATCTCTGTCTGGCTGCATTAATATCTCTGTTTGCAGACTCAGGGCCTTCTGAAGTTGACGAAACACATTTTCCCACTTGAAGCCACAATGCTTGTATACAGAGTTCAAAGCACTTTTAAAATGAGTCATTTCACGTGTAAATGTTCTATTTCAAAACTGACCCGTGCTTTTATTCATTGGACATCACTTAAATAAAAACATGGCAGAATGAATGAGTAAAGCAATAGAAGCGTGTTCAGACCATATCTTCAGAGAAATATCTGGTTTATATTCAGGTTCAGTGAAGATGTTATACCTCATTAGCTACAACAGAACTGAGCCATTTTCTCATTAGATCATCCAAGTGGAACAACACAAAAGATTTTTCGAGTTTGTCAGTTGCATTTTAGTTGTGCTTTTTAAAGTGCTTGTTCGAAAGCAAGAATTGAAACCGTATGGTGTTGCTTAAGCTTAAAAAGTGCTTTTGATCTTAAGCTTCAAAAGAGATTTTCCCAGCAGAAAGTAGGCTGGCACTTTATTTAGTATTGGTTTAGGTAGACACCAGAGCACTCTGTGTATAGTAATACTTTCTTGTTTCGTGCCATTGATTAAATCTCTTTTAATGTTGTCACTGCTGAATTTGAGTTGTTTTACAGTTCTTTACTCACAAGAAGTTGATCTTTACTGTTTATGTTACTGCAAAACCAAAAAGACATTTCTATCATGAAGACTATTATACAGAATCTTTATTGTTTGGGTTTTTTTTCTTTTCTTATGAAGCATTTTCCAGTTGCAAACTCACCAGGGGACTCTGGATTTCCTGGAATGCCAGAAAACTTCATGAGACATAATCCTCCCAGAAGAACAAATGGGAAAATGAATGAAAACTTTTACCATTTATTTGGCTCTGATCTTATATTTGGTCATGAATATCAAGAGCATCTTCTCAATAAGTCAAATGAAAGTAATCATAAATAAACAGAATTATGAAATCCTGAATAATTAACACAGTTACACTCCTTCATGTTATACTTTTTCGTTACCCATTCCTATCCCTGGCAGTGTTCAAGGCCAGGCTGGACAGGGCTCGGAGCAACCTGGGATAGTGGAAGGTGTCCCTGCCCTTGGCAGGGGTTTGGAACAAGACAATCCTTAAGATCCCTTCCAACCCAAACCATTCTAGGATTCTGTTATATTCCTGCATACATAACAGTTGTACTCCTTCATGCTACATATTGCATGGTTATATAGGGCATTTATAACAAGGACATTTTTATCTTTCCTGGGTATTTTGCAAATCTGTAACTTTTACACAACCTTCCCCGAGCTGGAAAATGTGTTTTCTGGAGAAATATGTATCTTTCTCAGTTCTTCACCCTTGGATGGATCATTAGATCCAGTCTGAACCATTGATAGAAGAATTAGACTTCCAGTGCTTTCAAAAGCTTTAGGGTTTTGGTGGGTTTTTTTTCTTTTCCCTTTTAATTTATTAATCAATTTCAGACTGTAAGTTAAAGTTTTAACTATGCTAGGAACTGAAAAGAAATGATGTAACATTGTTCTGGTGAGGAAAATTAAGAAGAAAAAAAGAATGAGTGCAGTACTTGGTGACTGGCAGCGGGGGAGGCCATGCAGGGCTAATATCCACGTGCATTTTGTGTTACAGGTAAGTCTAAGAAGCCGTAAATTACAACAAATAATCTTTGAAGCATCCATGTGGAAAGAACTCTTGGGCAAGCCAAAGGAGCAGCAACTCATCTTCTAAACCATTTGGTGCATCACAGAGCTGCCATTCGAACCAGCCAACTGCACCAGGGCCACACAGAAAATTTGGGCAGGTGAGGCTCCTACAGGCCCCAAACTCTCTGGTTTCTTTACATTTGGGGTTTTTTTGTGGGTGTGGGGGTGCAGCAAAAAGACTTGTCTTCAAACATTACTTTCCTTTTTCTATTCTCTTTATCTCAGTTTCCAGATCCACCAAAAATGTATTTACTCTCTTTCTTATGATGAAACTTGCAATGCATCTAAGAAAGTATTTAGACAAGACTTTAAAATTTTGCAATTAGAAAATGACTGTACTATAAAATGGAGCCAGCTGTTTAACTGAAACAAGTTTGTATCTCCCAAATCCATGCTTAATCCTTTTCTATCCCTAACTCAAGACTTTGCTTTTTTGTTTGTTTGTTTTCTGTTGCATGAAGTCTAGTTTTGCTTAGTAATTAAAAATATTAAGTATGGGAGCTGAAATGCAAGGGTAAAGCTGTCACTGTGGTTAAGTATTTAGTTAACATTTTAATATTATAAATATTATAATAAATAATACAATGAATAGTCATTGTGATATAAACAGCAGTATCTTGCTATTACTGACTGCCAGCAGCTGGAACCAGAATGTTACACCAACATTTCTCATCAAATCACATGTTTCTCCACAACAGGGATGTGAAAAAAACTGGAACTTGGACTTTTACATTTCCATCTTGATTATTAATATTTATTACCAAAAGAGATTTCCTCAAAATCAGATGTGTAAGCCAGTGAGGTGATTCCTTCTACAATCAGCCTTCATACTCGCTTTTCATGTAAGATTAGTCTCAAACAAACATTTTCCTTAGGTATATTTCATATATTATTATGTTTACTCACCACAGTATAAGCTGTGATTTTTCTTTGCTAGAAAAACGTTTAAAAATTGTATGTCCTGTTTGCCAATGAAAAAGTGATAATTAAGGGCTTGTTCCCAATGATGTTTCTCCACAACCATCTTCAGCTGGTATTTACATGAGCACAGTGGTGATGGGATAGTTTCCACAGGAACATGACTGATACCCCCAAACCTCTGGAGGGGAAACACTTTAAATAAATCTCATTTAAACAAAGGAGGGCTGTGCTGACTCAGACGTGGCAGAAGAGAAAGCAGTGGTCAGAGGAAGTGACATTACTCAGCATGACTGATTTACACAGAGCTAAATTCCCCCCAGCCTTGACCTCAGCTGGCCTCTTCCCAGGGCTGGATTCGACCTCTGCACAGGATCTTGTTACAGGTACTTCTCTCAGGTATTTAAATCGTGGGCTTTTCTGCCTTAAAGCAGCATGTATGGATTTTTCCCTATGTTGTAAATTGATTCTCACACATTAAAAAAAACCCAAAAACATGGAGACCATGTATTTTTCAGTCATGCAGATGAGCTGCTGTAGCAAGCATCCTCTGTCAGTAGTTTTGTTTGCATTTCCTCACAGGCCACATGTGCTCTTTGATGTTTTTTCCTGTATCTCTTAGCCTGTTGTAACTTTACAGCTCCATGCTCAGTGTCTGGGTGTTTCCAATTTAACAATGTTTTTTTGTTAAATCCAACGTGCTAAAATTAGAAGAACACCACAAAGGCACCTAGTCAGCCAAAAAGAAAAACACCGAAATATTTGCCCTTGATTAAGCAACACTAGTCACATCACCCCAGATCAGATTAAGTGATGTTTTAGGACAACTGAGACCTTTTTTTTACATCTTTCCCCTCACAGCATCTCTTTAGGCAAAGATAAAGCTATTCAGGTGTCTTGACAGCTTAAATCTTACTTTACTGGGGTTAGATCTGTGTGAAGTATTATCTTCCCTCAATTTATTAACTGACATGGTATTTGTAGCATCTTCTAGTGTTTTACAGTGGTTACTGATATTTACTTATTAATTCCTATTTAGAATTTATTTTATTAAAAGTGAGAAATCCTGCACACAACCCTTGAATAAAAATGAAACAACAATGCCCTTAGGCAACACTTTTCATTGTTTCTGCTTACAGTATCTGTCTTCAATCAGCGTTTATTTTCTCAAACTTCAAGGAAGAGTCACTGATGCATCAAAGCAGGAAGATACAGTAATCATTTGAGCTAAATTTAGTTGTTATTCCATCCCCAGAAACCCTATGAACCCATGCATTTCTCCCTTTTTCTTTGGTGTAGTTTATTGAATTTTTATCCTCAGTTTGTGTGTCACCTAATTAATTATAACACTTGCACATGATTTTTAATTAGTAACTTAAATTTACTGCAAGCTAATTTATGCAAGTGCATTCTATGTATAATATATAGATTTCCCTTGAAAGTTTAAAGTGTCTGTGTGTTTTCCTTCACTGTGATCAAAAGAAACAACCCACATAAGAAGGCTCTTAAAAGACAGAGTTTCACCTCATTGTACTTCAAAAGGTAAAAAATTGATTTGCTTGAATTTTCCCATTCTGGTAGAGAGATGGTAATGAGCTCTTTAATATACACGGGCATGCACTGTTTAATGTACAAAAAAGGAGTCTGGCTCTTTGCTTAATAAGCAAAACAACTTTGTTTTACCACTGGAGTCTCTACTACAGTCTCCAACTTAAAAGGAGCATCACATTTGTCTGCATTTCTGAATATTAAGAACTTCCAGGCTTCCTTTTGTTCAGTTTTAAATATTTTAGTTGTAAATTATATTTCAGCAGAGGGGAAATTCTATCAAAAAGAGATGATTTTTAAAAGGATAGTTTGGAATTGAATGGAAACACCTGTGTTTTAGGACTGTTGGGATTTTATCCTTTGAGGGCACCAAGCAGAAGGTTTGGAGTGAGTCACTTCCTTACATCTGTAAGGATGTGCCTGTAGATGAGAGGGATAATGAGATAATGTGTTATTATTTTATGGGTTCATAAGATAATGAACCCCTTCAGGACCCCTTGTGCCCTAGTACAGTGCTGGTTTCATGGTATCACAACTGGAACAGGGCTGAAAGCTTTCTTATTAACCAGGGAAATCAACAAGTCAGGTTACAGCTAAAAGATGCAACAGAACGCTCATGAGCCACTAATGGCACATCCCTCTGCTTTTGTTCCTGAATCACCTGTTTTAGGGAAGCAAATCCAGTATTTCATCATCTTTGTAAATAATCTCTTCTTTCTAAAACAAATAAAGTTCTAAAGATGCTTGTAGAGGGATGTACCGAAGTAGATGGGGAACCCTTGGCTTGCCTGTATTAGAACGGCAAGTTAATTAACAAATTCCTGCTTTCATCCGTGAAGGGAACATAATGAAGTTATTGTCGTGGGGGTACATGACAGGACTGAATGTCATGTTACTAATCTATTAAATATGTATTATTGGAATTATTGCTTATTTAAGTTTATAGGTTTTTTTAAAAAAAACAAAGCCTCTTTGTTGGGGTTGTTTCTAGCCTCCCCACCTAAATCAAACCTAAGGGTCAAAAGAACTTCAAAAATGAGAGAAATTCTGGGAAAAAAATTTATTCTGAGGATTGCTCTGCAGACTTAAGTGGTGTTACCAAAGGGAGAGTTTGGGCATTTGTACTTTCATTTTAATACTGTGATTGTGAATGTATAATGAATATGAAATATCAATTATGTAAAGAAATCATTTAATTCAGTGAAGCAACCATTTACACACATGCAGAGTACCTGTGGGACTCAGAGATGCCTTTGGTTTGCTATGTTTTCACTCACCCTGGTAGAAATCAGCGATAGAATCTCAGAATCTAGTTTGAAGTAAGTCTGATTTGATATGATTTCTTCAGATTTGTGCCAGAAAAAATGGAGGGCAGAATCTGATCTCTCCAGCTTCACTACATAGTGGGTTGGACTATTTTCCAGAAGCTTCACGATCTTTTTAATTGCTCTTCATTTTTACTGAACTGATTATAATACAACGAATTTTCATGCAAAGGTGAGGAAGGAAATAAAACATTAGTACATATCAGCTTAAGGTTTTATGCTGGTACATTCACTGTGCAAGATTTTGTTCAGAAATAGTTTAATCCAAAAAATTGTCACTTTGTTAAAATAAAGGGGCTTACTGTTTCTATACAGCCTTTCTCACATATCTGTGTGTGTGAACTGATGCCAGGGATAACAATGAAACTGCATCTGAATGTAATTATGGACTTTATTATTCCATCTATTTTTTAAAAATACATTTCACTCTTCATTTTATATTTTTTTTTAAATACAGTGTTTGGGGTACAGTGTACAGGATTACATAGGAGTTTAAAAGACATACTGGTATACAAAACTACAAACATGTATCTGCTGATTTCTAATAGAACTGTAAGTAGTTTAAAAGCAAATGTTGATAACTTACCATGTTACTCTGAAAGTTCTTAGAAGATTTTAGAAAACTATAATGTAAGAGCTTACTTCTAGATTTGATAAATTTTTCACAGCATTCACTTCACTTATAGGATCAAACTAAATTATTGAATAGAATTTTAAGGGGTTTTTAATATAATAATTTGAGTTCCTATTGTTTATTCAGAAGCCAGCATCACATTTCTATTAAGTGCACTATTTATTCTTTACAATTAATACAATCTACTCGATTTATACGTATCATTTCTTGTTTCTCCGAGGTGATTTGAAAGAGGGCTTAGCATTAATTATACTTTTATATAAGTAAATACATATATATTTTATATATACTAATATATATAATATCTATTATAAGTATATATAATATTTATACTCTCTATATTTTTATATATTTACTTATAATTAATATATCATATATATATTTACTTATATATATTTATTAATATATATACCTAATATATTNGCCTTGCTCCAGTGATATAAAAATGGAAAAATATAAAAAAGCATTTAATTATTAAGAAGTGTAATAACTTGAGAAAAGTAATACATTATCTGCTCTATCCAGCTTGATTTCTCAGCAGAAACCAGATAAGACATTGTTTTCTCATATTTAAGTATATATACATAGATAGATGTGTGTGTATATATATATTTTTTTTAAAGTATATATATATAAATAAAAGTATATATAAAAATATATAAAGAAGACTGCCACCAGAGCAGCCATCCGCCTCCTGGCTGGCGAATTCTTTGTGTGTGTGTGTGTGGTTTGCAGGGCAGCCACGAGGTGTCTTTGTTGTACCACTGAATTTCCTCATCAGGGATACCAACACACGCTCGGAGCGCACTGGGGAACAAGGGCTGACCCACCTCAGCCGGGTTGTGGCAGATTTGCATCGGAATAAAGCAAAGATTTAGGTCCCATTCTTGAAATTTTGGGTTGGCTTGGGCACAGACAGCTTGAATCGCACTGGTCACTGCCTGGCTGTCACTGGGAGCAGTTTTCAGGTCTGTTCTGAGACAGAAGGATGGGAACACAGCTTGTTGAAAGAGGAACAAACACGAATGCAGCTGAAGTAAGCAGAAGAACAACACAAAACAACAGCAGACAGTCCCTCAAAAGCGAACTGATTGTGAAGGTACAATGTGGAGGACAAGGCAGAGTAGAACAGCTCAGGCAGCATTTGGTACCCGTGGCTTTGTGTTACTGACTGATCTCTGTCCAAGGGCAGTTCCAGCCCCACACAGGTAACAAATGGATTGAAAGGCAATACTTAACAATTGGCCTTAAGTGGGATAGGGGAGAGGAAGGGCTGAGTGAGCTCAGATAGTTCTCTGCGGAGATTGCTGAGGCCAGCATTTTGCCCTTGTGCCCTCAGTGTAATTCTGAACCCTACAGAAAGGCTCTTTTATCATCCTGAGCACAGCTATCCTGTGCCTTAAAGCAGCCAAAGTTTCCCAAGGTCTTGGAGTTTCAATAGCCTGCTGCCTCCTCCTGAGAGGGAGAGCACTGCCTGTTCCTGGGGAACAGCTTCCATCTCCTTGGGCTGCAAAAGCACAATGTGGTCAACACTAAATCAGAAATTCGCCTGTACCCCCTGTAGCTTGGCTTCTTTTTGATTCTCTGAATTTATCTATGCTTTAATTCTCTTGAACTTATCTATTGTACATAATACTATTTCAATTTTCCATCTCTGCCTATAGCCAGGGCTCCTTTAAGTGCAGAATTTTATAACGGAAGACTGTTTCTATTTTAGAGGCTAACCACACTCCATTTAAACACACTTTCTGCGTCTCCTGGTTTAGCCAAAAAATTATTTTGCAAATAACAGTGTCATTAAAGGTAGTGAAATGCTGAAGCGCCATAAATACACAGAGCATTTGCATTACAAGCTTTCAACACAGATGTCTTTATGTCTTGAAGACACAGTTACAACACCAGATCTTGTACGTGAGTTTTAGGAAATACGGATTCAAGGTGTGAGAAGTTTCTTAGCACTTGGCTGTTGTGTCCCAAAGGTGAAAGATTGAAAGAAAAGACATGGTGGGCTTGGCAGTGCTGGGTTAATGGCTGGGTTCAATGATCTTAAAGGTCTTTTTGAGCTAAATGGTTCTATGATTCTGCTTTAATAACATTTTGTTTGCTTTTGATTCACACTCCCTGCACACAAAGAGGAGCAGTGTGGCAAAGGGGCTGCAATATGACACAGACAGAAGCCTCGAGGCTGTGGTCCTGGTTCTGTGCTTCTGCCTTACTAAACACTGGTTTTCTGGTATAAAATTCAATATCATTATAAGATTCTGTAATTTATGTTGGAGCACACAGGATGATGGATGTCTTCTCACTGCCACTGATCTGTTTGTGTTCAGGACAGGCAACTCCACCTTTACCACCACTTTCAAACTTGACAGCGCAGACCCAGACAGAAGTGACCAAACAGCTCACAGACAGTTCAGCAGGAAAACCACCATTAGCTGACTGACCAGAGAAGGGATAAACCTTCAAGCAAAATCCCAGACAAGGATTTAAAGGCTTGCAACAGAGGCACGATCAGTTCCTTGGCTGGATACACCCAGGATTGTCTGCATTTACTCATCAATCTCTTCTGTGGGAAGAATCTCGGAAGCAGGACTGAGTCTGGCCCTGTGACCTGTGATGGGGCTACAGCAGAGTTTTGGTCTAATACATGCATTGAAACCAATGTTTTGCCTGATAAAAGAACGCAGAAGTAGCCCGTGGTTTTTGTGACTCCTGACTCTGAAGAGCAGTGAAGCTTCTCTTTAGTACATCCATTGGCATCGAGGCTTGCTGCACAGATCCCCTGTAAGACACAAAATGAGAGCTTAGAGCCTGCAGAGCACAAACAGATCTGCTACAGAAGAGGCCTCGCTTCTCTGTCCCCTGGGCAGAACCAGGAATGCTGCAGTCTGTGTCTATTCCCGCCTTATTTAATCTTGTACAGAGCTGATTGTCAAAAAAAAAGCAAACAAAACTTTGACTCTCCCCGCCTGTGCATGCACACAGACAATTACTGAGTCCTGGTACTGCACCCTTTCAATAGCTTTTGCCTGCAAAGTGTCACGCTTTTCATCTACCATTTAATTCTCCTAAATGGATGTTACTCTTCTCCCCATTATGAATCTCTATTGCTTCCATGAAACATTATTTGCATAAAAGGAACTGAATAATTGATGGAGGATGTGAGCAAGAGCCAGCAGACAGCTTGGGAGGGGTTTGCTGGTAATCCCAGCGAGTCCAACACATAGCTCCTGGCTCGTTTAATGGGATGGAAGCTGACAGGGTTTCCTTGTAGCTCTGCAGCAGAACTCAGCGCTGCTGCATGACCTCCTTGTACTCAGCTACTTTGCTTGTTGATCTCACCGCTCTCTTCCTGCATTAAGGGGAGAATTCTTAAAGCATGGGATACAGTCTGCAGTTTGTGCTCACATGCACCTTCAAACACCCCCGCAGCCAAGGCCTGGCGGGTTGATTCCATTGCTTTATAAAAGAAAAAGGAACAAAAGTCTTAAATTCATCGTATTATTAAAGGCAAAGTCTGGGAACAGCTGTCATTTACAACTTTGTTTGATCCTGAATTCAAACCTGAGATTGATTTTGGGGCTCAGAAGGTGTGGGTTTTCTCCACAGTAAGATTTTTTCTTTTTAAAAAGTGTCTATTAAAACTGTAAATCTCCCCCATGCAGATTTTTTGCTCCTATTCTGCAACATAAATCTTATACTGAATGTCTTCTGCATTTTAGATGTCTTCACTTAGTGAGATGACTGTCAGAATGAATATCTGTATTTCTGAAAAAGAGAAAAAGCCATAGAAGCAATACATCTTGTAAATAAAATATGTTTGGCAGCTGTCTGAAAAAAAATCTAAAAATGAACAAAAATAAAATGATTTTTCTTTTAGAGCTTTCCACATTTCTATAAAGTACATATTTTTAAATGATAAGATTAGGAGAGGCTGAAACAGCTGGAACGATTAGTATTTTGTTTGGTGAGAAGCCGCCTCAGCTGCTCTGACAAGCAAGCTGCCATTTTCAATGTAATCACTTTTGATTCTAAAGCACTTGCTTTGCTTTTAACTTTGTGCAAATCCCTCTTGATATTTCTCTTTTTAAAGCAGATGCATTTCCATATGTCCATAAAAGTTTCCTTGACAATTCAGCACGCTGCTCAGAATGACTTCCCTGATTCCTGGTGGGGGATTTGTGAAATGAGGCTGCTTTGTTCATCAAGGATACGTGTACATAATGTAAAACACACTTAATATCCTCAACCTCTGCACAGATGTTTCTGTTCTGAAAGGCACTCAAAGTTTCACTGATTTAATTAAACTTTTTACCCCATTTGTAAAGCAATTTATTAATAAACTCTTCCTATTCCTGATAAATATGTTATTCCATGGTTCAAATGTTACTCCCAAAGAGTTTTCAGTAATCTTTGAAGAGAAATACTTAAGAGTAAAATTTTTTTTTCAAAACAAAAAATCATGAAAGTAACTGATCCAGATACTTCTGTTCATTCTGACATTTTCTGTCCTCAGAACTGTTTCTGCAACAACCTACTGCACGGCACATTTTGTTAAAGTCTCAGTATTTTATTCCTCAAAATGTTTTACACATGCTTTTTAAATTCTCATAAAAATAAACAGCAACCAAATACATATCAGTAGCATTTTTAAATTTCAGTTCTTATTCCTTCCCAACAATTTGGCTGAAAACAGGTATTTGCAAACACTGGTAGCCTAATTTCTTGCGGTCTTTCATTTTTTATGAAGTGTTTTCAAAAGACTTCAATCAACCTTAATGGTGTGTTTTTAGTTAAGGAAACAGAATGGAGAGAAGTCAATTTAAGCTCCCCAATGAACAAGTGTGTACAGAAAAAAAAAGCCATAAATGGGTTTAGAAAACAGAGCCAGTACAAGCAAAATGCAGCAAGCAGAGTGCTCAGGGAAGCCAAGATATAATGGAAAGAGTAAAATACTGCAGAGCTTTTTAAACTATATACAATTGGAACAATGGGCTGGACCCAGACATCCATGTTAAACTGTTAGGAGATAGGTGAAAAGCAAGCTGCAATTCTATAACCAGGGCTAGAGAATACGAGAATGGAAGGGCTTAAAGCTGAAGCAAATGAATGTGGGGTAGTTTAGCAGCACAGAAATCAAATCAAAATTGGCATATTTCACAGTTTAATGTACCATGTGAAGAATCATCTCCTGGCTTTCTGTATTAAAGGACTATTAGTACTAAGCTCCTTAATGAAGCTGCTTTTATGCCACCTGTGAAATAATAATACCTTTATTTCCACACTTATTTTTACCAAAATACTGTAAAAGCACAGGGTAATTAAGTAATGTAGCCTCTGTGAGAATACAGTATAGACCTACAAAATATATAAAACAGGAATACACCTGGGAAACTATCACCCAGCGATCGTTTAATTGTCTCTCATTATTTAAACATGGCATTAATAATGCATAAAACACATTTTTCCAAAGCATCACAACCTCCCTGGTAAAAGGGTAACTGCATCAATATTAACAAGCCAAAGACTAAAATAATTCAGCCCTGCTAAAGCAGAGCGAGGCTGCCTGGGCCCCAGCACTGCTTTCAAACAAACTCCTGTACAGGGTCCCGGCGATTATCGCCGCTTGTATCAGTTTATACGTGGCTTTTATGCGTGCTCACAGCTGAGTGCAGTTGTTGTCAGTGTCTGCCTCACGGTATGATTCAATCCATTTGGGTGGCTTAATGCAAAGACTTGGTAATGTACACAGGGATGAGCAGCGCTAAGGCAACGAACATCGTGCTCATTATTCTTTTAACGGGAATGTCAACAAGAAGAGGAATTAGAGAGGAAATCGTTGTAACTCCAAAAGAACATCTGACTAACCACTACAGATGACATGTTTTTTCCCTTTTTATCCTCTTCATGATCCATAAAGCAGGATTTTTCCAAAACAATTAATTTGGTTGCCAAACCCTTCTTAATTCTAAGGAGATTTAAAACTCATCTACTTGGAGTCTGTCTCATGGAGTTAGACCCACAACCGGATTACAAGCTATTCCATCATATGGCTGGTGTTAGCCCAGTTGCTGCTATGTGGTACATAATTGGACTGTTTAAAAAAAAAAAAAAGGGAAAGAAATATAAACCTCCAAGTCTTCTTTGCACTAAGCCTGCTGGCACCTCTGTGTTTTATTATTTGTGTTACTTTCTCCTCAAAATAAAAGCTCAGCAGCCTGAGAGAAAGAGTTCCCAAAAACTTCTTCTAAGTAACCCTGGCATCCTTGATATACAGACCCCACAACAAACATTAATGCTCTTTAAACGAGCCAATCGACAGCAGTGGGCATTCCAATTCTACAGCAAAACAGAGGTTTAAGTGGTAAAATGGTTCTTCTTTGTGTCTAGTGTTGGAGAGCATATGGCAAATTTCCACTTAACAACAGTCTCCTGGTTTGCAACACAAACTAATTCCTGTGTTAATTCTTTTAATTATTGTGTGTTTGTGTGCACACAAGTCTGTGGGTTGTTTTGTTTCTTTAAAGAGAATCAGTGACCTTAAAAAAACCGAGGTGGACTTAAATCCTGATTCACTCCTTTGTAACATCATGGGGTCATGGTGGTGGCTTTGTCCTCTCCGCTGGTGGTGCACAATGGTCTGTGCTTGATCTTTGCAGACAAGACAGGACCAACAGTTAAATAATGTCTCTACTGATAGCCGTGGTCTTGGGCCTCTGGTGATCCAAAAATCCTGAATGCAACACGACCACCACCCAGCCCTCGTGCATGTTATGTAGGAGCTATAGGACTATATAGAGGTATGGCTATATTCCCTGGCCAGGGAATATGGAGGAATGTCCTGACATGGCACTTAGAAGTGTTGCCCCAAAGAGATGAACCCAGCAACAAATCAATGCTCGTACTTCATAATATTTTTCTAATTGATCAGTCCTAAACCAATTCCAAAAACTGGAAGGTTTTGCCTTTTGTCAATCTCTTCATTCATCCTGTCCCCTTCTAACTCTGTGACTGGACATGATATTGACTGCACTGGGTCCATCGTCTTTTTTTTTCTTTTTTTCTTCCTTTCTTCTTTTTTTTTCTTCTTTTTTTTCTTTTTCTTTTTTTTGGGGGGTCTTTTTTTTGTCCTTTTTTTTTTATGTGTTTGCCTTTTATGTCTGTTATTCCCAGGGTTAAATAGAAACTGAGTTCACAGGAGTAACACAAACACGAGCAACCTGGAATGGCGTGATTGCCCAATATGCATCAGACTGGCAAAAATAGACATAAGCCAACCCAAGAATTTGAAAAAAATAATGACTCAATTACAGAAAATGGAGCAGAAGAGGTGTTCGACATGCAGCTCAGACTGATTATTCAAAGACATAATATGGTGCAGTCCAAATGAAGTATCTGCCTGAGAAAACTCTTCCCCTTTTGCAAACAGAAGGGATGAGATATTGTAAGACAAAGGGATGCTGATGCATGTGAAAACCATCCATTCAAATTCCAATAGAGCAGCCCAATTTTTAATTACACTTCAATCATCTAATATAACTGTTTAAAGTCTGTTGTGCAAGGACATAAGCTGCTTAAAACTAGATATTCAGATGAACTCCTTTAAACTATTTTATTTAGAAATAAGAAATGCTCTGGTATCAGCTTTTCACCTTTGAGTTTCAGTTTGTAATAAAAATCCAAGTTATTCTGTGTCTACCCTTGCCCCAGGAAAGGAGCTGTCCCATTGGGCCTCTACCCTAATACTGATTCTCTTGGGAGAGGAAGGCTGAAGTGTGAGTTTATGATGAATTCCAGCTTCTGAATCCAGGGTGAGATTTCTCCTCCCCATCTTCAACACACAGCTTTGACAATCCCTCCGTTGCTCTGCACAGAAATGTGTGGGATCTGTTTTGCCCTGCCACAGAAAAACACAGGGAAATTCTATTCTCGTTTCTCATCCTCACTCTCTCCAGGGCTCAAAGGGAATGCCCCTTCTTCACTTCCTTCTCTTTGTGCAGCACAAGCCATATTCTCCAACATTAAATAACAATACCTCTCCCTATCTCCAGTTAGTTCAGCATGTAACACCATCCAGAACCAAACAAACTGCGGCATTTCCTAAAACATGAACTGTTTTTAAAAAATTCAGGCTGGCCAGCTGTTTGGAGTCTCCCAGCTAGGAATGCTGCTTTCAGAACCCCCACTTGATGCTCCGGCACAGTCTCTGCTGCTCTGCACTGTGTCCATCTGTCTGCGTGGCGTGTCGCCAGCTCTTAAGTTGGCCCGATCTTTATCCAGGGTACCAAAGCAGCACGGATTTGGACTGACAGCCTCAGTAACTGCAAGTGTCACTTCTTCTGCTCCGAGTCCCTCTGCAGTGACAGCATTGCCTTCCTTGCTAGACTGCTATCTCAGGTTGGTATCTCACTCCTGTTGGCCTTTCGGCTCTGTTTCAGAAAATGACAGAGGGATATTGATGTAGAGCCATAAAGCTACTAGTGAACATAAAATAATGAATATTAAATTTTTATGTACATCATTTTTATGCACATAAATGTGTTTCTTCCACTTAGGAGTTACACATGAATGTGTAAGAAAATGTAATTGTTGTATAGTATGAAAACTCAATCACAACTCCTCCCTTGGTCTGTGACAAGAACTTGCCCCAAATGTAATTTTGCTACAGCTTGTTTAAAATAGCAGGTTTGGACCCAAATTTACAAACATCATTTGAGCACCTCTGTGCTCCAAGAAGTCCCACCAAAATAAATTCCTTTCTGCTAGGGACATTATCCATTGTGGTTCTGGGGACTGGGATAAAGTTCTGAGTGCAGAGAATGTGGTTTTGCAGTATTTTTGTTTCTTTTGCATAGTTCCATACGTGGATGATCTTGCTGCAGGTGCTTTCTGACCCCACACTGCAAAAAGCTTCAGTTTGGGGCCATCACAATTTATAATTGCTTCTAAAATCCCTGGCTCAGAAGAAGGCAATTTCATTTACAAATTCCTCTTAATTTCAGTGGGCATATTTGCTCTGCAACCATTACAAGGCAACAAGGCACAGCCTTTTTTTCTGAGGTCTGAGTAGTTTATGTTCTGCATTGAGGAGAGCAAGAGCCAGATTGTCACTGTAGCTGTAATTTATATCTCAGACAATTTTATATAGTGAAACATAAGAGTTCAAATCTTTAATCTGGAAATAATTGATTAACATCCTTGTTTTCAATTATGACCTCATTCATGCCGAATTGATTGCATCTGAGCGGAGAGATCTTAGACTAACTTTTTATTAATTAGCATTATAAATGAACACTTACATTTAGAGCTGTCCTAGTTTTTTTGGCAGGTGATGAGAAGGGGGAAGAGCCTACAGCTCCAAATCAAACTGAATTTGTCCTCCAACCAGCAAAAGCAAAGAGTTCAGTCTGCTGGCTCAGCCCTGGGTGAAAGAGCAGAGTTCTGCTGAACACAACAATTAAGTCAAACATTTTGCTAACTTTGATGCAATGCTTTTTCCATCTGGTTCACCCCATCACGTGGGGGTGCATTTTTATGCACAGATCTGGTGGTTTTGATAGTTTAGCATTCCTGCAATGAGACTGATGGATTACTATGATGTGTGTGATACCATGTGTCTGCAGCGCACAGGGCTGAAAAAAGCTCCCTGTATTGAAGGAACTCCAGGCTGTGGAAACATCTGCCATTTTGTCTTTGTTTCAGAGGCCACATGGAATTGCATCGAGGTAATGGAGCACCCTTTGTGTGTGAATCACCATTTTGTATACTGTTTTTTTAAAAATATTGTTGCTGTTACTGTTCGTTTCTCATGCCACTGCTGTCTGTTGTCAGTAAATTATTTCAACCCAGAGTTTCCACCTTTGTCCCCCTCTCATCAGAGAGGAACAGAAGGGGAGAGGTTTATTTGCAGTTTGAAAAAAAATCTTTAAAAGAAAAAAGTGCCCTGTGCAAAGAAAACAGTAAGATGAGATTGACGCAGATACTTCCATGGTAAAATTGCTCTAAGGCAAAGCTTCAATCATTCTATGGATGCACCAGAGCTCCTCCTTTTCACAGCTTCCATGACAGTGAGCAGAGGCGTCGGGGCTGGTTGAGGGGAGGTTTGTTGGGCACCACACGCGTGCTCAGATGGATGCAGGGTCCTCCTGCTTCCCTCTGCACCCCAGCCTGTGCCGGAGCAGCAGCAGTGCCTGGGCCAGAGCTCGCTCCCCAGAGGAGCCAGGGACGAGGGCAGGGCTCATTCCCAGGCACCATCACTTATTGTGGCAAACCAAAACGGCAGCAGCAGCTGTGCAAGCTCACTGTACTCCCATCTGTGGGGAGAGGGCTGCAAAAGTGGGACCACTTCAGTACGTCAGGAAATTTCTGAATCACGTACTGGAACATTTCCCATGCTTAACAGAAAGTTCTTAAAAAAGTATCACTGGTGGGTTGTGCTTTCTCTATAGTGACAGGGTTATAACTAGACATGGATAACTATTTTCCAATTTCCCTATTTTAATTCTTTCCATTTTTATGAGAGTTTATTTGAGCTTGCTTGTATGTTCTGTTCTATTGTTAACACAGGGTCTGGCTGAGATTCTTCATCAGACTAAGCTTTAAGAGAAAACACACAACATAGAGCAGTTTCTCTGCTGTTTCTGCAGAAAAACAACAAGAAATCTGCAGCAGCACAGAGACATCAACTACCCTCATACTCACACTGGCATTCAGCCTCTGTCAGCCTTCTTCAGGGCAGTAATAACATTATAATGGGACTGGGAGACAAAACTGTCAAATTCTTTCCAAGACAATCTTCCAGGCTCATCAGCATAGACAATCATTCCTTTCACTTCTGGAGTAATAGGAAGATTTTAAGCAATATCTTTTGATTTGAGTTGGACTTGAAAAATTACATAGCTGGGGGCCTTATTTGAAAATGCAATGAGATTGAAATGTAAAGTGCAATTTCCCATGCAGTCTGCAGGGAGAATGAGGCACTTGTCCCAGTTCTCTTAATTGTCTCTGATTGCTGTTTGTGTAGCACAGTCACTTCCTCGTCTTCGAAATCACCTTTAAGGGCTCCAACATTTTTCACTTCACTGTTTTAAATCAAGAAGGGCTAAACACCCATTCAACCATTATAGCTCTTTTATGTTATTTATGTGGTTTATGCTATTAGGCTTTAAAATTTTGTTTATTTAATTGGCCATAACAAGTACTTAAGTAACAGGTTTGAGGACACATCAGTGGGACTTGGCACATGTTGATTAAGGTGTGCTTAACCTGACAGTTAATATTTTGTACCATTTTCCCAGCAGCCGTGACTGTTATGGAAGAAGTGCTAATTTTCCAAAAATGGTTCGAGCTTGATTATTCTGTTGGTTCTTTATTCACATGGCTTCATTATTTTGTTGGCGCTGCTCTGTGAGAGATGAAGTAGTGCTATTATTTCTACTCCCAGCTCCTTTCAGTCTCTTGCAATCATTCAGGCACACGTGTGACATTACTCAGATAAGCAATTCTGCTTGCCTTCAGTGAGACTGGGCAGCAAAATACACTCCACAAAATGAGGTGCTCAACTTCAGGAGTGACCACAGGATTTTCTGGCATATACCTGGGGAGGCAAACAAGAAACAGTAAAAATCATAGTCGTATGTCCCACTAAATCCTGTCTGTCTAAGCAAAGAGCTTCCATTGACAAGGGATGTTCTGTCAGATGGAAGCCTCTCATTTTTGGGGGGGTCCAAAGGAGCCTGGTTATAGGCGGGAAGGAGGGAAAGGTTAGGTATTTGAAGTAAGTGGAATCTAGAGCGGCCACTTTGTCCTCTAAAACTAGAAAATCTGTTTCTGTCTGTGGCTTGAATATTAGAAGCTGGTACTCCCAAGTTACCCGACACAGAAGTCCAACTTAGCTTTTTACATCAAATTATTCATGAAAGTCAGCAGGAGGTGGAGATACACTATTCATTCTGTGCATATCTATGTGAAAGGAGCTCTCAGGAGAAATCCTCAAGGTCCTGCCAAGAAAAGAAGTGAAAACATTTTAAGAATGGGAGGGAACATTTATAATTGAAATCACCAACAGCGTACTTTGATTAGTTAATTCTACCAGAAAAAAGATGCCACCTTTCCTTAGAGGGAGGAGTGGCACAGAGGAGAGCAGAGGAGAGTATGAGGCTGGGAGAGAATGTGATTGTCAGCCCAACATATTCTGCCAGGCTGATTTTAAACACCGTGGGACTTGTGTGACCCTGATGCTCCAGACATCCTGACCTGACCAGAGAGTACCCAGGTACAGCTGACACCTCTCTCCTTCACTTCTTCCCTGTCCTCAAGATAATATTATAATGTCATCACACATTATCAGCTTCTCATGGAGATCCCCCTAAACCAACACCCCCCACCACCTCATACTCACTCAGAGGGTTTCCAAAACCATGTATTGAGTGGCCTCTGATTCCCTTACACAGTTGCAAATGAAAGGCAGAACTGCAGAGAGAAGCCAGCTCCCTTTTGCCCTTCTTTGCTGGAGAAATAAGAAGTGGAAATAATTATTTAATGTTGCCTTATTTTTTCACGGCTTTTTGTCGTTATTATTCCAATTGCCACAGCAATTCTGCCCAGTCCTGGGTCTGCATGTGCTGTTCATGGTTCCTGCCCCAAGGAGCTGACAACAACAGGGGGAGAAACCACAGATGGACAGAGCCCAGCAGACCACAGGGAAGGAAATAATCGGACAAGCCAGGTTAGTGTGTGTTTGGGGTCACTCTGAACACCTGAACTTTTATCTTAGAGAAAATAAAACCCCATTAATATTATAAGTTGTGCCAGTTTTAGACCATTTAAGCTAGTTTTTTTTCCCCACAAAAAGAAAGTAAATGTCACATAAAATGTGAATTTTCTTCAAAGCCTCTAGTCTAGCAACAGGGAAAGAAAATAAATGATGTTTTATAAATGAAAGCTTTTGCTTTAAATACAGTATTTAAAATCAAGAGTATTAACTGTTTTTTGTTCTTTAATAGCATGCTAAGGGGTTTCTTAGTGGTATTTGTGGCAACAGGAATAAGTCAGGGTTAACTTGGCAGGAACCCCAAACCACACTTAGCTGTTCCCTATTGTAATAGTGAACAAAGGTTTTATTAACATCTTACCCCTTGTTGGGCCCAAAAATCCCTTTTCAACACAACCACAGCCTTGAGTCTTCAATTTGCAGCTCTGTGGAGGGGATTTATGCCTTCAGATCAAGCATGTTGTTCAGCATTTGTTTACATTTATCCCCATCAAAAGTTATCCCTGAGTAGCAAAACTGTTTAGAAAAAGAGTATTTTAAGTAAATCAGCACCCATAGGGAGCTCATCTCTCAAACTGGATGTCCTTGCCTCAAACATTCAGCATCAACCCAATCCCAAACCAAACCAAAACGGATTAATTCACTGCCTTTTGAGGACCCACTGTATTGCCAGTCCTTGCTCCTTGATGAATTCAAGATGAGGCATTTTTGGAAGGACAATCTGCTGTCACCTGGAAAGAGATATTTCAAGACCACACATTTAATAGTCACATTTAAAGAGGAACCAACAGTTTGCAGTCCTTCACAGTGAGGTGATGATGACAAGCCAAGGCATTTGGCTTTCTCCAGCCAGGAGGGACCAGCACCTCACTGACAGACCTCCCTCCCAAGCACAATTCCCTCTCTTTAACCTGAGCCCTAAGGTCAGCCTTCCTCATGTGTCAAGTTTCCTAATCCACTTTAATATCCAAACACGTCAGCGTTTCCTGATGCATTTTGTGCTTTGCCTCAAGGGCATAAGAGCACGTTGTGGGAAATAGGTTCCTTTCCTTCATGGAAATAACCTTTACCCGTGTATGATCTGCTGGTTCACACTCCAGGGAAATGCACCTTTGTGGCCTCAGGGCACCACAAAGAAACATCCCCCCTGTGCTTTTTGTGTCCTTTCAAGTGCTTGGTCACATGGAAAAGATGGAAACAAAGAGACTGGTGTGCTTTTATTCATAGGAATACAAAAACCCCACTGATTTTGCATGGATTTATAGCACCTTTAATTTTTTTTTCACAGCAAACAGCAATTTCTCAGCTTCTTCACCAGGGTCTGTGTTTCCAGTTCGCGTTGCAGCTGCTGTAAAAAGGGGAATAAAAGGGGCTGCTCTCCTACCTCGAGAGGGCACCACGAGACAGCTGAAAAAAGGAATGGAAGCAAACAAGCTTTACCTCAGGCACCAAATATTCCTGTCATGAGGATGTTCAATTACAGTAATTAGCAATAATCACATAAGCAACAGGAGCTTCCCTTACCTCCCTTCACCCCTTGGAAGAATGGAGTCTGCTTCATTAAAACCTCCGCTTCCTGCCTAATCCCAGGGACCCGTTCAGGGGTGCTTCCTTCGGAGACCAGGGGACGCGGATTCACCAGCGCGGCTTCCCAGCACCGCTGCCAAGATGCCGGGACAATGCAGGAGCTGCAAAAGGAAAAAAACATATTGTTGCCACTCATCTGACTCCAAAAGGGGAATTTTAAAAGGGGGTAAAGTGTTGAACATTAACAGGGCCTATTAAACACCGTGTGACTGCGGCTATGTTTTCTGAAACGACTTTGACCTACTTACGAGAGATGAGCTCTGTCTATGAAGCAGGATTTGGGGTTTTTCATAAATAATTATGTTTTCCCTCCTGCTACCCCCTATCCAACCATCTTAGCTGGACGGTACCTGATTTGCAGGGGGAAAGCTGAAGTTAGCAGATGTACTGAAGGTCACAAGAAATCACATTTGTTTAAAGGAATTTTTTTTTCTTTACTTTTTTGGCCTGAATGCATCTTAGTCCAGTATCTTAAACTCAAGGCCACTCTTCCACCCTCCAAATGGAAGCATTCTGAAGGGGAGGCATGGGGAACTGCACTTGTAGGGAATGCAGAGAGCAAGGCAGTCCCAGGCAAGGCACTCAGCTATATCCTGCCACACCAAGAATGGAGCTGAGGGGTTAAAATCTGCTGCCCTGTTCTCCATGAACCCAAAGTGATTCATACAACCATGCCATGAAGACCCTCTACCCTGACCTGCTCCAACAGTCAAGTTAGGAGTGAGCAGATTAATTGCAAATATAATAAATTAATTTTAGCAACATTTCCACTTCCTTTCTCTGCTACATCCCCTTTATAATGTTGTTATTCTAGTTGACAAATCTAATTTTTGGTGCTCTTGATAAATCTGCAGCATAAAACCTGAAGGAAAATAACGGCATTTCAAACCAGAGAAGTAAAATATAAAAGTAAACTATGTTAATGTTAAAAATTACTCAGTGAATTTGGGTAAAAAAAGGTAGGTAGAGGATTATGAATGTGCTTAAATTTCTCAGTGTGGATGAAGGAACAGGCCTGGATTTTCCTGATCTCCAAACGCTTGAAAATACAGGCTGCCTCCAGCACAAAGGCATCTTCCTTACTGACTTTCCAGAAACCAGGATTGTGCTCTCAGTGTCCTTAGTGCATTGTCTGAGCCATCCAAAATAGGCAGGAAAGTTTGGATTCACAGTAAAGCACAAATTTCACAGATGGGTGTAAATCCATGTCAGGAATCAATGACTGTGTCGTGTGAATGGCAAAAGCAGAGCTAAAAACCAGGAATTCTCAAACAGCTCTATTAGGCTTTAGGTGCTTCTACCCCAAAATAACATGCAACATGATAAAGGCAAAGAACAAATTGGATATATTCAGGACATTTGGCAATCTGATGGCAATTCCAATCAGTGACATTTCACAACCAGCATTTTGCTGTATCCTCTGTACTCAGGAAACCAGATGGATACTCTACTTTCTCACCTTTGGTAAACTGAGGGCAGAGATATTAAGGTTTTGTCAGAAAGAACAACCACACAGAAAAAAAAACAGTATACAAACTGTGAATTTCAGTCATGTAAATGTACAGCAAATAAGTGCTTCATTCTTAACCAAGAGGATTCCATTTACACATGTTTATTTTGGGGCAGTGTTGCTGTCATTTAAACAGAAATACCACATTTTAGGACTCGAATTACAACACAGAGAATTAAATAACTGCAGCTTCTTGTTTCTGTATAGATTTACACAGGTAATCCTTGTATGGATTGGTTTTGTCCTCTTTTCAGAGTTCTGACAGCCTTTAGAGCTCAGGATGATGACATGGTCTTACAGATGTGAGGACATGAAGTAAAAAATGATGTGTGGATTTTGTGGGAACCTCAGACACCTCAATTTCCATCCCTCCAGCTCTATCCCAAGGGGTTCTTTACAAATACTTCCAAATGGCAAACAGTAATCCCATCAAGATCAGCTCAGAGAATTGCAAAGTCACAGAACCACAGAATAGTTCAGGTTGGAAGGGATTTCTGGAGATTATCCAGTCCAACCCCCAGCCAAGGCAGGGTCACCTGGAGCAGGTGACACAAGAATGTGTCCAGGTGTGTTGGGAATGTCTCCAGAGAGGGAGAAGGGAAGCTGTTCCAGTGCCCTGCCACTCTCAGTGTAAGAAGTTCTTCCTCAAATTGAGGTGAACCTTTGTTTGTTTTAGTTTATGGCCACTACTCGTCCTGTCATTGAGCACCACTGAAATGGATCAGGTACCATCCTCTTGGCACTGTCTTGGAGACATTTGTATGCATTGATGAGATCCCCTCTCAGTCTTCTATTCTCCAGACTAAACAGGCCCAGTTCCCTCATCTCTCCTATAAGATATGCTCTAGACTCATCATCAGCTCTGTGGCCTCTGCTGACCCCTCTCCAGTAGCTCCTTGTCCTGCCCCCAGAGGTGAATAACCCCAAGGACAGCATGAGGCCCACAGCCTGGAAAGGAGCTTTGCAAGAAAGGCTCTGGGGTCATGGTGGGCAAGAAGCTGACACGAGCCAGCAAGGTGACCACTCAGCAAAGAGGGCCAGCAGTCTCCAGGGCCGCACTGGGGAAAAGTACCTCCAGCAGGTCAAGGGAAGTGAGTCTTCTCCTCTCTTCAGCACTAGTGGGGGTCACACCTGCAGTGCTGGATCCAGTCCAGGGTTTTCCAGTAACAAAAGAGACATGGACATACTGGAATGAGTCCAGCAAAGGGCCCAGATGATGACCAAGGGATAGGGGAATCTGTTATATAAGGAGAGACTGAAGGAGCTAGGACTGCTCAGTCTGGTGAGGGAGAGAGAATCTTATCAATGTATATAAACCCATGATGTGAAAGTGTAAGAAGATACAGACAAATTCTTTTCTGTGGTACCCAATGAGAGGACAAGAGGCAATGCAATGGACATGCACTGCAATAGAGAAAACTCCATTTAAATATCAGAAGTTTATACTGGGAAGGAAGTCAAACACTGGAAAAAGTTGCCCAGAGTTGTTGTGGAGTCTCCATTCTTGGAGATACTCAAAATCTGACAGGACATAGCCCTGAGAAACCTGCTGTAGGTTGACTCTGCTCTGAGCAGGGCTTGACCAGACAACCTCAAAAGGTCCCTTCCAACCTCAACACTTCTGTGATTCTGTGACTGCTGAGCCAGTTTTTTTTTCCAAGTTACTGATGTGTTTGGAAACAGGAAGAGCCACAAGCTGTGTCAACAAACTTTTGTGAGTGGAAAAGCTGAATTAATTGCTAGAATCACACCAGTCAGCTGGAGAGGACGCGAGTTTCTGTTCGATGGCCTGCCAACGTAAACATTATTGTTGCAGAATCTGAGCTCTAGCCGAGGGCTGGGTGCCAGATTTCTCGATGTGCCTCAAGAACATAGACTTCGTTAGCCACAGTCCTAGCACCCTGAGAAGAGCTGCATGTGATAGCAGTGGGAGGGGCTGGCTGAACTGGGGATTGAGCCTGTGCCACTGGATCTGCTGCATCAAAAGGGGCACGGGTGCCTTAGCCCAGCCAGAAAATCACCCAGTGGCAAACAAGTGCCAGGTGTAGGAAAGAACTATGGAGATGATTCCAGAGCACCCAACACAGAGGCCTGGCTGAGCTGGCCTTCTCGTACTCTGGGGAAAACTGTCAGCAGCCCCCAGATCCTCCTGCTCATTCCTACTCTTCCACCCATCCCCTGGAGGAGAAGCATTTCATGAACATTCATCTCAGCAGAAATACTGTCCTATTCCATGGCTGTTGGTGGAGTGGGAGTAATGGCCAGAGCCGGAAGAGGTACGGAATAAGCAAGACTGAACACTGCTGAAGGGGTGGGCTGGCAGCTGAGCCTCTTGGTGGAACCATCCAAGCCTCTTCATGGATGGAAAACAGGAATGGAGAAAGGATGGTCCTTCCCTTCCATTTCCTGGTTACATGATGAGCTGTTTGACTGTGATAAGGGAGATTTCGTTGCCAGCTTTGCCTGTTTGGCAGAGGGCTATTTAAGCTCCCGTTCCTGGAATACATTTAAGCTTTCATTTTTTCAGGCCTGGTGATTTCAGAAAAAGCAATGTAAATATAATTCCTAAAGACACATACTGAGAAGCAACATTCCTCACATCTCAAAATCGTTCAGCCTAGTTTTTAAGTCCATTGTGTAAGTTAGAGGAGAAGGTCTACATAATTATTTCATCTGCAAAGACAGATGAAAATACTAAAGTACATCAAGTGCATTCCAAAGAATTTCTAGATCTAATAGTGTGGTCTGTTACATCAATCATCATATGGTTGTAGGTTTCATAGATTCAGTTGCAATGCTTGTCTGCCCCCTTCTAATATAGATGACATGAAATGAAACAAACTGAAGCTAGATGCTAAGGAATTATTTACTTTGAAAAATGATTGCACATTTTTAATCATGTTTGCCATGGTTAATTAAGTAGACCTGCTCACGAACAAAATTAATCTTCAGGCTGGCTTTATTTTTCATTTCATAATATACTGTGTCTCCAAATGTTGAATTATAATTTATTACCAACCACACTGGTGTTTTTTCAGCACACTCAATAAACATCCAACAAAGGACATCCTCTGCATTTTGTTACTGCTCAAGCAATTTTCACTTCAAACCATGTTATTCTTTACTCTTTGCTTTCTTGTCCAGTTCTGCACATCAGATGCCTATAATTGCCATCCTCCAAATTGCATACACAGCCTGTTTATTTCTCACACCCAAAACAGGAGCACAAGAATAAAGGCTAAGTAAGACAAGTATAATTGCTGTTCACTAGAACAATCCTCCAAGATCTGAAACCAGTGAAGTTTGTAAGCATATATTTAATTTAAAACGTATTTGTATTTCCATTGTCTTTGAAATAGTATGTTTTATGTTAAGGATTCTATAGAAATTCTCACACTTGAATTATGCACAAGACCTTTACTAGACCAAGGTCTGAGCACCTCACAAACTGAGCAGATCTACTGCACTAAATTCAACCTTCTTTGTCTTTCAGAAACTCAATTCCCGTATTGTCTTTACACTGCAATAGACTCACACTTCAATTTAAGATCTAAAATGGAGAATAGAAATATGACATATACATTAAGTGAAATTTCAGATATGAGAGCTTTTAATCTGCAAAAAAGATTCACTGAAAGTGCTTCGTTCTCAGCAAATTACCTGTGACAAGTCAGAATCTCACTGATCAGCCTCTCAAATACTCAGCGTCTGTTCAGAGGAGTATCTAAAAACTCATCATGCCCAGTCCTTGATGAGGAACAAGAATTCAATTCAAACTGAAAAGAGGCAGTGCTGGGAGAGGTTCTGACATTCAGAAAGGGTAGCAGGATAAAAAAGAAAGAAAAATGACAGACTCAGTCTGCGCCATTACTAAAATTAGATCACTTCTTTTGTTCTCCTGAACCTTCTGCTCTATTTGCCAGGAATCATATTAGCAACAGAAACTGTGAGAATCTGTCCAACCTTATTAGAGAAGCTGGACACAAAGAAATTATGAAAATCTCTTCTAAATGTACTTGCACATAAAAAGAAAAAAGGCAGAGTTTTAGAATTCTGCAAGATTAGATCAAAACCCATGTGAGAGAAACTGGACATCAAACTAATGAAGGTTAATTAACAGTATTGCAGAGTGCTGAGCATCAGCATAGCACAGGACTTTACCATTTCTGTCTTTATATATTATTTTACTACTTAGGACAGGCCTGGACAGGCTCAAACAGAGACGTGCTCATGGCTCTTCTTAACCAGTTCACCCAAAATGTTGCTCCACTGTCTGAGCATACAGTTCAATATCTCTACAGAGTAGAGCTGTGAAACTCCAGCTCTGCTCCTGAGGAGTATTTGGATGGTTGGCAGTGAATTCTTTCTCTGTGCGGAACTTAATAGTCTGTAATGCTGTAGGGGCAAGAGGTGATTCTGATGTACACCAAGGAATCAAGGAATCATGGCTGAACTCAATATTGTGGGAATTTCACAAGAGAGTCTTCACACTGAGACCTTCCCTCGCTGGCCCGCTTTTTTGAAGACACAATTAGAAACAATAGGTAAGGACTAATTAATACTTTAAGTCAGGCACACAAGGGAAATGTGACTGAGTGGTGGGATCAGGCTTCCTTCTCTAGTCTGATTTGACTGGAATAGCTGGTGGTGGCTCTTCCACAGCCTTGTCCGTAGCCTCATGGTTAGGACATCTTTTAGAAGTGGCACAGTGAGCTAGGAAAGTCCTTGGCCTCCTTCCTCTTGGGGTGGGCCACTAACCCCCCACAACAGGGCAGTTCCTGACACCAGACCACCGCTTTTTATTCCTCCTTCAGCAGGTACTGGCCTGGTCAGAGGCATCCCTGCTCTGAGTGGGTCAAGGCACTTTTTGCACCAACACAAACCAGCAGCTCAGAGCTGCTTCTTGAGAGACATCTAATGGCCAATGTGGCAGCTCTCCCCTTAACGAGCATCCATCTCCCTCCAGAGACACCTGCTTCATTCCTAATAATGCACAAAGCCCAAGTGTTGCACTGAGATCTCGGAATTTTCTTGGTCAAGAACATTTTTTTAAGTCTTTGCGAAGTTGGGTGCCGGACAGTGGTGACCTGAACCAAGCCTTTAACAAGTATCACGTGTGTGTAAGACCATTTTTAATAAGGTGAAGTGCTCAAGGACACAGGACACACTGCCTTGTAGGTGATACAAACACTCCCACTCCTCTGGAAGCTACAAACTCTTCTGGAGCTCCAGCTGTAAGAAGCTGTGTGTTGCTGGAGCGGAGAGTCTCACACACGATCTGTCTCCATTTATATCCACAACATCCATGTGGCCACGGACTGGGGTATAAATGACAACTGTGAAGGCTGCATGGCCACAGGACTGTTGCACCCTGTCAAACTAAAGATGGAGAATATCCCATAGTCAGTCCTGGGTTGTCACTTATGATTCTAGTAGTACGCAAATTTGCAATTTGTAATTCTCTCTCTGTCCCTTTCTCCTCAGATCAGTGACAGATTCCCGAAACACAGCAATTGAAAGAGACTTCCAAGAGAAGTGAGTCTTTCCCAAAACATAAAATATTTAACTAGATTGCTTCCATAATCAAGATGTTTTCAGCATGAAATGCAAAGAGGGAAAAAAAGGAAAATCATACTGTGTTAAACAACAAAAAGAATTCAGCTCAAAGCTCCTGATTTTAAGAATATCCTACACAAGCTTAAAGGAAATCTGCAAACTCAGTGTTTTACCCTTCATCTGAATACAGTTCTCATAAAATCCAAACCACATTATACACAAAATTAAATTGATGAGAAACACTTACATTTTATAATATTGTAAAAAACAGCTAGGTAGGAATACTGAAATTACTTGAAGCACATGTTTAGCTGCCACAGGAAGAGCACCTGAATGGAAGCATATATTTCAGCTGCTAAAACTCATTACATGGATGTTACTCCTGAACTCTTAATGGTTGCTCAGGAATGTCACCAAAAGCCTTTCCCTTTGGGAAAATATGGGTATCTCCCATATGCAGGAATGGAGTCCCTTTTCTTAAAGTTTATTTTAAAGGGATAAAGTCACCCAGAAAGAAGTGAGCTCCTCTGCATATTTTTCCACCAGCCTAAGGCCATGTTGTCGAAAAGCATTACTGCCAAAGGAGCCATACGAAAGTAGTCATGGATAACACACATCAAGCACACACAGATTTCCAGAAACCTACACAGGCAGACATAGGATTGGGCCCCAGTAGGATGCAGGACAAATAGATTGAGTAAAACAAGGAGTCAGATTTCACTCTGACATCTTCCCTTTGGGAATGCCAGCCTATGGATTGCAATAAAACAATAATTAACTTTGGGCATCAGGAAAAAGAGAATATATTCCATTGTGTAATTTGAAAGTGAACTTTTTTCCCCTAGCACTAAATCTCTTTTTTAAAAAGTTTCCTACATGCTCTCTCTTCCTTAATAATCAATAACTATAAGAAAGCATCTATTTCTACTACTCTTATAGCTGCACACAAAGATGCATTTTTGAAACAGAAATCACTTTTGTTGCAAATCTTTAAAGAGAAGAAAAATCAGTAAGACAAATATTTGTACCTGCATTACTCTAAATAAACATTAAAAATATGGAAATGTTCATATTATTTTTCAGGGAGTTTGGAGTACTAGACTTTTCACAAACTAAAAATAAGCAATCCAAAAACCCAGTCCTAAATCTGGAAATAGTTTATGTGTATCGTAATTTTAAGAGAATCAGGAGTTCTGTTAAATTCAGTGAGACAGTTCATGTTTCCAGCTACATATTGTGCAACAATCAGCAAATGGCAGCTGGAGGTCAGCAGAATTTACCTGGAACAGTTTACTCTGTTAGCAGGTTTTATCTTATTTTATATGACCAAGAAAATTCTTAAAACTCTGTAGAGAAATAAATTGCTATGCTCCCTTTACCAGCAGCTTGGAGTTTGCACTGACTGAAATTATGATTTATTCTTTTGAGCAGGAGTGAAATTACCGGAAATTATTTCTCACCGTTTTAAAGAAGCTTTGTCTCAGTTTTGAAACACAAGTGGCAGAGCTTGCAAAGAAATAAATCCAATGTCTGCTTCCTCCACCCCACTATTGTTATATAGAATTTAAATAGTCCAGAAGAGAATTATCATCTTTACAAAGTTGTAACTGAATTGGGAAACAGGGACAGGATGAAACTTGACAATCAAAAAGTAAATACCTGCTACCAACCTTTAGGGAATTTCACAGAGATGCTATTAACCTTAGAATACCTGTGAGACATATGAATAATTTTAATAGGATTGCAACAAATACATTTGAAAGACAGGGTGAAAAAATTTTAGATCAAGGATAGTGAAAAAACCATATTTTTAAAAAGTTATTATCCAAGGGGTTGGAATCATATGTACCTCTGAACTACATTTAAAAGAAATTCAGTGAACATAAATGAGTGTTTTCCTTTGGTGGTGTTTCCAAGGTTTTACACTGATTTCCCAATCTAACTCCCTTTTTATGACCCCTGAAGAATAGAGATTAACAGACCTTCGAAAATGTTATGATGCTTCTGATAAGAACTGCTTACAGTGAATCCTTTGTCTACCTAAAACTCCAAGCACACGCATGTGTCTTAAATTAGGGATTCAGAATTAAAATAGATATAACTGTTTCTAACAATTTACATAGTGATTGTTTTAACAGGTAGTAAGGCAGATGTGTGCCATAGTGCTAATACAGTGAACTATACATTTTAGTATTATTAGATACAAATTATGTGTGCGGACTCTATTACATATTTTCAATGTTTAATGGGCGTAATTTGAAGCGCTAAGTAGTATTGCAGTATTTGGATTTATATTTCAATTTCCCACTGAATGCCCAACTTTATTTAACCTATAACAAAACAGAATGCATTTGGTTCTACCCGAGGCTAAAACCCGTCTTCTTGTCTTGAATTCGTTAATACATAAAGGTCATTAATATTCAAGATTAAGGGAACTTTTAGGGGTATTTTGGTATCATGTCAGAATGCTGGGGACCTTCTTGCTTTCTACAACTCTTGACACAGGAACCTGAAGCCAAGTATGGGTCAGGCTCTGCCTCCAGCGAACAAGGGACTGGATGAGTGGACAGAGTCTTAAGATGTGCCAGGAGAGGTTAAGTTGGATGTTAAGAGGAAATTCTTCCAGGAAGGGTGATTAGACATTGGAAGATGTGGAGTCACCGTCCCTGGAGGTGTTTAAGTAAAGTGGCCATGGCACTCAGGGCCCTGGTCTAGCTGGCACAGGGGCGTTCGGTCATGGGTTGGACTTGATGATCCTGTCCGGAAAATTCATCCACAAACGCCAGAGGTTTGTGTCCAAAAAGGGAGACAGAGGAGTCCTGTAACTTTATTCATGAATAAAGGGAGAGGTCACGGGCATTTCCCATGGGGTCTCTCGATTTGCTAGAGGTTGCAGCCTCCTTTTTATCCTAATTTCCTGGCTGCATTTCCCTCTCTCTTTTCCCCATTGGCTGAGGTACTCGAGAGGTACAGACTTCCCAAATCGCCTAATACAGACCCTTTCTAATGTACATTCCCCCCACTTTGTTTTGTGTCTGTTCTTTTTTTCTAAGTCCAGGGATTTAACACATCCTTGGGCGAGTAACAGTCTGTGGCAATTAATGGAATTCCTATGGAATTTATGGTTCCATCCATTGCTTTTTTCCCCTAGCAGCACCTGGCCTTATCTACCAGCAGGCCCCACAGTTTGTTTGTAAAGACATCTCCCTCTGGTTCCTTTCAATCCCAGAGGTCTTTTCCACCCGCACTGACTCTGTGGTGCTGCCGGGCGGCCGTGAGGGAGCGGCAGCGCCATCGCCCCTCAGCGCTGCGGCACCGGGCACACCGAGAGCCGCCGGAGCAGCCGCGACCCCACGGCTCACCGGAGCCATTTCCCGCAGGCAGCGCGTCCCCTCCGCCTGCCTCAGGCGGGCAAAATGGCGGCGGGGCTGAGGGGCGGGAAAAAGGGGCGGGCAGAGAACGGGAGCGCTCCTCCATCATCCTCCTCCTCCTCCTCTCGCCACCGGCTNCCCCCCCTCCCCCCCCCGCCGGGCCCGGGTCCCCCGCCGGCCCCTGCCCCGCTCCGAGCCCGGGCCACAGGTAGGTGCCCTCCCCGCCGAGGCTCCTTGCCGCGGGTTTGCCCCCTGGCCCTTCCCCTCCGGAGACCGCAGAGGTGTTTTTTGTAGTCGCTCGGTTGGGTGTTTTTATTTATGTGCCTGCAGAAGAGGTGAGGGGAGGTGGGCGGGAAGCATGGTGGCTCCGGTGGGAGCGTCTTTGCTCAGGGGCAGAGGTGCCTCGGGAGGAGGTGGCCTGCGACCCTTCCCAAAGGCGATCCCGGGATGCTCATCCCAGAAGGGGATGGGGGAGTGTTGTCCTAAAATGCTGCGTCCCCGCTCTCGCTGGGGAATGGCATCAACACTGCTTGAGAGTGGCCGCCAGTCTGCTCTGCCTGGCCCCTGGCTGGAATCTGGCCTGCAGCACCATGAGGTTTTTAGCCATGGATGTTCATCCAGGAATCTCTAACCAGGTGTCCAGGCACACAGGTGGGCACGGGGTGCATCTGCATTTGGTGGGACAGGGGACGCCACAGCTTCCCCTTCACATTCCACCTGTTCCTCCAGCCTGTGCTAGCAGGTGGTTTGTAACCCTTACTTACTCTCACATGAAAACACCTGGAAGACCACCGAGATAGGTATTTTTAAGCCTTATATGTTTCAGCTGTTTAGATGGCAGACAGCTGTACGCATATTCTGTAATCTGCTCAAAATAAAAGTGAACCAAACTGAGCTGATCCAACGTCAAGCTCACATGAAGGATGATGTTCATTTAGAGAAAAACTAGTGCTCTCCTGTGAATTTCTACCTGAATTGGTGGCAAGGTTTGCTTTGTTTCCCTTTGTAATAAGGGCATAAAGAGGTTATTGCAGGATGTTAAGTGACTTTATGGTGTTGAAGCCCTTTTTCCATCCTTGTTGTGATAGTATCCAAGTGGCATGGATCCGCTCTGGTGATGACAGACTGTTGTGCTGGGGGTTGTTTGGGTATCCAGGCAACTTGTCAAAGTGGGGCCAAGCCTGTATGTCAGGAATGTGTATTGAAGCCAGGTCCTGTAAACACTCACAAATGTGTGGAGCCTTGTTGCTAGGGATATGCACAGGAATAAGACATGCATGAGTCTCTCTTTGAAGTCCCTGTGTGCTACCTAACTATTTGGAAGCCAGGAGCATAGTAGAGGGAAGAGTTTCCATAGTTAGCGAGCTTCAGCCTCGGGATTTTCGTTTATAAATAAATTCACCTCTCTTTATGGCTCATTTTGGAGCGGGGCCAAGTGGAACTATATTGTTTATGTGCGTAGATTCTTGTGTCTCACACAAAGATGCCTATTGTTTACACAGAAACTGTAAGAGGAATGTTTTGTTAACATTTGGTTAGCAATATAAACTGACAAACACAAATGCAGACTGGAACTTGAAACAAAAATAGCCCTTCTCAGAGCAGAAAAACACAGCTGCCCAAAAACTGTTTTTCAAGGAAACCATTACACCTATTGGTTCTATGTTTTCTATTTAAACTCAGCTTCTATCATTTAAATGCCTGTAAATCTTCTACTGTAACTATCCCAGCAACTTAAATTCCATGCCAATGTACCCTCTAAACAGTGCTTATTTTTCTAAAGAAGATTGACTGAATTGTGGTATTTTTCTCATTTAATTTGAAATTTGTTTTTAGTTGGGTGTGTCACTGTTACATTTTCGAATTCCTGAGCTGACTGGGATGAATTCCCTTCTCCATTGTCAGCATGTGTCTTTTCCATTAGTTCCAGTAGGACTGACTGCTGCCTACTCTTTACTTTTAAGAAACCTTCAGTGGCTTGAAATAGTAGAACCAAAAAACCTTTGATTTCATTATTTTATTTTTTAAAACGATAAAATCCACAGCCTACATGAAGAGTAGTTACAGAGCCTATGGGGTCCTGCTTTCCATGGTGGAGTGTGTTGACTTAGTGGACCCAAAATGCAAATATTCAGTTGTGATAGTGCATAAAATCTCATTTGCACTGCTTCTAACTTCATTCCCTCATGACCAGCATCTGCCTACAGTCTAGTGACTGATACCTGTTTAAATAAAAGCAGTGAGTTGTGCTCAGAAGGGCGCAGAAGTGTTTCGTATTGTAGAAAAAAGGGACCACAGTAGTCCGGAGACTCTGTGGCAGCCTAGTGTTTAATTTTTAATGTCTCAGCAGCAATGGCAATAGGTGTTCATCAGATTGTACAGGTCCAGTTGAAGGAAGTTCAGAATTTCAGTACTCGTAATGCATATCATCTCTTTTTTAGTATTATTATTAATGATGTGGCTTGGCACTGCTTCTTTTCTGCCGGTTTTTTCACCCTATTTCGTAGCTTGAGTATATCTACCTGTTACTCATAAATTCTTGCTTTTGTGATTAGTTGCACGGAATTATATTTGAATATCATAATTACCACCTTACATTCATTGTTTCTACATTGCCTGATCCTCTCTAAATGAGTATTCACACCTCTTTCTGTTTCATGGGTCATGGTAAATATCTACAGGTATCCTTTTTTTCCTTTTTCTTCTGCTTTCTCCACTGACATAAAGCAGAATATATGCTGATACTGCTAAAACTCGCAAGTATTGTGTTTATTTTCTTTTATTTTGTATGTTTTAGGAAGCAGAAAGTGAACTGTCAATTCTATTGCAGTGGTAATTACAGTGAGATCCTGTCCTGCAACTGAGCTGTGTAGGGAGAATAGCAATAATGCTGATGTGGAAAACAATTTGTAACACTTCTACTTACATTTTTAAACATATTTATGTAGGAAAAGCTTTATTCCATAAAGCTTTGTTTTTTTTTTAACAGAGACTTCTGTGAGCCTGTGTCTCTGCACTTGTGTGGTGTTTCACTGAAATCACCGACCGTTCCGTTTGTATACGGAGATCCGTAACAGGATTATTTGGAATTGGAGGTCTGTAGCAAGATGTGATTTGAATCAGATCAGGTGGGGAAACTGTCAGTTTTAGGAAGGTATTGTGGTGTAGAGATGAGTTGGTTTTATCATCTCCCAAGAACAGATTATATGTTTCTTCATCTAAACATTCAGATGAATGAATGTGTTCACATTTTAAAATACAAGTTTGCTTAGTAGTATTCTAGGAACTTCTAACAGTAACATGTCAGAATTCCACTGTAACTTGGTAAATGAAAATAAGGCACAAGAATTCCCTGGGTTTGGAGTTCCAGAATCAGTAATGTGTCCATATATTCCTTTCTGTTCTCCCACAGGAAAGATGATCCCCAGGCAGCATTCCTGAGCCACAAGGATGGGGCCAGATGTACCCCTGCTCAATGATTACAAACAGGAGTTCTTCTTGAAGCGCTTCCCTCAGACTGTGCTGGGAGGTCCCCGGTTCAAATTAGGCTACTGTGCCCCTCCTTACATCTATGTGAACCAGATCATCCTTTTCCTGACACCATGGGTTTGGGGAGGAGTGGGAACGCTCTTGTACCAATTGGGAGTGATGAAGGACTACTGCACCGCAGCGCTGTCGGGAGGACTCATGTTTGTTACTGCGCTTGCTCTTCAGATGACAAACCTCTATGCAAAGCAGAAAACAGTGACAGTAGAAAGAATGCAAATTCAGAATACCCTGACAGATGAAGATGAGTTTGAATTTTCCAGCTGTGTAGGTTCAGAGACAGTAAAATTTATTATTCCTGGCAAGAAGTATATAATCAACACTGTATTCCATTCCCTTCTGGCAGGGGTATTGTGTGGGCTGGGAACTTGGTATTTGCTGCCAAACAGAATAACCTTGTTATATAGCAACATTGGAGGAACTGTTGTGATCTTTGTGTTCGGATGGGTGACCATATGTATAGGAGAGTATTCTTTAATCATAAACACTGCCACTGAAACAGCCACGTTCCAAGCACTGGATACTTACGAAATCACTGCTCTGATGAGACCTTTCTACATTTTTGTCTTTATTGCAGTGGATCTTGCACACAGGTAAACCTAATAATGCATTTAGCTAATTGAAGTGATGGTTATTCTGGGTATTTTTTATAAGAAAGGTTAAATTATTCTTCTGAGGAAATTTTATTTTGAGATTTTAATCAACTGTAGGAACTTCAAAGAAAGAAGATTGATGCATATATGATAAAAATTGAGGTTCTCTGCAGTGTATAAAAGGTTCTTAAATTTTTGTAGCATTCCATGTTAACTAGAAGGAGCCGTTAGAGCAGTTTGTAAGTAAGAGACAGGTAAAAATATCTTTTACTGTGTAATTTTTAGTATTTTTGTATTAGAGCATTTACATTTGTATGCTTTTAATGGATATGTTTTGAAAACCTGTGTTCTTGACCTGGAATCATAGATCTAAACGCTGCAAGCTTCAGGATCACTGGATTTATGTCGAGGTTTCATTCTGGAATACTTTCTAATCTACGCTCTGTAAAGTGATAGCAGAGGGTTTTATACAACAGGCAAAAAACCCCCTTGAATTTGGTTTTAATGAATGGTGAATATTGCTGTGGCTTTGTTATATGGATTTTGAACTTGGATTTTTAAATACCTTTGCAAAAGAGCTATGTTAGTCTACAAATAGGAGACTCATATTTCTGTTTTTCAGATGAGTGTCTTAACTAAAGTATTTGTAGTATCAGGCTCTTAAAACAAGATGCTTTTAGATTTATTCTATGCATTCTTTCTCCCTGTCAGGTGATATTTATATCACTTTGTCATATGTACATATTTTATGGTTGGGGTACTTGAGATACATTTTTAAAAAAGCACATTTGATTTTACTAATTTTGCACTTGGACATGTCTTTGTTAATGATTTACCCTACTTGCCACTTCAGGTAAGATATGAGAGTTATACATGTGGTCTTGGACTCCAAATTGTTCTACTTAATTTCCTGAGGAGAAGATTCAGACATTGTCTGAATTCCTGATAAAATTCCTCTGAGGCTTGCTTGCTTATTTATTAAAAATCAGGGAGAAACCAAATATCTTGGCAGTCTGCCTTTAACTGAATTAACTAGCTGGTGAACTACATATGGTTTGGAATTTATGCAGATTAATAACACTGATCTTTTTATTTTTACTGGAAGATTTTGACAATTTTATGTAGAAAATAAACTCTTTAGAAATATAAAATATTATCTTTAGGTGTGTAGGCAACATGCCAGTTCTTCCAGTGTTAAGGCTTAGATCTTGGACCTTGAACTTGCATAAAATTTTGCTTTTGTGTTTCTGAAAAGAATATTTTGTAGTGTTTTGTTAAAAAGTGAGTCCTTGGAGCCTGTGGACCTTTTTTGCACAAGTATTTCTTCAGTGTATTATCACAACAGTAAGAAAAATGATCGGGCTAATTGCATCACTGTATTCAGCTGAAGGATTCAAATCCTTAAAACGAAAAGTTAGTCTGTGTTCTGGTGTTCTAATTAATGTGTTACTGCCCCAAGCATAAATATATATCCTTATTTTTCCTTTTAAAAGATACGCATTAGGTTTCATAGATTGAATGTGTAATGTTTTTACTTTGGGATTTGCTGTCATAATTAAACAGAAAGTCTTGCCACACATAAGTTATTTTTTCCTTCACAGAAGTCAAATCCATTTCTTCTTTTATCCAGGTTTGCTGTCAGCGCACCCATTCTAGAACAGACAAACCAGATTTTGCACATCCTGTTTCTGTTTCTGCCATTGTTGTGGGCATTGGGAATTTTGCCCCCTCTTGATGCACTTTTTCTCTGGGGAATGGAACAACTGTTGGAGTTTGGACTAGGAGGTTCACCTATGTCAAGTAACACAAAGTAAATGTTTCTATAATTGTAAAATATATCAATATGTTTATAACCTTTTTCTTTTCAAGCAAATCTTCTTTATTTTCTCCTTCACAGGTTGTTAGTAATGTTTCTCATTTCTGCTGGAACAGCAATAGCATCGTATTTCGTTCCCAGCCCCCTCGGTGTGATCCTCTTCATGACTGGATTTGGGTTCATACTGAGTCTTAACCTAAGTGAGATTGGCTTTGCCTTCAAACACACCATGATCAGCCATTTAGCCTCCAGCAAATCTAAAAATGTGCACAGAGGTCTTAGAATACAATTTGGGTGGAGGGAATTTCTTTTCTATGTGACTGTGTTGACATTTGCTCTCACAGAAGCGAGCCTGCTGCATCAATTTGCAGGTTCTTCATCATTTTCCCAAGCCAGTCCCCAGGCCATAGCAAGTTACATTCTGATCCTATTACTTGTAATTATGTGGATTCTTAGAGAGATTCAGAGAGTGTACTTGTTTGGAGTCTTCCGAAACCCCTTTTACCCAAAGGATGTCAGGACTGTGGCTGTGTTCATGGAGAAGCAAAGAAGGCTAATGAAAGTTGGTGTTGTCAGGAGGATTTTACTAACACTAGGTAGGAATACACCACTGTCTGTTGTTTGTTAGATGATGCTTGTAGGGAGATTGAAACAACTCTAGAATTACTGTATGTGCAAGATTCTGTGAATGAACCAAGGGAAACCAAGTGGCTGGAAATACTTGTTGATGTCTTGTCAAATTGTGCATTGAGGGGGCAAAATTACTGGTCCAGAATATTTGAAAGTGATTACATTTGAAAGTGATTTTATTTATTTCTTTTTTAGGGGCAAGCCTAAAAAATTGAGCCTTTTAAAAACCCTGCTGAGAAAGCAGGGCCTTTTAAAGGATTTTAGTTACAACTGCAGTACCCACTTTTGAAAAGATGGCTCTTGTAGATCTTTTTAAAGGTACTTGGAAACAAAATTAGCTGAGAGTCTTCTAGCTGACTAAATACTTGGTTCTTACAGCTTGCTAGGGTAGGGAACAGCCTCCTTTCTGGTAGGTTAGAGACAAGTGCATCTACTTTGAGGGAATAAGAAATTGATTTAAATTATTTCATAAAGATATGTCACTTTGAGAAAGTAGATTGATGACTGCTATTCCACATTTATTTTTACTTATTTGAGTATTCCTATTCTCTTGGAGAAACAAATAGAGGACAACAAAACTAATAGCAAGTAAGAACTAAGCATCAATGTAAACATTTGTTGTCCTGGGCCGTTAGTGCAAATAAATGGTTTAATATCCTGGGAGTCTAATAAAAATGGAACTTGTGATGATGAAGGGAAGGGTTCTCTTTTTACACTAAGATTTCCATCCTGCAATAAGACTGCTTACCTCTGTTGACTTTTGTTATGTTTTTGTAAGGAGATCAATGATTCTTTTATTTCAATTGCAGTGTCTCCATTTGCTATGATAGCGTTCCTGTCACTTGACCATTCACTACAAAACCCACCTTCCATGTCTGTTTCCATTGGATTCACAAGGATGTTTAGGATGGTAATTTGAATTTTTTAATATGTTAGCCTTAGAAATGCTCTTCTGCATGAATTAAGGATTAAGGTAACCTGGAAGAAGTATTCCAGGTCATGACAGCAGAGATAAATAGATACATTTGTAAATATATTTCTAATAGATCTCTATTTTAGGTCTGGCAGAATACAGAAAATGCCTTACTAGACATGGTGGTTGTGTCAGCAGCACAAATGTTGGTGTTCGGCCCAGACCTCTGGTGGAACAGAAGCCTTGACACAGGAATCAAACTCTTGCTGGTAATGGTCATAATGTAAAATTAGACGGTTGTTACCTGAAGTCTCTGTTTCCTTGCCCTCTCGTATTGGAGAATTACAGAGCCCAGGACCTGGCAGACAGAAGCTAAAAACTGTGTACTAAGATAGATATTCTAACACCAATCAGTGATAATCATGCATAATTTTCTTAAAGTTGCTGTAGCTGTGCTGAATATGGCACAGGCTGCAAATAACCTGCTTCCTGCCCATCTCCTGCAGGTCGGTCTCCTGCGGGATCGGCTGTTCCAGTTCATCTCCAAGCTGCACTTTGCAATCGCCATCCTCCTGACGTCGTGGACGGAGAAGAAACAGCGCCGCAAATCGACCGCCACCCTGATCGCGCTCAACGTCGCCTTCTTCCCCATCCTGCTGGCCCTGGTGGGCATCTCCGCGCTGCTCTCCTCGCCCCTGCTGCCGCTCTTCACCCTGCCTGTGTTCCTGGTGGGCTTCCCCAGGCCGCTGCGGAGCTGGCCAGGCCCTGTGGGCAGCACCGCCTGTGTGTGCTCCGACACCGTGTACTACCGGCAGCTCGTCCCCAGCCTGGCCGGGGCGCTGCAGGCGGCGCTGGCGGCTGGAGGCCTGGGTAGGTACAGGCAGCACTCTGAAATTATGGAGCTAAATATTGCAGGAAACGTGGTTTTGCTGGAGGACAGGAGGCATCTGGTGGAAAACTGCACAGCGTGGGTTAAATCTGATCATCAGAGATTGCTCAGTTGAGGAAAAAGTTACTTTTATCCTTCTTGTGGAGACAACCAGCAATAGGACAAGGGGGAATGGTCACAAGTTACGCTGGGGAGATTCAGGTTGGATATTAGGAAAAATTTCTTCACTGGATGAATCGTTAAGCATTGGAACAGGCTCCCCAGGAGTGTGATGGAGTCACCATGCCTGGGAGCATTCAAGAAACACGTAAATGTAGCAGTTTGTGATATAATTTCCTGGACACAGTGGTATTCAGTCAAAGGTTGGATAGGATGATCTGGGCGGGCTTTTCCAACCCTAATAGTTCTATGATCTCTCATTGTTACAATCCTGTAAGAAATTAATTCCTGTTTGTTACCTTCAAGGAGAGACTAAATGGTGATGAAACAGCATCAATCCTAATCTTTCTACACTGAACAAAAAGGAGGGGATGCATTCATCCCATCCAACTGGAAGCAGTAAATTGAGTTCTTTTGCCAGACAGCATAGAGAAGGATGTGTGTCAAACCACTCTCTGTGGCTGTGTAGGTCTGTCTGCCTCTGCATCAATCCCATTACTCAGCATCCAGAAGGTGACTTTGCTAATTTGGCTGTTTTATTTGTGAATAATGACCAGATGTTTATGAAACACATGATGTAGCCTAACTAGCAATAAACAGTTGAGAACAGAACCAGTTGATAAGGCTTAATGTCATATCTTGTGCAGGCATTTGGGGTAGGATTGTAGCAGCACTTGTGGGCTTACAGCCTGTGAAAGGCATCGTGATGGGGATTTCACAGAATTACAGAGACAGAGGTGAAGAAATGCCCAGGCTTTTTCCCAGCTGGAGACAGAATAACTGTTTTAAAATTGCAAGGTCGTTTCCTTTAGAAACAGCCTTTGTGTAACCTAAATAATCAAAAGATTGCAGCCCTTAGACAGGAGACAAATATTTATGTAAGCCCCTTAGAAAATGACTTGTGGCTAGAAATGGTGGCTTGATACTTTAAAGCAGTGGAAGTTAACCTTATTTATGCTTTTCTGAAGAATATATCCCCATGCTTTACTAGGAAACATTTGCTGCATTTTCATCACTGTTTAGAGGGAGGTACTAAATAAAACTAGGAAGTGTTACTTCTCTAAAGAAGGATACTTCAGTTTGTCTACTTCGTTAGTCCATCTATGTTTTATATGTACAATAGATTTATTTATTATATTATCATAATATGTATCTGTCATATATGTATCTGTTATATATCTTTTTTATCTATCTATTTTATCTCTATACATATTTTAACAGATTTTTCCCCCATTGCCATCACAACTGTGGTGGCATGTATGCCTCAGAATAAATAATTTAGAACGCTAGTCTTGAGGGGTAAAAAGTCTCTTCTTTAATGGGAAAATCTGTGAATGAATGTCTTCAAGCAAGAAAAACTGTGGTGTTCACTGATGAGTTCAAAAGGAAGCGGTACCACTTGTGTGTCACTAATTTAAACCCATATTTTTTTCTGTGTAAGGGAGTTTTAGTAGCTTTAACAGCTAGCAAGAAAGGAATTAAAATCTTTGCAAAATGTTAGCAAGAAAATGCACTTCATTAGCTCAGTGGGATAGAAAAGGTTACTTAAATTTTAACTACAGCTTAATGGTTGGTTTCACTGATTTAATCTTACAGCATTCTAAAACTAAAATTCTCTGCAAGTGAGTGGTCATCAGACATGAGTGACAGCAGAAGCAGGTCATAAACTGGCAGAAAGTATCATGCTTAAAAATAGAACCATTTTGTTAGGAGGATTGACATTAGGCTATAATTCAGATACAGTATAACCACCAGTTCTTAGGAAATTCGGCACTGCTCTTTTTATGAAATAGGTAAAAAAGAGAAAAAGTGTGGTTTTTTGTTGGGTTTTTTTGAGTACTTATTTGATCTTGTTCAGGATCTGATTTTCAAATTCCAGTTCCATTTTTATTTCTCTGATAACAAATAAACTCCACAGCAAATTGGGCCATTAAGAAACTCTTGTGCTGTATCATGATTCTTTAATGTATTTGCAATCAGAAGAATTTTAGGTCTCCAGAGAACATCAGGTGGAACCGTGTGGTTGGAAATGCAGCCAAAAATGATCTTTAATCATGAAAATCATCTCTGCAAGGGGAATTGGGGGTGGATTTGTTAACCCTGGTTGAGTGTGAATATTGTAGTCTTGCAGTTTTGTGAGGTTTTCCAATTTTCCACAGGTTCTTCAAAGCCACCACTGCAATTTCAAGATCCAGCTTTGCAGTCAGTTTCTTCAAGATTCTGAGGTGTTGGTTAGCCAGCGTTAACTGATTGTGATGTTGATGCAGAAATATATTATGTTTGCAATTGAATCCTTTTGTTGACACATAGAAAAGATAACAGGTAGTTTTTGTTTGGTTTTTTTTCTTGCCTAGGTCTCTCTCTGCCTGGGTCACATTACTTGTGCCGCTTTCAGGACAGGCTGATGTGGATATTGGTGCTGGAAAAAGGCTTCACGTACTGTGGTGTTAACATTAAGGTTAGCATGCTGAGCACTGAGATGCTGATGTTTGAAAATCATGCAAAAGTTTTGATGTGTAACATTTCAACGGTGTAACTGATTTACCTGATGTTACAGTTAATTTTCTAAGATGAGTGTAACCTTAATAAGTCTTGCAGTTGTCACACATAGCAGATGTGAAATTTTTTATCATTTAGCTTGTGACACAATGTCCTTAGTAATCTGGCTAATAAGATCTGCATCAGGCTAAGATTTATTGAAGACATTAATCTGTGTCTAATATTGCAGTGAGTGCTTTGTTATTGCTGTTATCTCTAGTTAGATTTGTAGGTTCAGTGGTGGAAATACTGACCATGGAATGTATAATTTTGTTCAGAATAATTCTGTTGTAAGCAAACACTTTGCTAGCATTTAAAGATCCATCCTGGTGAAGACTAACAGGAAGCTGTTTTCTTGTGTGCTTTAGGGACTAGAACTGCAGGAAACATCCTGCCATGCTGCTGAAGCTCACAGAGTGGATGAAATTTTTGAAATGGCCTTTGAACATCAGGAGCACACAAGGATTCTCTCCCCCAATCCCCATTTTGGACACATCCTGACTCCCTGTACTGTTGTTCCTGTGCGGCTGTATTCCGATGCCAGGAATGTGTTATCAGGAATAATTGATTCCCATGAGAATTTAAAGCACCTGAAAGATGATTTCATTAAAGTGCTTGTATGGATGCTTGTCCAGTATTGCTATAAAAAATCAAAGACATGGGAAAGCCCAGGCAGTGCCGACAAGAGCCAACAAGGATCATTTCCAGAAAATCATCATAGTAGTGCAGTAAAAGGATCCAGGGCTCTGAGGGAAGAAGACAGCTTTAGTGTTGATACAGTGGAGGACTGGACTGATGATAGTGACATTTTTGATTTTGAGCCCAGTAGCAGAACAAGAGACAGAAGAGAACCTGGGTGGTTGGGACTGACACAAAAAGTGCACCTGTCTATTCCAGGGTCTGTAGAAACACAGAGCCAAGACTTCCTACAAGAAATGTCATCAGAAGATAAATTAAACAGGGCTGTGGTGCTTGGGCTGCCTGCTGTGGACAAAGGGAAACGGACAGAAGTTTCACCTCGTGTAGAATTTAGTTGCTCTTACTCAGAGCTACTGAGCATCCCTGAAGAATGGAGAACAGCACCAGTGCCTTCTTCCAAAGTCAGTGAAATGAGACAGAGATTTCCAGAGGAATGGTACCACTTTGTTTTGAGCCAACTGGACTTTTTTCATCTGAAAGAGAAGCCTTCCAGTTTACACACAGACCTTATGAAAGATAAAGCTTTGAAAGACCTGTACATCCACGGGGTGCTGTCGTGTTGTTTTGGTCTGTTTGGCCTGGATAACGCCGTGCCTGCCCCGAGCCACGTGTTCAGGGCATACACTGGTGGCATTCCCTGGTCTGCTGGCTTGGACTGGCTAACAGGCAAACCAGAGCTCTTCCAGCTGGCGTTAAAAGCATTCAGGTAAAAGAAAAACATTTCCTGAGATTAGAAAAATTATAGAGAGAAGTAATTGTCAGTTCAGTAATGTTTTGTTAAACCCATATAGTTTAAATATATTTGTAAGTTTTTCTAGTTAAATATTAAACGTGGAGCCTATGGTATGGAGTTTTCTTCTTCCTTCTCTTCCCTACAGCAGCTGCCTCCAATCTGCTGTGTTAAGTGGGGGAAAAACAAACTATTTTCATTGTCCCCAGATCTAGGCAATTATGTTGGGCTTAAGATGTTTGGCACTATCCATTATCAGGCAGTGGGAAGTGTTGGACATGAATGAGAGATGCTTAAGCTGATGTGTTTTACATGTGGGTGAGCTAAAAGCACAGCCAGACTGACTGGCAGGGACTCCGCTGACAGGCACTGACTGACAGAGTTTGGTGGAGCCTCTCCACCCTCTGATCTGAAGAGCTTTTCTCCCTGCTGTCTTTGCTGCACAGCTGTGTGATGTTCTGCACCTTCCAGATACACCTTTAAACTTATGGTGGACAAAGCCAGCCTGGGCCCAGTAGAGAACTTCAGAGAGCTGGTGAATTGCCTGGAAGAATACGAAAGCGATTGGTACATCGGGCTGGTGTCAGACCTGGAGTGGCAGCAAGCAGTTCTGCAGGAAAAGCCATACCTGTTCTCCCTGGGGCATGACCCGAGCATGGTAAGGAGAAAAATTACTAGGTCAAAGTTTGGGTTTCTTTTTCACTGTTCTTTTTTCTGCCTTTGTAATTGTGTTCTAGACCATGAAGGCTGTGCAAGGTTGGTTGGTACTAAAGAGGAACTGGCACCACTGTTGTTTGAAAATCCCACTTCACTGTTCTTCAGATACAGCAATACTTCCTGGTTATATTCCAGTGGAAGAATTGAACTGGGGAGATTGGTTTATACACTTTACTGTGTTTAAAGTGTTCATAAAGCACAGCCCCAAAGCTTCATTCAGTGCTTTGTAACCAAAACGCTCTTGTCTCTTCTCAGACAATGTTCTGGACATCCTGATGTGTTTGTTCTTGCAGGGAATTTACACCGGGCGGGTCCTCACTCTGCAGGAGTTGTTAGTCCAAGTGGGAAAGCTCAATGCTGAAGCCGTCCGAGGCCAGTGGGCCAACCTGTCCTGGGAGCTGCTCTATGCCACCAACGATGACGAGGAGCGCTACAGCATCCAGGCGCACCCGGCCCTGCTGCGCAACCTGACCGTGCAGGCGGCCGACCCTCCCCTGGGCTACCCCGTGTACTCCTCACAGCTCCTTCAGCTGCCTCTCTTCTAGACTGCCCTTCTTGGAATTGTCTCTTACTGTTTTGTCTTTTTCATCTGCATGTTGGGAATCAAATGTCCGTGCTCCATTCGTGCGCTACGGATCAGGTGTTACTCTCAGGGTGGCAGTGCCAGGCTGGAGCGCGTCCTTGGCACTGAGATGGTGCTGGCCAGAACCTTCAGCAGGCAGCAAGTTGGGAAGTGGTTTCTTGCTGCTGGAATTCAAGACACCATTGCCTGTGTGGCTGATGAGCCAGATGCTCTTCTGCAGTTTAGAGAAGAGCAACATAATTCTGATCGTTACCATAATTCTGATCACTAACATAACTCTGATCATTAACTGTTTTTGGTGCATTTTGATTTATTTTTAATTTTTTTTTCTTGGACAGGTGACTTGCACTGCCAGTCAGGTTACAACTCCTTGTAGTATTGTCAACTCCAGAGTTGGCAACCAAAGTGTACATAGGACTATTTATATGAATTTTTTTATTCTGGCCATTTTGTATTGGACTGAGTTCAGTTCTAGCATTTGTTATATGACTTTCACTGATCTTCTTTACTTGGTGTAAGTTATCAGCCATGCTTTAACTAAAGTAAATTCTAAGGGACAATTTTTACCAAGTACTTGTTTTGGTAAAAAGAATTTATATAAACCAGTGTGTGCTCTGACACACTGACAACCTGGGTGACTTTACTGATGAAAGAAATAAGCATGTCTTCTGTAGGGGACAGAAGAAATTTTAAGAACAAATTATATGATTTCGTCTCCTCTTCCAGTATCCATATATATGATATGTATTTTATATATATGTATGTTGTTACTTGCAGCCTCTCCACCTCGCTAACCAGTCTTCCACAAACACAGTGAGAGCTTGATGATGGGGGGTGGTGGAAATCCAGCTGTCTGTGCCAGAAATAATTTATGTTTTTTAACCTCACTACAGGTTGGAACAGACTTGGCCAGCTGGTTTGTAATGTTACAGCTCACCTTGAAAGCAGGTCTGGGTCCAGTTTCCAGTGGCTCATTTATCCTGTTCACTACCACCAGTCTTAGCACATAAATGTGTTTGTAGGTCAGTGGTTACAGTGTAGGCTCTGCTGGAAAATGCTGAGCAGGGAGTAGGTAATTGTATTTCCCAAACCTATAGAATCGATTTAAATCAGACCTGCTCCATAGCTGAAGTAGTACTGGCTTAGAACACCCAGCCTTGTCTGTTTCAGAGCATGTTTATTACTTTTGTTCCTCACCTTTAAGACCTTTTGTCTCAGATGAAATTTCTCACCGAATCATGTACTGGCTGCTGCTGTTCCTTTTGATAGTGGCCAGAAATGATTTTTAAAAACTATGCAAGTGGTTTAGTGGAATTCCAAAGCAGGCTGGTGCCATGCTGGGCCCTGAGCTGCACCTGGAGCTACAGAGCCATGAAAGGGATATGGAAGGGCTTTATAGAGAGCAACTATTTCTGCTCCCTCTCAGAAGGAACCACCCTGGCAGATGTTTACTCTGATGTAAAACTTCCAATACCAGGAGTGTCACAAACTCCTCGAGCAGTTCACTCCAGTTCTTTGCTGCTCTTGGCAGCAGCTGGAAAGTTGGAGTTACTTCCTAAATCTAATTAACCCTCCCTTGCCTCTTTGTAAACCTCTTACTACTTGTCTTCCGTATGGTCACAGAAAACTTAATTATCTTTTTTTGGCAGCAGTCCTTATTCAAGGATGGCTGTAATTTCTGCCCTTATCCTTTGTCTTTTGTAAACTGAATAAACAAGTTGAGGAAAAACTGAAAAGAGAGCTGTGATCCTTTTCCCTTCCTTTTTCCAGGTTCCCTCCATCTGGTCCCCGGCCTTGAGGAGAGCTGCTGATAACTGGGCCCAGTGTTCCAGCAGAGATCCTGATTGGGACCAGATGGAGGAGCACAATTAGCAATGGGCACAGTTCCTGCTCGAGCTCAGGAATGTGGAGCTGGGCTGTGCTGCCCTGCCACATCCTGTGCCCTGCTGTCACAGGCAGCATGTCCCACACCCCCCCTCACTGCTACCAGAGTCCCTTGGCACAGCCCAGGATGTTCACAGCCCTGAGACCCTGATTCGTGGTATTAAAGCTCTCTGGATTCTGGTTTTGGCAGAAACAGGAGTTAAAGCTTCTTGTTCTGTCCCACAGCTCTGTGCAGCCAAGTGCCCCTGTTCAGTTGTTGGTTTGTTTATGTGCTCTTGAACTGTACCCTGTTTGAGTCGGAGCATTTCTTTGATTTATCTGGAATTCAGGAATGGGAGCACCTTCAACCCTGGCCTTGTCTGTGTTTACAGGCTGCTGTTTGGATTACTGATGGCAGCCTGGAACTGCGCTCAGCAACAGGACTGAGCCCACCATTATCCCACATGAGCCCAGAACTGCTCTGTTTTCTAATCAGGTGTTTGCAGAGCTTTTTGTTTAATTCTTCCCTGCACCTCCTCGTTTTAGATTGTGATGTTCATCACATACAGGGAAATGTAAGGGCAGTGGAGCTGGGAAAGGTGAGTCCTAAGGCTGTCAGGAAGGGATATAGCCCTTAACCCACATTTTGCTCAAGGGACGTATCACAAGCACAGAGTAGACATCCTTACTCTATTCCACAACCTTCTACTTGTGTGAATCTTTTTCTCAACGTGAATTAGGAATGAAAATGAGGGAAACAGGATCCTGGGGTCTATAATTTTAGGCTGCTCACCAGGTATTTGCCAGTGTCAGAGCAGCAGACAAACAAGCACCATAGCAGCCCAGCCTCTCCTGTGTCTCTGTTCTTGTAAACCTAAAAAATCAGCCTGTGGGAGTTTGACATGAAACAGGTGTGTTTAGAAAGAGAGTTTTATTCAGTCAAGTATGTCATCAGCTTCATAGATCTTTCAAGTTACAGGACGACAAAGACATAACGAAACAAAAAAAAAAAGCTGTTGTTTGCAGTCACGCAATATGAAAAGTTTCGCAGCTTTAGCACAAGAACAGCAGGATTTTGTACACGCTCATCCTTACTTCTTCTTCCTTGAATAAGAGGCATCAGCATCCTGGAGGGAGAGGACATAAAATGAGTATTTCCCTACCCAGCTTTCTGCTGTGTTAAGTCCTTCACTCACAGCATTGTTTTTATTTTGAAACAGCTTGTTATAGTGTGAAGCACAAAGTTTTAAGCTGCATGTGCCGTCCTTATTTTGTATTTCCTGCTCTTGCATTACTTTATCATGGGTGTTTCTTGTACCAAATTCAACAAAAACACAGTAAGAATAAATAGCATTTACCAAGCAGCACTGCAGGAACAGAACACCGCCCTGCACATCAGGGATCTAAGTGTGAGCAAGGAGCAATGCAATCCCAACATTCCCAAGGCAGAAGAGGCTGTGAGGGGAGTGAAGCAAGCAAGCAGAGGGGACCGGAACACACTGCACACTCACAATTCCACTCTTGAAGTTCTGTATCCTCCTCTTGCCCATCCTGTTCATGAGCCACCAGGCCCAGGTGGGCGCGTACTGCCACAGGTAGCACACGGCCAGGTAGGGATGGTCGCTGATCCAGGCCTCCTTCACATCATTGGCCACGCTCACCAGGGTGAGCCGGGCACAGCGGTCCGTCGGCATCTTGTGGGACTGGTCCCCGCTGTTCTCGATGGACTGAGGGCGGACAGAGTGGGCAGGGGTTAGAACTGGATCCCTGGGAGTGACGAAGGGAGGAAAAGGGCCAAGCTCCATGTGACACACACTCCTCCCAGTTCCCCCCAGTTCAGAGACTGGGGCAGGGGAACCCCTCCCTCACTGTCCTCTCATTTTCAGTGTGAGAAACACTTCCCCCCTTCCTTTGGCTCAAATAAAGCACCCCTTTAATTAATGCCTCTATTGATCTCCAAGCTCTGTCCTGCTTCAGCAGGGCTTCCATTTGATGGTGATTATTGAACAAGTTCCCCCATGTGCAGCTCTGAGGACTAGGAACTCTCCAGTTCCCAGCTGCGCCTGCCCCATTCTGCACTACACGTTACTCAAGCACCCAAGTTAGGAGATGAGGCCACATTCTTTCCCCATTAATTTAAATATTCCTGCCCGTTATCTCCACCTCAACCAAGAGAAAAGCAGCTGGCTACATCAGAGCAGGGACATCAACTTGAAGTCCTGGCCCCATGTATCACTTAGTGAACGTAAACCAGAGCTCCGTGAACTTGTACACATTTCACTCCAGCAGGCTGCTCTAACTATCTCTCCTTCTGTTTCATGGGCAAAAGCAGTTCTGGCCTAGATTTGCTCCTCCTCCCTGGTCTTCTGCCACACTGAAATCTGAGGAATGTGTTTTGCAAGCTTTCACCATTGTTCAAAAGGTACATCTTTTCTTTCACACGAGTTAGAAGTTTTGCAACATAAAAATCACTCTAGAACACGATTCAGCAACGAGAGATCCCCTCCCCCTCACTGGTGGGCTATCCCAAGCTTCAAACTGATTGAATTTAGGGCAGATTACAGTTTGATGTATCACAGTAGCAATTTTTGCCAGCTGCTTTGTCAGACAGCCTTTACTAAAAGCCATTGTGCAGTTGGAAGGTTTTGCTTTTCCTCCTGGAACAATCCCTAACAGGAAAGGAATGCACAGCTCGGCGTCAGCTGAGCTGGGACTGTGCCAGCAGCAGCGTCACCCACCAGGGCACAGCGTGACCAGGGCAAACAAAACCCTACCTGTGCAGCAAGGACAGCACTCCCCAGGCAGAGCTGTATCCAGAAAATCCTGGCTTTCCCCCCAAACTGCAGCACGGTGGCTGTACAGTGCATTTTACTAGACTTGGGTTGTATGTGTTGGAAGAGAGCAGGCATAACAATTATCAAACTGAATTTTCATTCGATGCAGACTTGATACCACAAAGAATTAGATGATTACACAACAAAACTGAGTCCTTACCTTTGCAAGATTCTCAGTAAAGACGTTTTGGATGATCTGGGACTGTACAGGCCCTGGGCAGATTTGAATAACACTTATCTCAGGGTAGTCAGTCAGCTCAGTCCGCAGAGAATTAAAAAATCCCTAGAAGACAAGAATATAGTGAAATCTTCCTTTCCCATATTTTTGCAAGATTTATCTAATTATATCTTTTCATACTAATTTATGCTGTACAGTATTCCACTAAAAGCAATTCCTACTTTCTTCAACTTTTCATGATCAATGGCTAATTTAACATTTTATCTGAAATTACAGACACTGATATATAAACCGGTGAGGAATCTATTCTTGTCTTCCCAAATACACAATAATTTCTCTAAACTACAGACAGATTCTGCTGCCCCTGTACTGAGAACAAGCCTTGCTGTTTGGTAGTGGAAATGCCACCAATCCTAAGAATTGGAATATCATGGAAATTACCCTTTTGCAGGTGAATTGCTGTTTGGGGCGAGAATAACAAGTACACAGTTTCTATGAAGTAAGTGGCATTGGTTTATGTAAGAAAAGACGAAAAGTTACAGCATAGCAAAGTCAAAAATGCACCCTGACACTTCAAGGGGTTAATTTGCAGCACTGAATTTACTGCAGAGTTTGAAATTTGCATCCACATAGATATATATCTTATTTCAGCTCAGGAATATGCTACCAGTGTACCCAAGTTAAACTAAAACCACAAAAATTGCAAGTACTTCTTTTCTTTAAGCTAGCAGGATACGAGGTTTTCTGAATCTCTGTGGCAATTCACATTTAGACAGCAACTACTACGGGCAACGTGGCCAATTCAGAAGGGTGCATCCCACCAAAGCTGCTGGTCAAGCACTGTGGAGGATGATTTAGCCAACAGCCCAGCCTGTCTTATCTTTGGCCTGGCTACCAACAGCTCCCTGCGTCTATCCCAACACGTGATTTTGTGTCACAACTGAGACAAAGAGTGAGCATGGGCTGATAAACTTCTCCCACTGTAGTAAAATGTTATCACTTTACTCCCATCCAGCTTGGGTGGAGGGCTGGCTGACCCAGAGCTCTTCCCTGAGCTGCAGCACAGGCTAAAGACAGCCAGATGTGCGCCTGCGGTGACACAGAGCCATCAGCTGGGACAAGCCACCAAAGCTCAGCAAGGAGCAGCACGCTGTGACCGAGAACAGAGGCTCCAATTTCCCAGTTGCTGATTCCAATTTATGGATTACATACAGGCTTTGCAGTTCAGTTCCCTAAAAACACTGACTGTGAATTTAAAGTTATGAGTCCCAGCAGGCCCCAGATTTGGGGCTGGATCTTCCCAGCTTGTGAGCAAAGGCTGGAGAGGACTAAATTCTAACCTTAAGACACTTATGTGCCCGGGAATCTGCTCCGGGACAGATGGGGACCTGCTGACCCCCCAGCTGTTCTGGATTAAAAAGCCAGGCCCTCCCCTGGGTCACCACCTGCCCTGAGAGAAGCCTCCTCCACCCCCACGTGCACCAACAAGGTTGTGTTTTATCCACCACTCCAGGCTAATGCTACATCCCAACGTGCACCTTTCCTCATCCCCTTCCTCCCCTGAGGGGCATGGAGTCCACTTCTTTCAGAAAAGCCCCAAAGCCCCAAGCTGTGCAGTCCTGTCACAAAGGGGGTGCCGTCAGTCCAGCTGAGGATAAAGTCACACATTAAAGGTATTAGACACACACTGCTGCACCACTCCCTGTCCATTTGGGATGGTGAGGAACAGAGCTGACTCCTGTTCTGCCTGAAGGGAACACACTCAAGATGCACTTCCAAGAGTTGAGGAGGAGGGAGGGAGTGTGTCTGGGAATGCTGTGATAGAGGGAAGCTGGACCACGGCTCAATCACTTGTGACAAAGCACCTACACCTGCTCAGATGCTGGGAGGGTCCTGGGATCCAAGTTGTACCCAAAATGGGCACCTGAGCAGCCACACAAAGGCACACAGCAGCAGCCAGCTCTGTGGGCACTGTCAGAGTCAGGGTGATTTCATTAAAGGATGCACAGTCTGTAAACACAAAATGCAAGCAGCCAGAGATGACAGCGAGCTCCTGTTCCAGCTCTGCAGCCATTCTGCTGTCCCACACCCTTCCCTCTGCTGCAGCTCCAAGGTTTTACACCACAGAAGAGGCAGGCACAGTCTTCACCAGCACCACAGGAGGGCCAGGACAGTCACTCAGCTGAAATCCTGCCTGATCCACACTGACAAGAGCCTCTTGAAAATCTGAATCTTACATATACTCAGTCCCCTCTGGAGGCTCTGTGTACAGTGTGCACATGTTTTCTAATTCCAGCACTTATCCTTGATATTCAAAGATAGCTGGTATGAAATTCCTCCACTTCCTCCCAGAAGAGAAGCTTTAAATTCCTAAGAAAGAAAAAGAAGTGCTCTCTTTTCTTGAAATTCAGGCAGGGACAGACCCAGATTTGGGAGCAACAAAGGAACTCCAGTGCAAGAGGAAGAACCCAAGTGTTTCCCTCAAGCCCAGACTGACTCCAGCTCTGACATTCAGACACCGAGTGTGTGGGACAGGAATTCCTTTTCAGCCATCTCGGGGCCTTTCCAGCTTAGTGGCCAAATCCTAGAAGATGCTGAAGAGGGCAAGGATGAAACAACAGACACATTTAGAAATTCACCAATGACCAGACACTGAACGAAGAGAGGAGCTCTTGCTGCTCAGTGAAGTCCATGTGCTTATTAGACAAGTTCCTGATGAAGGAACATTTTGAAGGCCACCATTTATGATCCAACACCACCAATCACATGAACTACAACTGGACGAATGGCACATGATCCCCATGAGCATCATCTCTCCAGGAGAGAAACTGCACCGGTCAGATGCAGACTCCTGTGGACTCGACTCATGCTCTTACAGCACTCCCAGCACTGAAAATAAAGGGTAATTTCATCAGTAGAACATTGTTATGAAGAATTCCAGTTGGCATGAATCAAAGCATGATTGTTTCAAGAACAGATTCTAATTCTAAGCAGAATTCCTTCCTTCCTCCTACAACTGCCATTTCAAGGAATTTAATAAAAAAACAAACCAAACCAAAACCACAAGCAAAAGGAATGACTCAAAAAAGGTGTCATTAAAGTTGCAGCATTAAGTGTGTCAGCTGTGATAAACTCCAAGGCATGAACTAAAAATAAAAAAAAAAAAACCAAAACAAGCCAAAAACCACAACAGATGAATCCATGTCAGATGGCCTCACACACGTAATAACTGGTGTCTTAAACACAACCTTCAATAAGATCTTAGAATACAGATGGATGCATGCTGGGAAAACTGAACAGGAAAATATTACTTCATGCTTTGTCTTATTTTTTCCCTCCCCTCTTCCAGTCTCCATTTCTTCTTGGTCCCTATGAGAAATGGACTACAGGCTGAGGAGGGCTGCCGTTCCTACAGAATTCCCTTATCTGAACTGCACTGATGAAGTTGGTTATTTCAAAAAAGCTTTTCCTAGTTTTGGGGGGTTTCATGCCCATATCTAGCCATAACTCCAGCCTGATAAAAGATTCTCAGGCAGAGCATTTCCAAAATCTGTATTGCAAGTCATGTTTCAACACCTGCAATTAGTGTTTGTAGAATTACTGTGAAAGGAACAAGAAAGGAGGTTTGGAGCTCAGCCTGGTTTTTGAGCAGAGGTAGAAGCTAATAAAGGTAAAAGCAGTTCAGTCAGCTTATCTTAGTTAACTTTAGTAAACTATCCCTTTAAATCTTTGTCTATGCTCTCAATCTCAACATGACATTCAGAATTCTGAGAATTTTTTAAGCAACACGTGAATTCCTTGTGCTCTGCAATTAATTAGCCATGCTTAACCCAACTGCACCACACCCAAAGATAATTCAACCGAAAGAACATTTAATAAATAAAGGAGCATGAAGGGAAGTCAGGCTTCTGCTCATTGCATTCTTCTAATTTACATCTACCAAAAGCTTGGCCTGTAATGGGCACTTCCAGCAATGCCATTCCAATGAAGAGCAGCAGATCTCTCCCCATCACTGAAAAATTTTGTTGGCAGAGACCTCTCACCATCTTCTACTTCTTCATTCTTCCAAGAGGCTTTGCAGCATCAGCCACTGGTTACATTTTTGTTGTTGCTGGTCAAATTGTCAAAAAGGTATTGATCCCTTGGCTTAAGCAGTTGTTTGCTTTGTTCGTGTGCTGAAATGCAGCAGGGAGTAAGAAGTGCCAGTTTTTAAACCATCACTGAGCATAGCTGAAGTTTGTTTTACTGAGATCAAAATGGACGTTAGCAGGAGGCCAAAGAGTGGTGAAAGACAAATATGTCTAAACAAATTTACTAGTTAAACAAGCGATTCCTCAATGATACAGGCAGAAACTTTTCTGAGCTCTTCTTTTACGTTTTTCTTCTCAAGTGACACTACTTTCAAAAACTTTTTCCAAGCAATATTGAATGCTAAGTGCTAGGCAGAAGATAACTTCCTGTGGTACTGCGAGCTGCCAGTTCTTCACACCACAGAAAGACACAGAACTGTTGGGAAGAGTCATTCAGCTGTTCCCAGACAGATCAGGAATTCTCATTTCTCTGAGTAGTCTGCTCTACCACTCACTGTTCTCGCTCCACTGCCCTAAAGAATTCCTGTAGTCTTAAAACTCTCACCAGTGACTCTTTCTCTCCCAAAATGAATTAAGGACATTGGAGGTTTATATGCAACAGAATAATCCTCTCCTATAGGTATTCCCTCATCTGAAGGCCAGAGGCCGAGGTTTTGTGTTTCACGCTGGAATTTAACCATGCAGTTAGAACTGACTAAGCTGGCACTTGAATTCCAGTCAGGAAAATAAATCTACAGTGGGAGCTACTTCTCATTTCAGAGCAAATTAACTCTGAAGGACTTTCAATACATGAGGATGTCACATATGCTGTGTGAAATTTCAGGTGAGACTTATGTTTTCTGCACAGAACAAAGCCCTCTGCTACAGCACTGGTGCTGGTCCACTTGATTAACTTAATGAACTTGCAGAATGTAACCCACCTGCAGAGCGTGCTTGCTGGCACAGTAGCCGGTGGCAAGGGGAGCTCCCATGATGCCCATCACACTGCTCACAGTGACAATCTTCCCTTTCTTCCTCTGGATCATGTGGTTCAGGACATACTTGGTCAGCGAGATGGTCCCCAGGTAGTTGAGCTCAATGATGGCATTGTACACATCGAGGTTTGTATCCACGAACAAAGAGCGCTGGGAGCGCCCACCATTGTTGACCAAAATATCAATCTTGGGAAAGATACAAAGATAAATTAATATAACAGATTTCCCTTAATATTTGTGCTTCCTCAGTGTCATCAAGTGAGTGTTTAGTCCTTGGTAGCAACCAGTGATTGTTTGTTGCGGAAAACCAGAAGCAAGGAAGAGAAGGGACAAAAATTCAGGTACTTCTTGGCAACTTTAATACTGAAACTTAAGAAAGATGTAGACAGTGGTGAATTTATCATACAATAAAAGTGAAATGTCAACATAAATTCAGGTTTAGGAGATAGAGAAGGAAAAAGTTTAACCCCAGAAGCTCATCTTACCTTGCCAAAATGCTTGAGCACACTGTTGGTCGCAGCTTCGTGAGAGGATCTGTCAGTCAAGTCGAGACGCAGAACAAGGATATCTTTTTCACTCAGGCTGCTAATCACTGAAAAACAACCATAAAGGGAATGGCAGCTGATAAGATTCCCGACAGCACAACTGTGGGAAATGTAACATGCTTTTAAACATCGCATTTTCAAAATGAAGACACTAGGAAACCACAACATCAAGTTGGAAATAAAATGCTTGCTTTGTTTCTATTTTGATCCACATACAGAATCCATTTTTAATCTATTCCTACCAAGTCTCTTTTCTCATCATTATCTTTTTGTATGTGACAAGCTTAACTTTATTAAAACAGGCTTTGTGGCATAATACAGAAATTTCAATTCTCCAAATAAATTGCAATAGTTGGGAGTAAAATACAACTGGAACTTTTCGCAGAGAATGAAAGCACAGCACACTGGGAGCCCTGACACTTTGTTGGATGTCAGCAGGTCAAGCATGTTTATTCCTGACAACAGGATTGTACAATTCACACCCAAAACACAACATACATACCCAAGCAGCTACAAGGCAAAGTCTATAGAAGTTGAATTATTGGGGGCTTTCTGGGAGGAGGTAAAAGGCTTTTGTTTAACTGATAGCTTTTAAAATATCCATCCCCTGAAATAAAAGTCAGCTGCCATCAAGTTCCAGCCTTTTTGTTGCACATTACTCCCACTGTCTCTTCAGAACAACTGACCTTTTCCATAGAAGGCATTTCTTGAGCAGTGATTTGTTACCCCGGGGTTTAGGGGCAGATGACTCACTAAAACAAAATCTTCATCATTTCAATCTTTTTTTAACTACATCTAAAAAGAATTTTTACGTTATTTCTATTCGTTTGATAGTGCTATGTTTTTTCCTAAATCAGTTGCTAGCCACAAAGTGTACCTGCTCCCCTTTATGCAGCTGCCCTCTCTAGAGAGCCTCAGGCTTCAATTTTTTAATTACTACTTCTTGCATATACAGGGAGAGTTGAACTTTGTTTTAACAGTGATGTAGAAATAAAGAGGTTACTTAAACCCATGAGCTGCCTCTGTTCAAAGGTCACTAGAACTTAAGCCACTGGTTAAAATAAACCCATCTGTCTGGTTTAGTGCTAGTAGTATTTCCATTTATTGCTCCCTCCAACCCCTCCATGTGTATTTTCTCCTCCATTTCTTCCAGAAATACAGCAGTAAAATGTAGTTTAAGCAGCCCTAAAACCTCTACCTCATGCTGCCTGAAGCAGATTTGCACTGCTGAAACTTGTTGGGGTGTGGATGTTTCTGCCATGGATTAACGAGACCACATGGTCAGCCCAGCCACTCAAGCTACACAGGGGAGAAAGACAAGAGCAGAGAAAGGAAGTGCTCTTTTATAAGATGTAAGAAACTTCTGACATCAGGAAATTTCACACCAGAAACCTTATTCTGGAGCAGTCTGTTGTCCAGTTTGATTTCCACCCCCCAAAGCATTCAAACTATACATGGCTAGCAGCTTCCTCAGTTCCTTTCTAGGGTGAGGAATCCTTACTTTAGGCACTCCTCACAGACAGCTTTTACAAAAATCAAGCGTTCCTGTTACTGTTTTCTAAACTCCTTCTCCCATTGACTATCCCCTTGTTTTTCTGGCTGATGATGAGCATTGTGCCCGGTGTAGAACATATGTCCCAATTTATACACTCCCAGAATGGTGTTCCTCATTGCTTTTACTAATAAACCCTAATATTCCACTGCCCCTTTGGCCTGCTACCGAAGTGATGTTTTTAAGGGAACAATTATGATATCCAGAAAAAACACTTTGTCCCAAGTGGGAGACCTTCATTTAAAGTTCATTGCTCAGCTTTCAGATCAACAACTCTTTTCAATACATGTTAATCCAAGGTATCAGTTTCTCATAATATGATAAACACTATTGCTCAGAGTATTATTTTCCAGCTCTTCAGCATTTCCTCTCCTGTCTTTTATTGAACTTTCACAGCAGAGGCTGATCTGCATGACCTCCTGGGGTCCATTTCAACCTCAATTACTGTATAATTCTTGAAGCCTGTCAGTCATCTGGCCTATCCATAATTAGATCTTATTTGACCTTTGCCAAACCAAGAAACATCCCCTCCCATTCTTTTCTTTTTAGGGCTTTTGAGAGAAAACAGCCTCCAACATTTCTGATGAACGAAAGTGAAAGAGCGGTTGGGGAAATAGAGGAGGCTCTTGCAGGAGCCATGTGAGTTATACAAGTTGTTTTCTCTCCCTCCTGCCCAGTGAAGTGCTAGGTTGGTATATGCATGACTCAACAGGTATTACCATAGCTCTTACAGTCCTCTCTCTCTCTCCCTCAGCTTTTAAGCAGTGCAGAATGCATAAACCAGTACCACTGGGTGGTGTCACTAAACTTTGGACAAGATATATGTTTCTCACACCCAGCTCAGCCGCTGCCATTTAGAACCTCTACATCAGGCATGTTGCAGCCCATGAGCTCCAATTATGCCCCACAAATCAGCCAAATTCACATTGATGTTGCAGCTCAGACTCCATCTGCCCCGTGCTACTCAAACCTCACAGGACAGTCCTGAAGTCAGCTGCAGAGAGAAAGCAGAGGGTGGAAGCAGGGACAGGCCACTCAGGAAGCACACGGACCCACTGGACAAGCATGGAATCAGGAAAATCAACGCCCAGGTGGAGCTGAAACTGAAATTTCCACCGGAGCTGAGGAATGTGAAAGGCAGCAAAGGCTTCACAGGTGCAGCAGCAACAAAAGGGAGACCAAGGACAGAGTGAGCTCACTGCTGGACAGGGATGGTGAGGAGGAAGGGCACAGAAAAACATGAGTACTTATTGACTTCTTTGCCTCAGTCTTCTCTGGCAAGATCTCCTCTCAAGTCTCCCACACTCCTGAGGCTACGCTCTGGGGAAAGAAACACTACCAGAGTCAGATAAATTAGTGACAAACTGCACGTACAAGCAGGGCAATAGATACATCTGGGATGTGCAAGAGCTGACCAATGCCACTCCTCTTTGGCAGGTAAGTGGAAGAGCTCCCCAGAGACTGGAGAAAATTGTACTGAAATACTACTGAAAATTGTCCTTGGGAAAATTACATGGCAATTCCTCCCGATGGCAATTTCCAACCAAGTGAAGGACAAGAAGGTGTGTGGGAAAAGCCAGCATAGATTTAGCCCAGCCATATACTGCCTGACCAACTGGATTGCTTTTTGTGATCAACTGTGGTGTCCCTCTACGATCAATTTTTTAATATCTTCATTAATGATCCAGATGATGGGAAAAAAAGCAGAGGTTTTCAGAAAATTTTGATTTAACATCAAGTTCAGAGAGCAGGACTGGCACACAGAGGAACCTTAACAAGCTCCAAGAACAGTCTGACAAACCTCATTAACCTCAGTAAAGTCAAATGAAAATGTTCACACCTGGGACAGGATAATGCTCTGCAGTACTGCAGGCCAACATCCAAAGGGTTGGGGATCAGCTCCCAAAGGAGTCCCAGGTCCTGATGGAAGGACAACAGCAAGCTGAGTGTGAGCCAGCAACTGGCTCTGGCAATGACAGATGCAAATGGGCTGCACTAATAAAAGCACACTGAGGAAAAGTGATTTTTAAGAGCTTCTACACAGCATTCTAAGGCTGCATCCAGAGCATTGGGTCTAGTTTTGGACCCCCTAGCTCAAAGCAAATACTGATAAACTGCAGAATGTGCAGCATAGGGTCACAAAGTTGGTTAGGGGGACTGGCACAGATAAGAGCCAAGGAAAAGGGTGGAACCTTTTACAAAGCCTTGAGAAGCAAAGGATATGAGTGGAAGTGGATCCAATTACTACCTTCCACTACTTAAAAGCTGGCTGCAGAAAACATGAAGTAACTATCACAGAATCACAGAATGTTCTATGTTGGAAGGGACCTCAAGTATCACCTCATTCCAAGCCTGCTGCCATGGGCAGGGACACCTTCCACTATCCCAGGCTGCTCCAAGGCCCATCCAGCCTGGAACACGTTCACGGATGGGGCAGCCACAGCTTCTCTGGGCACCCTGTGCCAGGGCCTCACTAGCCTCAAAAGCAAGAATTTCTTCCAAACGTCTAATCTAAACCTGATTTCTGTCATTTTAAAGCCATTCACCCATTGTTCTGTCACTTCATGTCCTTGTTGTATTTCTGTGTTACAGAAGAGTTTCCAATATTCTGACTAATCAGACCTTCAGTTAAAGTTCAGTTGCAAATATTTGCAAAGCAACAGGGCTGCATAAGACTTTCAAGCTTGTGTGTGGCACAGCTCAGACATCCACAGGTTCACTGAACGTTGGCAGAGGCAGAAATCATCTCAGTTAAACCCATGCTCTTGGTCCCATCAACTGAAATAATATTTCTGAATATTCCTTAGCACATCACACAAGTATTTCCTGAAAATGCCTATCCAGGACTGCAGCTTCTGCCAGCCTATCTTGTGTTATCAGTTTTGCAATCACAACAAACAGCCACGGACGCAAATGGAGTTGCAGACTTCCTACTGACCACTGACCATTGCATCACACAGCCCTGGGATTTTGTCATGACTGCCACTTAACCATGCTGTCATCACGTGTCCCTCACTTCTTTTCAAATATAAAACTGTTTAAGTGACTGCTTTCTGGAGCCTTCAGAAAATAAAACTACGGAGCTGTGCATTTTTGAAAGTTCCTTGAAAGATTTCCTGTGTAGGCTGCTGCAACTTTCAGCTTTCTAGAAATGTTTAGGTGCTAATCCAAGAAAAACATTTGATTATTCCCTAGCACACATTCCAAATAGACTGTGGGCATTCTGTCAACATTACTAAGACTGAACTGCCACTGTGATAATATATTCCACATAACATACTCTATCCAGAGCTATAGAGGATAAATAGTCTGAAACAAATGCATAACATTAATCATGTTCAAACCCTCTATTTATCAGTGTGAATTAACTGTCTATTCCTCTTGCCGCCAAGACAGAAAAGAGGAGAGAAAAGAGGAGGAATGAAGCCAGACTCCTGACTAATGAGGCATATGAAAGATAACTGGAAGATAACTGGAATAGTTAAACATTTTGCTTCATGTTTGCTCCTCTTGATTACAGGAGATCCTCTTTCTTTCACAAGCTTAGAACAATTTTTTGAACATTTTTATAAGTCCATTTTCCAAAGAGCAAAGTCAGTTGACTCTCTGCCTGTAATGTGTGCAAATCTTAAGAAAGAAGATTTCTTAGTAGCAAGCAGCCACACAGTTTGGTTCTTTAAATCTCAGGGGTGATACTCTTGAGATTGTTTCCTCCATTCCCCACAGTATTTACTCAATTTCTTAATCTAGTACCTTACAAGACCACTTGCAACAGATAATGAGAGTTTTAGGTAACAGTGGCGTGAGCAGGAAGTTGAAATGAACGTCTATACAAAGGCTTCCCTCTCACAAAAAGAAGATACCAGCTTTGTGTAAAGTAGACTTTCATGAGTAAATTTATTCTTGTGATACGTGGGTGTGGTAGTTTTGCCTGGCCCAGTTTTTGCCAGTGAACAGGGTGGGGTACAAAGATGGCTCCTGCATGTCCTGAGTAAAGATTCTGGAAATTTTCCACCATGTCCAGCAGAGCCAGTCTCTGATGGCTGTAAAATGATGGACATGCTGCTGGTAAAACCTGGGCCAATTAGAGATGTTAGTTACGCCTCTGTGAAAACATATATAAGAAGAAATCAAAACAATGTGAGCACGCACTTCTTTTTAGCCAGGGAAGGAGGAGGAGGAGGTAAAAATATGTGAGGGAGAACAACATGGAGGCACCAAGGTCAGTGGAAAGGCGGGGGAGGAGGTGCTCTAGGCGCCGGAGCTGAAAACCCTCTGCCAGCCGTGGTGAAGACCATGGGGGAGCAGGTGGTCCCCCTGCAGCCCATGGGGTCCAGGGGATGCAGAGAACCCCCCACAGCCGTGGGGAGGTGCCCACGCCAGAGGAGCAGATGATGCCTGCAGGAAGCTGTGATCCAGTGGGAGTCCCAGAGACTGAGAGTTGCAAAGGCCTTGCAGGAGAGAGAAAGGCCTTGCTCCCGGGATGGAACCAGCCTGGCCTCGGCTTGCAATTCTGCAGCCTGGAGAGAATCTCGGACAGCAGCAATCGGGCGGGGCTGCTCGTGAGATTGGACCCACGCCAAAGAAGTTCGCACAGGACTGTCTCTCGTGGGAGGGACCCCCATGGCTAAGTAGAGGATTCTTCCCCCTGATGGACTGACCCTGACCAAAGGAAACCCCCACACCCTGCCCCCACCCCGGAGCTGTTGGTTAGAAGGAAGGAGGGAGGGGGTGAGCTGAGAAATGGCCTTAATAGGGAGAGGGGTGAATAGAGAAACAGTGTTTGTAGCAGACGAATTGTGGCCTTGGACTGATTAAGAAACCCCACATGCCTTGCCCTAGCCCAGATCTGTTGGTTGAATAGAGAGAGAGGGCAAATAGAGAAACAGTGTCTGCAGTGGAAGAATTGCGATGGACTGACCTAAGAAAAACCCCACACCCTGCCCCTGCCTGGGGGTTGTTAGTTAGTTAGAAAGGAGGGAGGGGTGAGCTGAGAAGTGGTGCCTTAAGAGGGAAAAGGGGGGTGAGTGAAGAAATGGTGTCTTAAGAGCTTATTTTTATCTCAAATTTATCCTCTGACTCTGTTAGATTAATAAATCACTTTTTTTGCAACTTTAAGTTTCCCACCTGCTCTTGCCCTGAATCTCGTGCGGCCCTTATCAGTGATCTTATCTCAACTCATAAGTCCAGTGTTTTGTGTTAGTTTTTCCTCTCCTCTGCATAGCTGCAGCAGGAGAGAGCATAGAAAGCAAACGTTGTAGGTGCCTGGCATTTAGCCAGGGTCAAACCCACGACAGTGGGTTAGTGTTTCTGTGGCAATTCCAGCCCAGCAAGGGGGGAACTGCTTGCATCAAGTGCTAAGTTGTACTTACGAAGACATCTCTTCTTCACTCTCTGGAGCTCATCCTCCCTTCTGGCAGAGATGGCAAGAAAGGCTCCCAGCTTTGCCAGCTGGTAAGTCAGCTCTTCTCCAATTCCACTTGAGGCTCCTGTCACCCAGACAACCTTGCCACGCAGTTCATGTTCTATCAAGAGAATCAAGGCAGCAGTTCACACATTGCCAATGCTAGGATAAGCATCTAACTCACTGCAGGGGTATAATCTGATGCTGTTTTTAAGAAATATGCTCATTTTGGGGGGTATTACAAAATCCTGACTTCTTTATTTTTTAGTCACATGCAGTTGTGAAATTGTTCCTAGTTGTTCTGTTGACATTTGAACTCTGTTCCAAGGCTAATCTGAATAAACATGGATTATTTACCTGATGGAAGAAATCTGATTGCATTTCTGCAAGCAATCCACACAAAACAATTCCACTAACCTCATCAAAAACAGCTTCAGGGGAAAAGGGAGAAGAGAATTCTTGGAATTGACAGGAAACAGTAACTGTATTGCAAATACAAACAAAAGCCTAAGCAAATTTTTCCAAATAATGTTTCATCCCAAAAAATATTCCAAAGTAATTGCTGACAAGTGAAATTCTCTGAACAAAGACAGCTAATCACAAAAACACCAAATGGGTGTTCATCCACTTTGTTTTGTATCTGATGCAGGTTAATTCCCTCCCTGGCCAGGTACACCGAGTTCCCAAGGTGTACGTTCACATGTGAACACCCCGTGTGCCACAGCTCCTGCCCTGACAGGCTTTTTTAACCTGAAGTAAAAACAAAGAGCATCTTGCTCCTTTTACTCTGCTGATTTGCCTGTTCCCACTTGCCTACAATCATTCCCACTCCATGGGACAGCAGGGCACTGGGAGAAGCTTTAGCTTTCCAGACATATATCCGAAATTATCATGTACCACAGATGGCTGAAAATCACTGTTCAATTCCAGAACATGGTTTAGGGATGAAGGATCACAAGTATCAGAGCACTTTCCAGAAGGAATCATTGCCTGACACGTGTCTGTACTCTTCAGGATGAGCCGTAGCGAGTATCAGTCTTGGGGAAAATCTGACTCACTCAGAGCGCTGTTGTCAGGAGCTCTTCCCTCTATTTCTCAAGTTTGTGCATTCCAACACCTAGCCAGCTACAAAAGATTTCATGGCATAATTCAAATAGCAAAGCTAAAGGCAATTCCTGGGACTTAAAGCCAGTTCCATTCTGAATAGGGTCAGAACAGCATTTTTCAGCTCACTGAAATATAACCACTCATTTATTTAGCAAAAGTACTTCTTTTTCACTGTGGCTGTGCTTTTACTGCCTGCTCTCTCCAGTGATCAGTTCCTGGTTCTCTCTACACCACATTTTGTTTCAAATTTCTACTTTTGGAGTCTTAATGACACAAATCCCACAAACAGACCAGCACCAAAACCCTTTACCCTTCAGAAAGGAGCAGAGAGCACTCAAGTTTGAGTTTGAGTGTTCAGTTTGTCAGAGCTCAGTTTGAGTTTGTGGGGCTGGCAGTGAGTTATATTTGTCTTTTTTTTAAGCTGACTGTATTTCAGCCAAAAAAAAAAAAATCCCTCGTAAACGCAGGCTTTTGTGGCTTGGGGTTGTTTGGAGTTTTTTGTTTGTTTCTAGAAACACAAACAACAGCAACAGGAATCGCTTTCCAAAGGAGAGATTATTCTAAGATTATGAACTAGGGAGGTAGAATCTGCTGTGTTCATCATTATTCCAAATGGCTGCTGTCTGTAAAACTTATTCACACCCTTTTCCTACAGATTCATTCCAATATATTCCAAATTTATTGAATTAATAAGAAACATGGGAGTTTGCCTCTCCTATTACATTTTTTTTTCTGCAGGAAACCCAAGCAGACAAACACTACATGAACACAACAACACATGGACATACTTTCAACCCTGCTTACCACACTCATTCCTCTTGCTACTGAAAACAAATCCGCTTCCTCCTACCACTTAGTTTCCCTGTTCCCAACCTGTCTTGGGCAGCTTCACAGCAGTTATTCAGGATCTTGGTCTGTGAACAGAATAATTGACTGAGATAAGGAAAGTTTTCCCAGCAATTCCCCAGAGCTGATTGTTACCAAGCACTGAGCTACTGAGAGTTAACATAATGGGAAACCTCAAATGCTGGTGCAGAACAAGTACCAAACCATCAGCTTGCTCCAGAATAAATGTCCTGTTGTTACTGGGAATAAGTTTAAAAATTAACCATGCCAAATTAAAAAATAAAAACAGATTATACTATTACTAACCATTAACTACTGTGCTACAAGGCATAACAAATGAGAGGTTGAACTGAGTAGCACTGCAAGTAATCCAAAAAGTTGTTTTGTAGCTCTACTTAGAGTTTTTTCTAACATTTTTATAACTCTTCTAGCACAAGGCTGCCATGTCATTTCTTTCAGAAAAATATTTGAAGTGGAGAAGTTTAAAACAGAACATCCTCTCCAGAGCCCTAAAGAATCATACCATTATTCCTAAATTTAAGAGTAGGGTTTTCATACATGGAAGGTTCCCCCTTAGCTTGATAATATTAAGCTGCCTGTGACAAGTACAGAGTTTAGGGCGACTTCTGTCCACCTAATGCAACATAACACAGAAGGCATCAAGCCCCCAAAACCCCTTCTCTCCTGGCCACACACATATGGGAAGCAATCCAACACATCTTTTCTAATGCTTATCACTCCTGTTTTCCTACCTGATTTGCTAAAGGGGACCATTTCATCCATCTATTTTACTTAATTGCAAGCAGAGAGGCTGGGGGCAAAGGGGAGGTGGCCAAAACACAGCTCACCTCTTGTGCTGAAAAATTTCTGCCTGATTCTGCTTGTATTACATGTTAAAACAGCCCCATCACAAAATTACTACATTGCTCTTTACATGGGCATTTTTTAGAGACTACTTTAAGGGTTTCCAGGCCTTCAATAATTCTGAAGGCTACACTGAAGTAACACTGTGTCTACCCAAGAGAGCTCCTACATCTGGATCCCTCAGGACACTTGACTTCTGTTTGTATCAGTCAAGATTTGTCCCATTTCTCCACCCTGAGTCTTTCCATGATCTTCACAAAGTCCACACACAAAGACTTTTCGCAGTTTTTTTTACAGCAAGGGAACACTTTGATGGTGTTCATACAAAACTTTGGGCTGCATACCCAAAATGCTACAGGAGATTGTTCACACTGATTTAAATTTAATAGTCTTTAGAGCTTTATTACTTGTGCTAATCCATCTAACGGAGAAAAGCATTTACATTTGCAGGAAGCTTCTACTGAAGGAAGACACAAGGAGGTCTCAAGTTTGTCCTACTCTGGTCTCGAGCCGTTCCTAGTGCCAAACTTCACCTGCACCACCATCCCCTGTGGAATCATGGTCCCAAGCTCAAACCTGAATTCCACCATTCCTGATCCACCTTCATTCGATGTGATCCTATCTCAACCCAACGTTCCATTTCAATTCCCACATGGGGCATCTTATAGTGTCTCTCCTCCCAACTTCATTTTGACCAGCTTCTGTTCCCACTCTCTACTTCCACCTCAAGCACCCGCAGCCAGCAGCTCACAGCAGCCACAAATCACCATGGCTGGCCAAGCTAAGGGGGGATAGTCACAAATTTGTGCTTTTTCTGCTGACCAGAAGCCTCTATTAAGCAAACAAAACCAACGATTTCCAAAGATCCTTGTCCAGAAATAGGGAGAATTGCAGTCAGAATAGAAAGTTCAACATGAGCAAGAACTGAAAGTGCTTGCCTGACAGTATTTTACTGTACTTTTGTCCCCCACGTGACAAAGGCAGCACCTTACAGAGATGTAGTGCGCAGCCCCTGATAGCACTGCGTGCCAGGGCTGGTCCTGGAATTCACGGAACAGGAAACCCAGTTAGCCTCAACATTAGCATTCGTGTTTACTTCATGGTAAACACTTTCGACACTCCTGTGAAAGCAAGATCTGCTTGAAGATGTCAGAACTGGCTGGAGAAGAAGATAAAGAGGCTACAAAGCCACACGTCCTGGCCAGGAACCCTAGTCCCTTCCCGAGCCTTCCTCCCACACTGTCCCTGTACCCAGCGCTCACCGCAGCCTCAGCTGCTCCTCGGGCCCCTGCCAGGGCCGGGAACGTGCCCAGAAACAAACTGTGCAAAACAAAGAGTTTCGGGCCAAACTCGGCCAGCGCTCGGCACAGACCCGCGGGAGCTCGCGGCTGCCTTAAAGTTATTTTTTGGGAGCTGCTTTGCCGGCACGAGGGGCACCACTCCCCTTCTGCAGGTAAAGGACAGGCGAACCACACTTTTGGGGCATTTTTATGGGTAAGCCCACGGGACAGCCAGTGCCAGCGGGACCCCTGCGCTCCCGGCACGCCGCCACCCCCTGTGCGGAGCGCCCCACGCCCGTCCCGGCGCCACCGCGGTGCCCTCCCGGGGCAGCCGGCGGCAGGCATTACCTGGCTTCTTCCCCCACCTCTCGGCCCAGAGCAGCGTGAGGTCCCCGTCGGCCCTGAGCCAGCGCAGCAGCTGCACCAGCAGCGCCAGGAGAGCCCCTCCCGCCAGCGCCAGGCACAGCGCGCACCCCCACGCCATCGCCAGCGCAGCGCACCGCCGCCCACCCGCACGGCGCCCCTTTATCGGGAGCCGCCCCCGCTGCCCGCCGCCAGCGCCGGCCTCCTCCCCTCCTCCCC
>VZRL01002181.1:76037-95480 GCA_013397895.1 Origma solitaria
CCGCTCCTCTCGCTCGGCCGCGCTCCCCCCGCAGCCGGAGCCTCTCCCCGCCCGGCCCCGCGGCAGCCGCGGCCAAGGCTGCGGCGATAAGCGCGGGGTCTGTGGGGCAGAGGCCGAGCGTGCGGCCGGGGGTGAAGGTCTGTTTGTGGGAGCGGGGCCCTTTGTTTCCCCCAGCGCTGCCCACCGCGCGTCCCGGGCAGCGGGAGCGCAGCCAGGGCTTGGCTTCGCTGTGCGGAGATCAAACACTGCCCGGGCAGCAAAAACCAGTGCCCGTTCTCCTGGAGAGCCTCGTGGCTGTCCCTTGGAGACATCGGTGATTCTTTTCCTCTCTAGAGCTCTCCGGGGGCTTCCAGCCCAGCTGCAGCCACCCCCAGCCCGTGTGACAGGTCACATCCTTTCCCGGCCAGGTTCCTGCAGGAATGCTGCCCTTGGACATCCCTCCTGTTTCGCCACCTGGGAATGTGAGCCCAGTTCTCACATGCACCCTCTCATGCCAATGTTTTGGGCCTCGGGCTCCAAAATTCGTGGTGGTGGATACCCACAAGTGCTAAAAACACCAGGGACCACAGCATTTGCGGTCATCACATCACTCACCTACAGCTCTTCACCACAGATTTATTACTGCGTATGTGCAGAGGTGAAAAACTCTGTTCTTACTGCGTTGATGTACGAAAGACTTTCCCAAGAGGAGGTACAGATGTAAAAAGGAGGCTGGAGAGGGACTTTTTACAAGGACATGCAGTGATAGGACAAGAGGGAATGGCATTAAGCTGAAAAAGGGTAGGTTTAGACTAGGTATTAGGAAGGAATTCTTCCCTGTGAGGGTGGTGAGGCCCTGGCCCACGCTGCCCACAGAAGCTGTGGCTGCCCCAGCGCTGGCAGTGCTCCAGGCTAGGTTGGATGGGGCTTGGAGCGACCTGATCTAATGGAAGATGTCCCTGCCCATGGCAGCAGGGTTGGAACAAGATGGTCTTTAAGATCCCTTCCAACTTAAACCATTCTAGGATTCTATGAAAAGTGTAATCCACAGTAATTCCTGGCTCCTCACCAGGCTTAACACAAATGCATGCACACCTTATGTAGGACAGGACATACATCCTGTTCCCAAAATCTCACAGGCTAAGGCCCCTGATCTGTCAGAAGATGTAGCACAGGATGGCTCTTTACCACACGCAGCTGCTCGGTCTGTTACTGCTCCACCAGTGAGTGAGGAACGCATGAATCACCTCCTAAATTACCATAAAATTTGCATTACAGCTTTTTGAGGCAAAACACAGCCATGGTCTACCTTTGAATCTTTAGGTTCTTACTGACTTTTAAGGAAATCAGTCCAAACCTAATCCCTATGTCAAGGGAAAGGTGACAGAAAATAAAAATACACCATCAACATAATTGGTTTCTGTAAATAGACCCAATCATCAACCACGTCCAAACCAATAATTGTAAATGATATTATTGGGGTGGCTTAGAATAAAAACAGGCCTTTGGAGGTTAGGAAAGAAGTTGACTGTCCACAATTGCACAGCTGTAGGTAGCAGCTATTCTTTATATTCCTCTGTTTTCTCCTGTTTTACTGAGTTGAGAACTATTTATCTTGTGTTAGTGCAATGCACAGTGTAATGGAAACTTAATGTCATAGGAAATATAAATAATATCAATAAATAGCAAGTAATTTAAAGTGGTTTCTGGGTCTTATTTCCTCCCTGTGGTAAATGCTAAATGCTCCACACACAGTCGTGGAGCTTTGCACCACAACACACTCACACAGGCAGTATAAAGTTGGAAAAGGATGTACACTGCAGCTGCACAATATATTCCCAGTGGGGGTTTTCCCAGCTATCCCCAAAGACACAGGAATGCAGCAGCTCGGGCTGAGCACAGGAAAGATGAGTAGGAGAAGCTCACAAGGTTCCAGCATCTTGTGATTGGTTAGTGGTGAGAATTTATCCTGTTAACTCTGTGCTACAGCCCTTCTCTTACAACAAAACTGAGGGAAACAGACTTCTCTCATTATAAAAAAAAAGTAAAGTTATAGAGGTTTTGTGCATTTGTACACTTGCATAGTTGCTATTGGGGGGATTTTATGGCCTGTCCCTGAGACAGGCATGAGGTTCCTGCTTGGTGCCAACCTGAGCTTGGGAAGGGGAGCACTGGAAAAACTTACAATGCCCTTTTCCAAGCTAATGCCCATTCTTGCTGTTTTACAACTTATGAAAAGTAAACACACTCATCTCATTACTGTTATCTTAACAATAGATAAGTATAGTTAAGGAATTTTCTATTCAAGTCTATTCAAAAGATTTCTTTTGAGATCCCCACCAGCTACCAGAGGCTGCAGCTTTTACACATGGCTTGGCCAAACCATCCAAACCATGCCAGACTGAGATTTCTTCTTAACCCCAAAGAAGTTTGCAGGACATGGGCACTGATGGGCCATTTCCAGTCTAACCTTTATGCCCAGCAGTGCTCTGACATTCCTTGCTGGAACTGCAACTTTGAGAGCTGAGAGTAACATAGCTGCTCAGAGCCAGCAAGTACTTAGGGAAGAGCTGTTTGACAGAGTACCAAAGTGACGTGAAACTTCTGGCCAAGAAGGCCAACGGCATCTTGGCTCATATCAAAAATAGTGTGGCCAGGAATAGTCAAGTGATTGTTCTTCTGTGCTCAGCACTGGCGAGGCCACACCTTGACTCCTGTGTGCGGTTTTGGGCCCTCAGCACAAGAAAGAGAAGGACAACAGAGCTGGGGTAGGGTCTGGAGGTTGAGTCCTATGAGGAGCAGCTGGGGGAGCTGAGGTTGTTCAGGCTGGAGAAAAGGAGGCTCAGGAGGGCCTTCTTGTTCTCTACAGCTCCCTGACAGGAGGATGGAGCCATGTGGGGATCAGGCTCTTCTCCAAGGAAACAATGGACAGGAACAAAAGGAAACAGCCTCACGTTGTGCCTCAGAAAGAGGTTCAGGTCAGACATCAGGAAAATTTCTTCACTAAAACCATGGGTAAGGTTTGGAACAGACTGCCCAGGGAAGTGGTGAAGTCACCATCCCTGGAAGTGTTCTAGAAACAACTGGACGTGGCACTCAGTGCCATGGTGTAGTTGGCAAGGTGGTGTTTGGTCAAAGGTTGGACTCGATGATCTTGGAGGTCTTTTTCAACCTTAATAATTCTATTTCTGAAAGAAACGCATCATAACAGAGCCCTTGGATTTGACCAACATCTTAGTTTCCAATTAAGACCAAAAAAAAACCTGTCCTTATAATGCCTGAACTTAGTTTCCACATGAGAAGTTAATTTTCACTTTCTGAAGAGGCCATCTCTGCTAACAGCTTTTAAAAGTCAACCAAAGTCAACCTGAACATCAGCAGCATGAATGACAGCCCTGCTGCACTTTGCCCCGTGGCTGATGCAGACAGCACTTTGGAGTTCAGCAAACATATTCTGATATCTGCACGAAGTGCTTAACTGCAGCTGAGAAATGCAAGAGCCAAGTAAAGCTGGAGTACAAGGCTCTGAAAACAAACTCACAAAGAGGTGCTAATGTGGGAGATCACAGACCTGCTCCACACCCTCCATGAACCTCAGTGCTGCCTCAGTGGCAGCAGATAACAGGTCGATTAAACTCAGCACATAATATAATAACGAGCCTTATTCTCAGGAGTTACACAGATTATATTGACACACTTAGTGTAAATAAAAGCCAGATAAGCTGCCTTCTGTCTAAAGCAATATAGCAGAAATTTGATTGGATTTCTTTTTATTTATATTTTTATTTTTCTTCATCTGTGCAGTATTGAGAACACTTTGTGTAGAAGAGGAACTGGGGAATGGAAGGACTGAGAGCTGTCCTTCTGAGAAGAACTTGGGGATAATAATGGATGAAAAATTGGACATGAGCCGGCAATGTGAGCTTGCAGCCCACATTTTCCCCCTCTGTTCTGCACTGGTGAGACCTCAACTGAAGGACTGTGTCCAGCTATGGATTTCTGGGACAAAAAAGGTGTGGACCTGTTGGAGCAGTTCAGAGGCAAGCCATGAAAAAGGGCAGAGGAGAGGGCTGGGGCACCTCTCCTATGGCAAAAGGCTGAGAGAGTTGCAGTTGTTCAGCCTGGAGGAGAGAAGGCTCCATAGAGACCTCATTGTAGTCTTTTAACTTATAGAAGAGCTTATAAGAAACACAAAGGCAGACAAGTTACAAGGCATGTAGTGACAAGGACAAGGGACAACAGTTTTAAACTGACAAAAGGCAGGGTTAGATGAGATATAAAGGAAAATTTTTCCTTGTGAGGATGGTGAGGTTGCCCAGAGAAGCTGGGGCTGCCCCAGCCGTGGAAGTGTTCCAGGCCAGGTTGGATGGGGCTTGAAGGAACATGGGATAGTGGAAGGAGTCCCTTCCCATGGCAGGGGGTGGAACTGGATGATCTCTCATGTTCCTTCCAACCCAAACCATTCTGTGATTCTGTAAAATGAATAAATTTTCACAGATTTATGGGTGAAGTGCTTCCTCTTGGAATGTTCACAAGGTGGCCCTCACATGACTTGCTGCCAGCCCTGCTAATAATACTGTGAGCGCATGGGTGTGAGTGTTTTCCACAGTGCTGTGATGCAATTTCTTTGATCCATGTTAGAGTGGATAAAGCTCCAGTGCAATTATCTGAGATTATTTCAGTGTTTGTGTAAAACATAGATTTGAAAAATGCTCTTACTTCACTAAATTATTTATGAGAGTACAATAACACTAAAATGAACAGCAGTAAGTGGAGCAACCTTTTCCTGTATTTTCTCTTTCACCATGAGCAAAACAGAATACTTTATAAGGAGAAAAGCTCTTTGCTTTGTTTAGGAAAACAAAACTTTAGGGAGAATATGTCACAAAATGAATGCAAGTGAAGTAAGGCCATGCCTCCATTCTGTCTGCTTCAGGATGTAACCTGTGTCGTTTGTTTTAGTGTTGCCTGAAGAGGAGACAAAAAGCACACATCCAGGCAAAGACAGTCCCATGTAAATGCAAAAGAGTGCCAAAAATACTTCTTACATACATCTGTCTGATCAGACAATGGATATATACCTTCCTTCTATTGGTTTTATTTTATACCTCCGTTAACTGCAAATTACTATTTCAGAAAGTGTCATCTCTTTTGTAATGGCATTTACTGAAAACCTAAGACTGTATCCTAGGTAAGAAACATCCATTTGAGCCTTTTAAATGTGGCAATCATTGTGATCTGCTGCTGATTTGAGGTACATTTCTGCTGACACTATGTCAATGAAATTTTCCCTTTTGCTTACAAACAGCATGAGCTCCTCAGCATTAAAGTTACCTTCTTGAGTTCAAGTCTCTGAGGTTTTCAGCACTTTGGCTTCTGCATTCATAGCTTCCCTAATTGCCTCTCATTTCAGCTTTTAGGATGTTGTTCCACCTTCATGTCTTTTCACATATAGCCCCTTCTGCCTGCTGCCTTTCTCAGGCAATTTAGAGACTTGAAGAAAATAAATCCCACCTTTTCTTCCTTCAGATCATTCCTTCATTTTGCTTATGACTTGTATCCATTTCATTTCACTTAGTTTAGTTAAACTTCTGAGTGTGAGCTTCCATCAATTTAAAACTTGAAGTCTAGTTCTAATTATCATAGAATCATAGAATGGTTTGGGTTGGAAGGGACCTTAAAGATCCTCTCTTTCCAACCCCTCTGCCATGGGCAGGGACACCTTCTGTTAGACCAAGTTTCTCAGAGCCCCATCCATCCTGGCCTGGAACACTTCCAGGGATGGGGCAGCCACAGCTTCTCTGGGTAACCTGTGCCGGCGTCTCACCATCCTCACAAGGAAGAATTTCTTCCTAAAATCCAACCTCTGTCAGTTTAAAGCCATTCCACCTTATCCTGACTCTGGGTCCTTGTCCAAAGTCCCTCTCCAGCTCTCTTGGTGCCCCTTTAGGCACTGGAAGGTGCGCTAAGGACTTCCTGAAGCCTTCCCTTCTCCAGGCTGAACAATTAGGACAAGTTGAAATACAGCTGCCAGCTACTGTTTTATAGTTTAATATAACCTGCTCCCAAGCAATAGAAGACAAACTAGAGAAATTGCACTTTTTTTGCCTGAGTAAGCTGCGTCTGTACCAGTCAGTCAAACAGGGCCAGGGTGTGGAGTCATACACTGGCATCAGATCATCCATACTTTCAGTCTGTTACTGAGGTTCTTGGCATGGCTTTGCACACAAACAGTGTCCCAAGGAATGTGGGGTACGTCTGAGGGACATCAGCTACACACACAAGCCAGGTCAGTCTCACTGGTCTCAGCACTGGAAAGCTCAAAGATTGCTTTGCTAGCAAAGATGGAGCAGAGGATTACACAAGTCTTTGCAACTGTTTGGTTATGGAAAGTGTAACTGTGAGTACATCATTCTCTGCGTCTCTCCCCTCCCTACACTTCACTATTTGCTCCCTCAGAAAAAAATAGAAAAATATGTAGAAAAACATAACAACAGAACATCACAGAAAAATACAAAATAGCAATATAAAATGCACAGGGGTAAGGCAACGTTGATTCAGACAGCCAGGCCAAAAATAGGAGCATCTTCAGACACAGTGGTCAGTGACTTTTTGTGGCATCTCCTGGGCAGGATTTCCTCAATGTAAGAAGCAAGAGCCATTTTCCATCCTGTACCTGGTCTGACACTTGTGTTTGAAGCAGTAAAACCCGGCAGTGATCCCAGCCACCTGCAGCTGCACTTGGCCGTGCCCTTCTTCCCAATTTCATATCCGTGATTTTCAGTTTGATTATAAACTGCTTGGCTTTGGGTTTTGTTTGCAAAGTGCTCTGTGGGCATTCACTGACACCTGCATTAACTGTATTTGTTAAAAGAGGCACATTACTTTTAAAGGACAATGTTTGCCTCCAGACAAAGAACTCCTGCACATCAAGTCTCCCTCACTGACCTAACCAGATATTTTATTGTGGCTTAAGTGATCCAGATGTGTCCTTCACATAAGGGTGAACTCGAGTCAGGTCTGCCTGAGATCTGCACGTTCCTCCAGACTGCTCAAATTTGACTTCTCTTCCTGTTTATTGATATTAAAAGCACTTTTACTCAGAGAAAAAATAAAAAGAGAAACCCAGAAAAACTCCAACCTTTTCTGCAGAACATGGGCCATCTATATAAAGATAAGATTTATTTATTATGATGGGACAGTGATGGAACCCAGAGTCTTTGAGTCATATTATCCATTTCCTTCTCATAACATACTTTTTTTTTAGTTTAAATTAGGGGTGTGACTAAACCACCTGTGTTTATTTAAGTAACAGAAATACAGAACATGGTCAGGTGAATTGAAGAAAATCCCATTTGATGATAATGGCATTTTGTTTCTATGACATTACTTCTACGTAATTCTTTATGATTATTCAAATGAAACATTACAAGAAGTCAAGATAAAAATTCTTGATTCTTGATTCTTGATTCTGTTTTGCGTCTATCATCTTCGGGTGGTTTCTAAGGTCACCAAATTCAATGGAAAGATTTGCATTCCCTTTCCACATCTAGAATTTGATATATGTACATTTTCCTCTTTATATGTGTATACATATACAATATTTATTCCATTTAAATCTGCTGTGATGAATCTAGAAGGGTTTCTTTCTGTGTGGCCTCTCTCAATGCACTGAGAACTGAGAAGACTACTCACAGGGAAAAGGGAAAACTCTCTCTTGCAATATTGAATATTGTGAGGGGCAGGAGGAGGAAAAGGAGTATTTCCAAAAGGCTGATTCTGCTGAGTTTTGCCTCCCTGAGCACCTGCTATAGTCAGCAAAAACAAACTCCACCGTGGGGGTGGACAGGGAACATAAATTAGGAGCCTGTTCTGAATCCTGCACTGAAAGAATTTTTCCTTCTCCATCTCCTGACACAGAGGTAACTTAAGGAGTAGCTTGTGGAGGGAATGTCTTCCATAACCCATGAAAAGATTATTCAGGGACGCAGTCCTTTGGCAGCTGTTAGCAAATGACAGAGTCATATAATTAAAATTTCCTTCCTAACTGCCAATTTTTTTTGCCTGTATTAATTAGTACTACTTTCTAGATGGTCTCTAATAATGCAGTTTTCCTAAGACAGCTACTTTTTCTTCCTTTTCATCAGTGTATTCCTCTTTGGTTTTAATAGAGAACTAAAATAAAGTGGGTCTGTTTTGGGTTTTTTTCACTGATATTGTTCACAATTCCAGCACAAATCTGGGATGGGGTTTGCTCTCTGGCTTAGGCCCCCTCTGCTGGTCTTCCCAAAGCAAAACACAAAACACCAGAGATTTTTCATTACCAACGAAACTTTTTAAGACAAAAATCCAGATTTCTCTTTCTTAACCTTTTACTATCAGAATATAAACCATAAGGAAGATCAGCGTTGGGGCTGTGAACTCAGCACAGGGGAAGTTTCTTAAATGAATTCAAGAAAATAATTGCATAATCAAGCATGTGAACCTGTGGAATTTCTCAGGCAAAAAGTCCAAAAGTGAACATAACCTAAAAAGCTGATCCCGGTCTGATCTGGCTCTTAGCAGCACCCTGTGATTGGCATTTTAATGAAGATATTATGTAAGGAGCTCTAGAAGCATAGGCTGCTGGGGATGGGGTTTTTCTGTGTATCTCAGCTAACAAAAGCCAGAGGCAGTAGTTCTGCTCAGGCAGCACATATTCGAAGGAGATTAACAGGTAAGGAGCTACAGTGGCTAAATATTAGCACCCATTCCAGCAACACTGTAAAACAAAGAGGTGATTTAATTATCTGGGAAAGTCCCTGGCTGTCAGAGAAGTGAATTAAAGCACAGTCCTTTCTTAATCAGGCGGAGAACAGGACACAGCGGCATTGGGTGAAGGGAAGTTTGGTGCACCTGGTACTCCAGCAGTTCCTTTCTGGTATCCAAAACCAAGAAAAAGAAGCTCTAAGACTGCTCTGATACCAACACCTAAAAATATTTCCTGCACTGCCCAGGATCAGGCAGAAAATGTTGTAGCACAGGTGTCAACCCAGAGAGGTTCAGGAGAGTCACAAAAGACAATAATGTTTTATATTGCATAGGTGGGATTTTTAATGATGTTTAAAAGCATTTCACATGTCAGCAAGAAGATCCTGGCCACAGGTATTTAAATCAAAACTCTGTAAGCAGTCTCCTGTTACCTGCCCTGGGTAAGAAAATTCTTGAACGTACTGGAGAAAGTGCAGTGGAGGCCAACCAAGGTGGAGAGAGACTTATAGAACTGTCTTTGTTCAGCGGTAAGGAGAGAACGACGAGGGAAGGTTTTATTGCTGCCTTCAATCACAGACTCTTTGCAAAGATGTGTAGTGATAACAGACAACACAAATTGTAACACAGAAAATTCTGATGGGAAACAAAAAAACAAGTGCCCAGTCAGGTGGGATTTCCATTCTCAAAGATATTTAGATTGGATGTTAGGAAAAGGTTCTTCACCCAGAGGGTGAAGGCTGACAGAGCTCAGGAAGTGTTTGGGAATGCTCTTGGGAACATGGTGGAATTTGTGGGGTTGTTCTGTGCAGGAGCAGGCACTGGACTCAATGATCCTGTCCTCAGGATACTCCATGGTCCTATGGCTCAGCTGGACAAAAACCTAAGCAACTCCTCCTTGGACCTGCTTTGAGCCAGGAGTTGAACTAGGTGACCTCCAGACGTCCCTTCCAACCAAAATTATTCCATGATTTTATGCTAAGTGACTACTGTATCATTAATCCAGCTTAACCTGATGGAAGTTACTTTGACAGTTCTAATGCTTCCCTGAGCAAGTAAGAAATTTAAACCCAATCCAGACTCACTGAAGTCAGTGGAAATCTTGAGCTTAACTTGAAAGGGACTGGATCAACTTCAATGCTTTTAGGATTCATGTTCAGAAAAGAAATTAAACTTTATTCTTGTAGGCAACACTAAAAATTGCATTTTTTTTACTGTGAGATTCTCAATAGGTTGTCTCTGCAGTTAGATGAGAACTGCTCTCTTTTGAGTACTCGGAAATCCTGCCCAGAGTCACCAGCAGAGCAGGGGTCTGCTCAGTGCTCTGGGCAGGTGTAACTCCACTTTTCAGTTTGCACTTGCAGGAAAATTCCCATTTGCCAAGTGTTATTGGTAATGAGCCTCTTGTCTAACGTGGGTTCAGCTCAAATCAACTGCTGCTTTCGTGTTGAGACACTGTCTATAATGATTGAAATTATGTCATAGAATGGCAATCTTGTGACCTCTGTAGAGTGAGTTAATGGTTCCAATCATGTTTTCAGCAGACTGCTGTGAATTAACATGGCCACTGCTTTCCCTTTTTCACCTCATCATTTTTCTTTGTAAGATGAGCTTTTTCCCTCTTCCTTATCTTGTCTCTTACAAGCGATCCTATTATTTATCTTGAACATGAAACAGAGTAAAACAACACAAGGGAGTAATTACAACACAATAAATGTCAAGTACTAGCCAATTATTTTGATTATTCCTATGAAGTTTAAAAATGAGAAAAAAACCCATGACTTTGTAAAAATATAGTGAATGCCTTTATACACACAAAGAGAAGGGAAACAGATTTCTCCTAATAAATACATTATATACTACAAAGAAAGAAAACAAGCAAGGAAACAAACATGTTTCAAATCCTTAAAAGAAATCACATTCATAATCCCTCAAGAAGTAGCTGTCCTCCTAATCCATTGGATTAACTGAAATTTCTTGAGAAGGAAGGATACCTTTCTGGTTAGGGTGGAGACTTGGATTATCTCCAAGTGGCATCCATGTTTTGAGTAATCCTCTGATATGAAGCTGCACCACGTTACTTGCACTTAAATGTTCTCCAAAAGAACATATGCTAATGTGACCTACAATACGAGATTTTCCTTTCCTGATAGGTTCCTTCTCCTCAAACACTGGGCTTGAACCGCACAACAAGCAGTTTCTTGTCATAATAGTTCCTGTTGCTTTGCTAGTATTTTGTTCTGCACCATCCCCAGAGAAACGGAACACCGTCATTGCAGCATGAGGGTTGTCATAAAAATGCTGAAAATCCAAATTACTGCTTGTTTCACTTTCCTAAGAAAGCCAACACATGGAACTTGTGATCTCACGTCCATTTTTACTATGTCCCTTAAGCCAGCAAACATGAAACAATGTCTTTACTTCTTGGTCATATCCCATCAGCACCCATGTAATGAAATGAAATTTAAACCTTGATTATACTGTCAAATAAAAGAAGACATAGGTGGCAAAATCCCGCTCCAGACCAGGATTATCCTTTAGATCTGGGACTCTCCAGAATCCTTGGTACTGTGGAAAACTTATTTTGCAAAATATTGAGTAATGTTTAGATTTCAAATATCTCCATGCCTTGGCTATTTGATTCTGACACGTTGCTTTTAGCTTAATTTTACTGTTAAATTGACACAAAAAAAATTCGTCTCCTTAGCTCTGTCCCAGCTAACAGCTTGTTAAAAGAGACAACTGATTAAACAGATTTATGTGAATGAATGTAGCAAAACATAAGTTGTGCTTGGTTGTACAAAGAAGATGACTAGATGGGACTGTTGAAAGAAGAAAAGGACTGGTAAGACAAAAGGAAAAAAAAAGGGAGTTTACAGACTATAAATCTTATCCTCTCATCAGAACTAATCTCCCTCACATCTGGAAATTCCAGTCTTTATCAAATTTCAGAATTTCTTGCCTGGATGTTAATATTTATAAACCCCTTAAGAGCATCATAAGACTCTCAGTGACTCAGGATGAAGTATTCTTATGCACTGACAGTCTGACATGTAATCTCAGCTGTGATTGCTAAGCTAATTTTTAGGTTAAACAACCGACAACTGTGGGCAGGCCCATTACAATTGGCTGGATAAGAGCGGTTTTTCCAACGTGAATGCCAATGACTGAGGGATTGATCCTGAGACGCTGAGGTCAGTGGCAGCTTTGTCACTGACTCCAGTGAGGGCACAGCAAACAAAACCAGCAACTTCCACATGCCCTCACATTTTGAAAAGAGAAGAACATCTAATGAATGGAATAGGTGAAAGCCTGGCTGATAAAATATCCTGGGTGTTCTTTACTTCACAGCTTGTCTTGTGGCAAAGGATCTTGTCAAGAAAATCAGACTTTGAGAAATTGAATACTGTAGACAAAGGTGATGCCACTGATTTTTGTCTTTTCTTTTTATACCCTTTTAAATACATTTTTATACCTTTTCCCTTCCCCAGTACCCTCTATACACACTCTTTGTACCATTCACAAACACTCCTTGTACTTTAGCCCCACATGTTTATAACCCTTGTAGTCTGATATTTAGCTTAGTTTGGGGTCTTGCAAAGCGAAAAAGACCAAACATTTTTACTATCTCAGAACTAGAGGCTCCAACCTTGGATGGAGCCTTCTCTCTGGAACACATTTTTGCAAACTAGGCTGTAGTCTCGTTTGTGGGGAGTAATTAGAATAAGAGGGCAATTACTTCATTTATTAAGTTTCTTGTTGGGGAATTTTAGGTAGATATGCTAATTTTGCGAGGTCCATAAAAATTACGTACGTGTTGTACAGGCCTCTTGCTCTCATGCTTCTCGGCATGTTTTCACCTTTGGCAAGCTGAGCACCTAAGATCTGATGAAAGCAAGGTAAATTCCCTTTTCCCTTTACTGCTGTGTCTGCTTCATATATTTACCAGCTGATAAGGCATCAAAGGCAGTGATGAAGATTAAATGAAAAGTATCCCTCCACGTGGGAAAGAACCATGGAAGGTATACCTGTTGGAGTCCTGTTCTGTATTAATCTGAGCCAGCCTTTAGAATACTTCAAATCAACTTATGTTGTCTCCTAATGTGCCTTTAAGCTGATTGATGGTTTCTGTGCTGCAGAGAAGCACAGATGGTCCCAAAGAGACCATATGCATTGTACTGCCGTAGAACTGGTGGAGAGCTCAGGGACAGGGGCCAAAATGAATTGGCATAGCCAGGCAAGCCATGCCAGTGCTTCTTCAGACATCAGACATGGTTATTTTGTCCCTTTTTCCATAACAAGTTCAGGACACTCAAGGCTTTCTAGCAAGACTTTTCCATTTCAACTACATAGGCAGCAGAGATTCTAAATGGAGAGGGGGGGGGAAAAAAATCACTATTTAAATGTTTTTCTTTTTTCCCCTCATATTTCATTTTCTTTAAAATGCTTGTAGACTATATTGACATTCTTTTTTGATTTCCCCATTTAACATGACAAGCAAATTTTCCTGGCCACCGGGTCTTCGGTGACATTTTGCTACAGATAGAAGGAACCATGTGAAGTGCAGGTGCCTTGCAGATGAGCTCTGAAAACCCCAACAAACTGTATTTCTCTTCCCGAGCTGCCTGCATTTTTGTCATCTTACTTTAGGCTTTTGAAGAAATTGGGAGATGCTGTGCTTTTTCCACATTTCACATAAAAAAAGAAAAAAATGGAGGGACAACCCCTCCCCAATATTCTAGAATATTAATAATATTTATATATACTAGTTTATATTAATGGTAAATATATTACCTTTATTCTCAATTTTATCTTTTATTAATTTATATTAATATATTTTATATGCTTGCATTTGACATGCTTTATTTTGTATTATGCTTATATTTATTATGCTTTGTATTTTTATTGTGCTTATTTTTGCATGCTTTGTATTTTTATTATATTTCTATTTTTAATATGCTTTATATTAATTTTCAGCATGAAAGGATTTAGCTTCTATTGATATTTTGGTCTTTATTGTGCTTTGCTTTTGCTGATTTTCTTGAATTACAGGTTACTTCCATCAGAAAATTCTCCCTGGAAAAATAAAACTCATGACTGAGCATCACTTGCTTTCTCTTACAGCTAAAATAAGAAAACCACATTGTGATGCCCTAATGATTTTGTATCTAATTTTGTAGTTTGAAAAGTACCAGCATTTGGTTTTTAAATGAGATCATAACAGTTGTTTTTTAAACGGTTCAGGAGAGCATGGATCTGGTCTCAGAGGCAACAAAGTATGGCAGTTTGGGAAGCACTTTTCAAGAGTCCAGCAGAATGGGAATTTTATCAAAACTGCTGCATTTCAAGAATGCAGGACATTTACACGTGACGTTCTTCAAAAGACCGAAATCTTTGTGACATCCTTCAGATCAGTTCAGTTTGGATGCAGGATACACCCTAGGTGTGTGCTTCTGATGATTTAAACATCATGTGATTATTAATCATCTCTACAGTACCAGCATTTTATGGAGTTCCCAATGGCACAGCTGCCTGAGCAGATCCCTACAGGTGTCATCACAGCAGGGTGGTGCAGGAATAGCACCAGGAAGACATAAAGCCTGCAGCGTAATCATCTATCTGCCTTTGAGATTCCAAAAATAGGTGCAGCCCCTTGGAGAAGGGATGGGGCAGGGCATCAATACTTCCCAAGCCAAATAGAACATTACGGTAAGATCACACTATTACAGGTCACACATATCATTAATGTGATTTTTATTAGATTGCCTCTAAGCATCTTTAATGTATAAGGTAATTAATTAATTTTAGCTATCTAAAAATTAAGGATCTAGTCTAAGTAAGTAATCTCAGCTTCTTCTGAACTCACAGAACTGCAGAAGAGAAAAAAGTCACCTTCAAAGAACTCACCCAACCTGCTCCAGACACCAGTGAAAACATGGGAGTAATGATCACCTGTCTTCTTCCACCAAACCAAGGCAGCCCAGACAACAGCTTGATTATACATTTAATATTCAGATGAGTATTACCAGGTTATACAAATCCTCTTCCAAACAAAACAAAACTCCACAGTCTCTCAGCTTTTTAGGCTGCAGAGTAACTTTAAATGTATTATTTCCCACCTACATCAGAGAATCATGGCAGACCATATAAGAGAGGAAAAACAGGGACAGTAAGGGAAGCTGAAAACAAGATTTTAGATAAGAGAAGTTGAGAGTTTTTTCTCTTAGAAGAAATCTAAATGTGTAATACAACAGTTCACAGTTACAACAGTGATCCTCCACCTCTACTCTGCCCTAGTGAGGCCACATCTGGAGCCCTGTGTTCAATTCTGGTCTCCACAGTTCGAGAAGGGCCAAGAGCTACTGGAGAGGGTCCAGCGGAGCGCACAAAGATGATCAGGAGTCTGGAGCATCCCTCTTGTGAGGAGAGATGAGGGAGCTGGGCCTGTTTAGCCTGGAGAAGAGAACACAGAGAGGATCTCATCAATGCAAATAAATATCTCAAAGGTGGATGCGAAGGGGGCAGTACCAGACTTTTTTGGTGGGTGCACTATTCCAGGTGGGGTCTCTGGAGAGCAGAGTAGAGGATGAGGGCTGTCGTACGAAGGGAATATTTCATGCACTATAGTACAGGCACAGAGAAATAAAACACACTGTATATTCAGGTAGTTAAAAATCCTCAGGATCTCAACACAGCCGTCATCAAAAGTCAGATTGTTCCAGTCGGGCTGCCTCAGTCCTTACAAAAAGTGCTGTTCTGCCTTAAGCTGCTCTGAACTCCAAATGGACAAGGCCTGCTGCCAGTGCTGCTGTGGGGTTTGGCCAGGGCTGCTCCGGAGAATCCGTGAGCAGTCCCAGTGCTGAGGTCCCTGCTGAGCACACCGAGGGCGACTCCTGAGCTCTCTCTGCTGACAAAGGCAAAGGGAGAGCATTTCCAGCCAGGCTGTGCTGCACCTCGGGCTGCACACACACAAAAACACACACAGACTGGAGGTTTTATCCAGGAAACACACACCTGCGTTTCTGCGCNAGGATTTGGAAAATAATTTATAAGTGTGGTAGAGAATCAAAAAGCCATATCAAGTCACTTTGTTAAGAAGGATAAATCTTTATTGAATGAAATGACAGGACGAGGAGAAGAGACCATGAACAAAAACACAACAAAGGTTCACCTCAATGTGAGGAAGAACTTCTTACACTGAGGGTGGCAGGAACAGCTGCCCAGGGAAGTCACAGAGCCTCTCTCTCTGGAGACATTCCCAACACACCTGGACACATTCCTGTGTCACCTGCTCCAGGTGACCCTGCCTTGGCGGGGGGGTTGGACTGGGTGATCTCCAGAGGTTCTTTCCAACCTGGCTGTTCTGTGATCCTGTGATCCTGTGATATTGGTACTAAAAGTCCCCTGTCTGAGGAGCACACAGACAAAACTCTGATACTTCGTGATATACCTTATAATAAAAGAAGGTGAAGCACTCATATGAAACCAAAAAGAGTTAAAAGGAGTGTTGGGCAATTCAGCGTGCAGAGATTACAGCAGGCTCCTACAGAGTATGGCCATTACGATGGAAGCTGATTCCAAAGTGCAGTTAAATTGCCATGTGATCCCAGTAGCAACTGCAGTCCCATTTTCTCTTTTTATGGGAAATGATGTCATTGGGAACAGCTTCATCGGGCTAAGTGTGGAATTTTCTAAATTGAGTTTTAATGAATAGACTGGACAAAGTCATCCTCCTGCCTGTAATACAACTGAGTGTGCATAGGTGGCAAAAAGCTGTTTATTTAGATACATAGATTTCAAATTTTTTTTTAGAAATACTCTTGGCAATTACCATCCATATAAAGACCTTTTAAAAGCTGTAACAGGAAACAGAATTAAAATTGTCCAGAAATAATATTCTCTAAAAATAGGCTGGGGAGAAGCACATAACTTTAAATATTTCTATAATGCTAAAAGAATTTTCTCATTCCAAACAGTGAAATATGATCCTTCTCAAAAACTCATTAATGATTTATGATACAGTGTTGATTTCCACAATAGTTCTTGTTACTGTGGTGCTAATGAGTGTGGGGAATACAGGTCCCAACCATCTGTATCACAACTTGAAGTACAGCTAAGAGAAAATAAGGAATTGTACGCTGGGAGATGTAGTCTCATCAGCTACAAATACGTTTAGTAGAGGGATGTTATACACAGCTGTTTTATCCGAATTAAAAGCAATGCTTGAATTTCTGGTAAATACTTATTACCATTGTCAATGCAACAGGTGAAGCAAATCTACAGAACTAAATAAAAATTATGCTTTAAGAAAATATTGTGGTAATTTGACTTAGTCCAATTTCCCCTGAAAAATGTATAAATAGCAAATGAGAGCAGCAAATTCTCTGCTGTCATTACAGTCTTGCAGCTTAAAATAAGGCATCACCAAAAAGATGCAGAGCCATGTTTTCATTCACTTTTATTTAAATGAAATCCATAATTGTATATAATTAAAGAGATATTTATTAAAGTGGAAAATGAGGGTGAAAAATTAAATTTATTTTTAGGTTTAGACATTAAAGAAACATGGTTCATGCCTGCAGGAACAACCCTCTGTAATCTTGGAGGGAAGGGAAGGGAAGGGAAGGGAAGGGAAGGGAAGGGAAGGAGAAATGCAGTTTTAAAAATATGAACTGCATTAAAAGTATAATCTATTATCTTTGGATAACAAAAGGAAATTCAAAATTGCATTGATGAAGATTAAGGGAATTATTCCATGACCTTCCAAAATCTCCCTTTCATAGTGGAATATGCTGCATAGTTTCAGTATATTTTGCATTTACATCTCTCTAGAGGTCAGTTTCCACTAACAAATTTTACTGCATTTAACTACAAAGGCCTGAAATTTCTAAAATAAAGGCCTGTAACAGTTAACAGAACATTGAGCACGACTGAGCAGTGCTCAGTATCGTTATGATAATCAGAATTAAGGTGAATACAGGGAGGTTGGGTCCAAACATTCCATCCAGCCACAGACAGCAATGGAATATGGAGATTTTGCAATCTGACTGAAACAAGGTCAGTTTATCACAGGAAAGCCAGTGATAGATAAATTGTGATGAAGTTTCGTTGCATTTTTCACAGCTCTTTTAGCTCCCTCCAGGCAGGGTTTTGGTGTTGTTGTAGGTCTGATGTGCCCAAGAGCCCTCAATAAACTGCCCTCAGTCGCTGATGAACAGCACTGATGGTTGTCAACAGTGAGAACATAACCAGCAATTGGAAGGCTCTCCGAACATTCAGTTTAGGGAATGGTTTGGGTTGGAAAGGACCTTAAAAACCGTCTTATTCCAGCCTCCCACCATAGGCAGAGACACCTTCCACTATCCCAGGTTGCTCCAAGCCTCATCCAGCCTGGTCTGGAACAATTCCAGCGATGCAGCAGCCACAGCTTCTGTGGGCACCCTGTGCCAGGGCCTCACCACCCTTGCAGTAAAGAATTCCTTCATAATTTCTAATCTAAAACTACTCTCAGTTTAAAGCTATTAACATATGGCTGTTTGCTGTGATTGCCGTTAAAGACAGAAACGATCATGACAACCTTGCTAAGCACCCACATCACCTCTCCCAGTCCTCCTCAGCATCTCTCCCTCTCTATTCAATTCCTTCTTCGCATCCTCTGATGTACCGTGCATTCCTAATCCTCCCCTTGAAGCACTCCCTCTGGCACACACTCTGCCTCAGAAATCCCCAGCCACGAGGTTTAACGCTGCCTTGCTGGAATTAGCCATTCCTCCCAGAATCACTCCTCTCCCATCGCAGCCTCCTTGAGCATCCTCCCCTCCTCGAGACAAAAGAGAGGTTTGTCTAAACGCTTTTCCCCTCAATTTGCTCCCCGCAGAGCCGTGGGGGAGTCGATCCATGAACACACTCCCATGCCTTTTGTCCACAGGCCAGCCTTCATCAAAGGGGGCTGAAACCCATGGGATTATTAAACCCATTATGCGTTCATTACTGGTAATCCGCTGCTGATTTTGCCAGCGGTTGTGCTGCCAACGGGAAATCCTGTGGGGCTCTGATACAGGAGAGAGTAAGAGTCCCTCAGGACTGGAGAGCATACCCATAAGCTGTGCCATGGGACGCTCAGGTTGGACATCAGCAGGAATTTCTTCACAGAGAGTGATTAATGGGCTGCCCAGGGAGGTGGTGGAGTCACCGTCCCTGGAGGTGTTTAGGGAATGACTGGACGTGGCACTCAGTGCCATGGTGTGGTTGACACGGTAGTGTTGGGTCATAGGTTGGATTCGATGATCCCAGAGATCTTTTCCAGCCTAAATGATTCTGTGATTCAGGGAGACGAGGCTGATCCCGCCAGCGCCTCCGGACCCACTGCCCGCTCCATCGCCCATAGGTGGGCTGAGCAGCTGCCGCCACCGCACCGGGACCGGGACCAGGACCGGGACAGGAATCGGAACAGGACCGGGACGGAGATTTGGATGGAAATTAGGATCGGGACAGGGATTGGGACAGACACCACGATGAAGACCACCCGGCCCCAGCTCGGGCGCCAGCGCCTCCCCTCAGAGGCAGGGGCGGGGCCGATGACGTCACCGCCCCGCGCGCCGCACCCGCGCGCCCAGCGCACGCGCGACGCGGCGCGGGACCCGGGGCGGAGGGTGATGTAATACCGTAACGGCCCCGCTCCGTCCGACATCCGGGAATTCCGCCGGGGTGCTGCTG
>VZRL01002181.1:96038-139224 GCA_013397895.1 Origma solitaria
ATCCCCGGCGGCACAGCTGGGAGCGGGTCGGGCGGCCGCAGGGAGGGAGATGGCTGGGGAAGAGGGGTGCGATCCCGCCGGGATGCCGCTGCCGGGAGCCCCCTGCGCAGCCCCTGCATTGCGGGCGCCTGCTGAGGGTGGGGGTGGCTCGCAGCCCCCCGGGCACGGCGGGAGGGGGGGGAGCAGCGGGGTCTGGGCCTGGCTCAGGTAGGAACAGCAGCTTTCCCTTTCTCCCTGCCCCCTCCTTTCCTCGCCCAGAGTTCATTTAATAAAGGCTATAAACAGCCTCTTCTCCCATTGCTACCCCAACGCTCGGGGCACGGCACTCCCTGGGAAAGAAAGAAAAAAAAAAAAAGCATCTATTTATAAAGCACCCCACCCTGGCGAGGGTCGGAGCATCAAGCGCTCCCCAAATAGTGACATTGTGATGCAGCGGGCGGCTTTCCCTCGCCAACGCCTTTCGGACGATTAAAGTTTGTGAGAGATTTCGGTGCCTTTGAAAACAATGTCGTGAGCAAAGGATGCGCTGGCAATCTGTGATCTGTCACAGCGTGCGTGTAAAAGTCCGTGAAAGAAAATGCTGTCCTCGGTGAGAAAGTTGTGCGGTGATGTGCTGGGTAATTGGGCTTGCGTGTGAAATGCCAGAGGTTCTGAGCATTCGTTTAACCTTTTTGATACATTAGATTGTATTCTGTCAGCTGCGATACAACGTTAAGACTGGCTGGGGTTTAACAATTTCAGAAGAACTGAATTTGCAGACGTCTGTTCGATATGTATTTGTATTTGTTTAGTACAATTAAAATATTTCTTACTGTTGCTGTGTGGCTGGCAAAATTTTGTGGTTACAGAACTAATGTTTAAGTTTATAGTAGCACTTGGGAAGAACTAAATTTTTTTGAGCGGTACCTTCTGTCAAGTGGGAAAGTGCTGTTCGTTGGGGTGGCTTCTGTGGTAGCCTTAAGGTTTAACGTCCTTAAGGTATGTTGTCCAAAGGATTTTTTTAAAAAATTTTTTTTAAGCAGAAGATAGTTTTAGATCCCAAGAGCAGTAACTGGAAAGAAGGTAGGTGATCTGTTTTCCTTAGATTGTGATATTTAGCAGCAGAGTGAGTAGAATCAATTTATAAAGTAGATGTTCTAACTCTTGTGATTCTAGGAAATTAATTTCCAAATATGAGCGCTTGCAGCACTTTCCTGAGCTGTTTCAGTGATTAGGTGGCTGAAGCAGGTTTTGTGAAGTACTGGTGGAATTAAGGCTGGATGGCTACTGTTACTCAGCACCCTGAGTGAATTGCCAAATGACCAAGAATTGTACAATTTCTACCCACATTTCTTCTCTGATAGCTTCCCTTCTGTTACTATTCATAGTTTATTCTAAGAATAACATCAGAGAAACGTGGGTCAGGGAAGTTTTGCACTTTACCTGTCCAATCACAGCAGCATTCAAAGGGAAGGTGTTAAAGGACAGCAACTTGGAATGGTACACCAGCATTAGCTGCTCCTAAAGTTTTCACTCCCAGGCCTTTCTGGGTCTCCCTGTTGTATGTGAGGCTGGGCTAAAAGACTTGCTGATGCATCATGCCTGTTATTAATGTTTTCCTCACAGAGATCTCTGATAAAATCCTTAGGTAAATGTGGAGAGAGTTTTTCTTTCACTCTCTTCTGTCATAGCCATGTTTTTTTCATATACAGGCAAGGCCTAGCTCTGGTTTAGAGTTTTAGTTCTCTGCTTGCTAGTTGTCAGCTAAATATCTCCCCTTGAGGTACGGTAGAAAACGATACCTGTTTTCCAAGTATTTCCCTAACTGTCTATAGGTAAGCTCAAGATTCTTTTGTTGAAACCAAAGAGAGATGGAAATGCCAAATGACTGGTGAAGCTTGCAGGTCCAAACAAGCAGAACTCACTCAGAGCAATTTGAATTAAAGCAGAATACTAAAAAGTTTTGGGTTTTTTTTTCCTATAAAATCGAGTTGGTTGCTTCTTATCTGGAGTGCAGCTTATGCGGTGAAGTTGAGTCATTCTTGCTGAGATAGCATTTTGAGAACTGTCCTTAAAATGCTTAGATATTTAACTCTGGCACAGTATAATTTGCAAACTTATGTAACTGGTATGTTTTTGAATGCAGCTGTCAATAAGAGATCTTATTGCATTTTTCCTTTTTAGCGGAACAAGGGAATATAAAGCAGCTGCTTTCACAAGATGACCTAAATATAAGTAATTTAAGAATAGCATATTTTTTACTAAAATATTGACATTGCTATTGGCTTCATTTTTATGTGTCCAGGTCTATTCTGATGTACAAAGTACTTATGTAATTGGCTAAGCAGAACGGCATTGCAATTAAGTGGTGGAATGATGCAGGTTGTGCTCATAAATAAACAAGTTTTTGAACGGAAAGTACTGTAAAACAGTTGTCTTCATTTTGCCTCTGCAAACCAGAGACATTTTAAAGACTTGAATAGTACTAATGTTTGAAGTCAAGACAATAGCGTTTATCACAGCTAAACCTGTGCCAAACAGCATTTATTCTTACTATTGCGTGCGGACTTTTGTAATTTTTGCTTCTCTTTTCTCATAAATCATACTTGACTTTTACTTTTTTTTTAAAAAAACAAATAATGTATCATCTGTTTCTTTCTAAATGACGCAACTTTTAGTCTCATTTGTTCTTTTGGAAATTAATCTCTCTTTGGATAATGCTTGGTTGCTGAACTCTTAAAACTCTGTAGTTTTAATCACATGATCCAAATTTGTGTTTAAAATATTAGGATAAGAAATAAACTTCTGTAACATTTACACATGCTTAACTACAATCCTCTTCGTTGAATGAATGGCAAATGCAAAGTATCAAGTCTGTGTATACAATATGTAATCCCTGAAAAAATGGCAGTGTTCTTAGGATATTTAGAAGATCCAGGGAATGTGCATAAATACATTTTATGGCATTTTATGTACATTCCATTCACCAGAGCTAAAAAATACTGTTTTAAGAGGATTCGTGTATTTGAGCCATGATGTGGTGCAGGTCACTGTGGAGACAACCTTTTCTACTTGTAGCTTCTTTATGTTGCTCTCTGCCTGTGAAAGAACGATTTAGCATTTATTAAGATTTAATATTCCTAGAGTAAATCACTTGACTCTTAAGACTGGGAAGAATGTTTAGACCAAGGGAATTGCAATCAGGGCAGGAGGAGAAAGCAAGTGTGATATCGTGGGAGTGAAAAGGCTGATTTTTGTTCCTGGGTAGGGGCAGTAACCACTGAGTGTTACTGATGTTAAACCACTGCTGCAAGGTCTGCTTTTCTTTGTTTGTCTGCTAAACTCTGCTCTGTGTTAAACCACAGACTGAGTTACAGATTTCTGTCAAGGTGCTGTCTTTTTTCTTATTTATTTTGTGTTTAGACACAAATACCAGTACAATTCACTAATGGATATTTCAGCTGCTTATTGAAGTCTACAGAGCAGAGTGTGTTTATAAATACATGAAACAGTTGCTCGGCTTTTTTTAACAGCTCTTCTTGAAAGGTGTTTATATGTGACTAAAACGACAGAATAAAAACTTCTTTCACCAACAGATACTTCTAATGAAGTACTCTTCTACTCTTTGGAGTGTAAAATTCATAGCAGCATATATCTATGTGTATCAAAAGAGCATCTAAGAGTGCTACAAAGGAAAAAGCAAAACTGGCTTACCATGTTTCAATATTGAAATGTAAAGAAATGCAGTTTACACAGAGAGGAAAAAGTACATTAGCCTCTTTATTGCTATCAGGTTAGTTCTCACTTTAAGTAAGAATATTTTAGTAGATAAAAAGGTCTCTGAAGTCTTCTAAGATAATAATTTACAAACCCAACAAACTCAAGTGTAACATGACTTGTATTTTGATAGCTGCAGTTTAAATAAAGCGAAGCACTTCAATGTGCTTATGGTGATATGCCATGTGCAACTGAATTATGTGGGACTACTCAGATGTGTGATGTTGCTCTCATGCTTAAATACCTTGCTGGATTGTGACCTAGAGGATGAAATGTGCTCTCATGTTTGGGTCTCAGCTGTAACTTGAAGGATTTTTTGTATCTGTGTGTGCAGTTCCTTTTTTTCTGCCAACTATCCTTGTGATCTGAAGTTCTAATGGTAGCCTGTATTCTTCTTGACCAAATATCATAGCTATTTGTCCATTCAGTTCTGTGGTATTTTTTACTTAGAAATGCCCTAAAATGCAGTAGCAGCGAGCATTGTGTAAACTGTGCCTGAGCTCTTTGTGTTTGGAGATGAGTTTAAGGAATTCTCCAGCTGTTAAGTAAAACCCAGTCTTTGGAAAAGGAGTGCAGAATGTGGAAAAATGTGGGCGGTTAAGCAGCTAGCATTAAATTGTAGGAAAATTTAATGAAGAAAGAATCAGTTGCTGTCAGTAAATAATTTTCTGGTTCCCTCAGTCAATTGCAGTAATTATTTGGGCAGACCCTTGTTAGAAATCGAGTGCTGTTGCTTTTTGTAAAGAGCTGTTCTGAGGCTGCAGAGCAAGGCCGTGGAAGCTTAGGAAATGCTAGCATTAGCACTGCTTTGATTTTGAAGAACAGGTGAATTCGACAATGTCCTCATTAAGTGACCAGAATGTTTAGAGCCCTGATGAGCTCTGGTTTGGACTGAGGGGAGCCCCTTTACTGCCTTGTTTGTCTTGGGCAAATCACCTCTCTGCTGGTAGTGGTAGAAGTGAACCTGACAATCAGTGTGCCCCTCAGAGGAAAGCCTTCTGTCCTGAAAGCTTCTGTCTGAATAAATGGCTAAAAACAATAGGGTTGGTTTTTTTCATTGGTTTCTTTTTTATATTTTTGTGTAGTCTTGGGTGAAAAATCTATTGCAGCAGTCATGTTCTATACTTGTTCTTTTAATGAGATAGGAATGCTGGGAACGTTAGGGCAAAATAGCTTTGTAAATAAAAGCTCTGTGTGTGTACAAATGAACAAACTCCAGCTTTTCCTAAGCTTTGAGGATTTGACTTCCAGGTCTTAATGTGCTTCTGGCGTATTTTTGATGTCATTTCCTTGCAAGCAAAGCCAGGTTACAGCTGTAACTTAGGAACATTTCCTATTTTATTGCCATTTTATTCCCATGTGTAGTCATCAGATTTTAAGTCTCTCCCGTACACTGCTTTTCCTATATCCTCACCAGAATAGTGTTAATGTTGCCAAGATTAGAACCCCACAAATGTTTTCATGTAAAGTGAAGGGTGTGGGAAATTGCTTGTGTGTTATTTCGTAGTATTGAATGTTTGACTAAACAGCAAGTTTTGGGACCTTCCTGCAAACATCATCTTCTAATTATTGGGCATACACATACTGGTTGTGTTTTCTCTGAATAGTTTATTTTTATTTTACTCCAAAGCTCTATCTGTATCAACTTTATTTTCACTTGGGTTTCATTCTTCCACATTGATAAAATAAATTGTTCATAAGACAAATCATAAACAGCTGGGTGATGCTTCTTGTAGAAGTTAGGAAGATCTGAAGTTTGAAAGCTTTAAATAATTAGTTTTTTTTAAGCCAAGTGACATTGGCTAGCAACTGGAAACGCAAAGAGGAGAAATTAAATAGCAGGTAGAGGGATGATTTAATGTGTTCAGTTTTCTTGAAATATATAGGACTGTGTTAATGTAATTTTTAAAATGTTTGTTGTGAGGTTATCAGTGAAACAGTACAACAGAGGGATGGTGGGATTCTGTAAGAATTAATACACATTACCACAGGCAACAAACAATATCAGCTGTAAAAAAAGTGGCAGTTTCCTGAACTGAAAGTGACTGTAATTTTTTCCCCCATATTTCAGGAATAGTTCAGTTAATGCATTTGCTATTTTGTTGGTTTTTTAAAAAATTATTGTTATTCAAGCCTCCCTTTGTTTTTGGAGTCTTAGCAAATAATCCCACAGGACCTTTTTCCATGGAGCATCTTTTTCCTGGTTTATTTTAATGCTTAGCTAAAACATTGACAAAGACAAATTGGCAGTAGCTTGACTTAACTCCAGTTGCATTTGAACAGCCAGAACAGTCCTGGACAGAGGCCATTCTGGTCTAGAGGCTCTTTACCCAATACCTTACTCTTTTGGGTAGGGGCAGGATAGGCTAGGACTCCAATTCTGTCTTGATTTTTCTGACTAGGTTTAGCTGAACTTGATTTAAAAAGTAAATGCTTTTTGTTTGGTTAGGTTTGTTTTTTTTCCCTTTGACAAAGAAATGGCAGTGGAATGATGTGAGCCTTCCTCTAAAGAAAACATTCCTCTGTGAATCTTTAACTTTTTTTTGGTGGCAGGTATTGTTTGATTAGTAAAACTGACCGTGAGCAAAGATATTGAGGCTTCAAGCTGTAAATGAGACATCAAAAAAAAATTAGAGAAAAGGGGGGTTTTAGCTATTATTTGAAGTATTTGATACATTCAGATTTTTTAAATTCTTGCCCTGTAAGTGGCTTGTACCCAAGTAGATTTTCAGTTAGGCCCAGAATGTCTAGGAGTGGGGTAATGATCTGTTATGATAAAAAATGACAGTGGCAGAGCACTCGTGGTATTACAAATACTGGAAAAAAAATGGTAATTCAACTTTTATGACTTACTATAGTTCCATTCTTCTGGGTTGTCTCTTTCTGTTTCCTTTTCGCCCATGTTTTCTTTGTGGTGAAATTGTTGCTTTGTGTTGGAATGGCTGCGTAGCACTGTGTACTCCTTCTGTCATGAGCAGGTTGGTTAGAATCCTTAAATTCACTTGTTTGCTGTGCTCTTTCAAAAAATTTGAATCTTACTGCATCTCATTGATATATAAAATGAAGCAAGGCCTTTCCTTCTCCCAAATTCTGCCTACACAGACTGCAGCTTCTTTGGATCTTCCAGTTCTTTTTTGCTGTTGCTTCAATGGGACTGTAAATTTTGACTGGAGCCTGCAGGAATTTCTGCACTGTAAACAAAGCAGTTGTCTAGGCTTTGTGTCTAAAATGGGTGTCTTGTTTATCTTCCAACACTTCTAAGTAAGAAGTCTTTGGAAAATGAAGTATAACCAGAAAGGTGCTGAACTCAGCACCAGCATGGACATGTTTTCTGCTTATTAATGCTTTCAAGCAAGGACCTTGGTGTTTTCATTCTCATGCTGTTCAGACAGCGGCACATGAATATATGCAGAGCTACCTCATTGATTTTCATAGTTCTTGTTGGTGCCATTTTGGTTGTCTACATAGTTTTTCATAGTGATTGGGCTGCTCATACTTTCATGCTGCTGTGGTTTTTTCTCTTATGCCTTCCCACTTCTAATTTGTAGTACAGATATTTAGAAAGAAGCAATAATTCTCTTTGAGCCAAGAAATACTTAATCATGTTCTGAGGGTGCCAGTCATGTTAGGATCCTGATGAGTGATTGGCACTTGTGGATGCGAGTTGTATCTCTTCTCAGAACCAGTGTAGTGATTTTTCATTCCCAGCAGTGATCTTGGTGATTCTGGAAAGAACTTCGTTTCTTCCATAACTGACCATAAAGAATTCTTGAAACTACATCACCATCTTTCAAACTTCTGAAGGAACAATTTGTTAGAGGTGAATTATCTTTTTCAATGTCCAGGGCTTCCTTTTGCAAAAATTAGATTACACATGTCTCTGCTGGAGAGAGTTTGAACCTCAGCCAAAATACACTCATATTGCGAAGCTTCTCATTTAACCTTGGAACAGGTTTAGTTGTCTGCAGGAAAGGTAGGTAGGAGCAGAAAATAATGTTTTAAGAAGAAGCTGAAACATGTTGTTGGAGGGAGGGTGTTAACTTAGAAATGGTTACCTTCTGTGTTCAGAAGGCTTTAATAATCCTCTCCTAAATCCTACCTGCCCTGCCATACACACCACGTGGGATAAAATATTCTGCTGCTTAGTACAGGGAGGCACTTGGAAAGGCTGTCAGCTCCTAGCAAGGAGAAGGGATTTTAAGCAGAAGTTATGTTTAAAAAAACAACTCTCCAAACAACTTAGCTCAGTGAAATGGCAGTGCCTGTGGACCAGCTATTAGGAGGTCTGAGCTTGTAGGTGTTTGTATCAGAGCTGCGGTGATTTAGTATTTTCTGCTGTGCTGTGAAGTTGTAATAGCCGTCACTGTTGCATATTAATTACTGGGAGAGAGGGAGGGTAAGTTGAAAAAGTTTGGAACAGTTCATACTTTCCTTCATGCACACAGAGTTATTAACTTGCTTCCTCGGGTTTTTTTGTCTGCCACAAGCCATACCTCCTACATCTGTCCTAACCCAAAAGTTAGTAATATAATTAGAAATTTTCTTATCCATATCGATAGTTTCTTATGTTCTTCCCCTTGCAGTTGTCTTACTGAAATGTAACACAGACTACAGCTGCGTCCCCAAGAAGCAAATGTTCTGGTGGGGAAATGGTGTATTAGTCTGTGTTTATTAAAATAGCCCCACTTCTGTATTTTATTTCTGTTACCTCTTTTTCATCAACAGTTTTTGTCTCCTAGCTGGGCATGTATTTCTGTGTCTGAAAGTATACATTCAGAAACATCAACTGTAATTTTTTAGTGTTTTATTGATGTTTCGAACCATGAGTGCCAGAACTCAGTCATATAGCCTCCAATAGTTTTTAAATAGTTTCATTGGCAAGAAGCTTTTTCATGACTTCATTCAGCCCATGACTGTGGTGTAATTATGTCTCCTCATCTGCGTGTTCTGTTTTATTTTAGTCATTCTTCCGATCCCTGGGATGTTCTCTGACATGTTGTTTGTTAAAATTAATTGATTTGGGGCATCCAGTATGTACTGTCAGTTTTTCATTCAACAGGCTGTAACTTCTGAAAATGTTTCCACGTTTGCACAATTACATGCTGTCTGGCTACTGCATCCAGCCTCCTGAAGGCACAGGGAAAAGTACTGTGGATCAGGCTGGAGTTGAAGTGAACAAATGCCCTTTTTCTAGTCAGCAGCAGTCTGTATAATTTGGTGACTTGCTCTGTGTCCTGTAGTTCAAGTAAAGGTTGTAATCTTTCTCTGTGGTCCTCATTACAACACACAGGGTGTAATGTCACTGAGAGAATTGTTCCAGGAAATTGGAGTGTGGGGATATTTCTCAGCTTAGTTAGAACAAGTGCCTGTGACTTCAGTGTGGTTCATATAAGCGGCTTATCCTAGTGGAAGGAGTACAACTTGAACATTGTTTAGAAAGGATTATTAATTTGCATATTGTTCAAGTGAAAGTTTCAGATGGGGGTGGTTAGTTTTCTTGGACAAAACGATCAAATCTTTGTCCAAATTCCTTGGAAAAATAAATTTGTATTTCTGTAGGGGTATGTGGAGTTGCATGAACTGTCTTTTGTGAACAGTTTAGGGCTTATCTTCATTTGAAACTTCGGGAAAATGAACAGGCAAATAGCAAAGCAGTAAAATTTATTTTCCTGTGTAACAGAAAGCATTACAGTTGTGCTGCCTGGATAGCAAAATTTGAGGAACAAATGAAGGGGCAAAGAGATTTCATGCATTCCAGTGATGTATCTGTGGTTGTCCATGGTTGTCCATGGCCTGGTATACTAATTACCCTCCTTTTCTTTGCCACTCTGTTCTCCAGTTGCATCTACTTTCAAGGAGTTTAGCTACTGACTCTTTGGCATGCTCCATTCATTATTTCAGTTTTGTTTCTAATGCTGCAGTCCTTTGGATTTTGGCACTCTTGTGTTTTATCCAAGATCTTATTTGTGTTGATTTTTCTAGGCCCTGTACAGTATTCCTACTTTGCCGTCTGCAACCTGCAGCTTGAGTTTTCCGTGCGCTTGCTGGAGAGGCTGTCCTTCAGTTTGACCTCCACAAAATCAGTGCTTCAGAAATCGTGGTTAAAATGCACTTGCAGATACATAGATGCATCCCCTTCACATTTATTTCTGTCCACAGGGCTCCATTTTCACATCTAGTTTTGTTCAGATGCCTCGCTGTTCTTCAGAACCAAAATCCAGAAACTTTGACTGCAGAAAGCTCTTCTCTTTTAGGACCTAAAACTAATGGAAGTCACTGGTACAGAAATGGTGATCCAGGTACCATCGTAGATTAATATTGAAGTCTGCTTGGCTGATCGCTGAGCAGTTGCATAACCAGATGATGTGTTAGGGTCACCATTACAAAGAAAATGTTGGTACCTTTTTACAAGGTGCCACCCTTACAGTACTGTTCCAAATGATCCTTCTCTACGAAAGAAAACCCAGTGGGTGGTGTATGTTTGCCAGTAACTTCATGATTAAAGTGCCTCTTCACTTATTTTGCCTTTAATAGGAATAGGAAGAATGTCTGTCTCCTTTAATACATTCAAACATCCCAAAAGTTGAGGCTTCTAGAGTAGAAGACTGGTTCTGTCCCCTGCCACGAGACTGCAGTTTTCTCACAGGATTGTAGAGATGTGTGACTGGGTTAAGAAGGGAAAGGTTAGTAAAATTATTTGGAGAATAAAGGTCAAAAAATGAGGACTCCTCTTAAGAAAGACGACTAAAGACATAAAGAGAGGCAGAGTTAAGCCATGTTCAGCATCTGTTTTGTATATTGCAGGCATTGCATGCAGTCTGTTCTGAGTCTGTGTTTTTACATAACAAAGTCATGCTGTAACTTGGGCACTTGCACTGCTATGGGTTAATCAGGTTTGCATACAGAGTTATATGCTTAACCAAAGGTGTCATTCCAACTCAATCACTGTAGTGCACAAAGCACCTCATCAAAGAATGATGAATGTGCTCATAATTTAGGTAGACACCAGCGTGTGAAAGATATTTCCATAGGTTTGGACTCAAAAACAGGCCTAAAAGGTATTTTTAGTAAAAAGTAAGCATGGCTTTCTTATGTCAGCCTTTCTCCATGTGTGTCTGTCCCTTCTTTTAAAACTAAGATTCTTTTTTTCATAGCTAAGACTCTTGAAATTCTTCCAGTTTTAACTGCACATCAAGGGTATGGGCAGAGAAGTGGCAGGTAGCCTCCAGTTCATCAAAATTCACAGATTGGTCATATTTAACTGAATTTTTTCTGAATGAGAATTGAAATTCTGGAAAAAAGCTAAAGTTCTGGTATGTTCATCCTATCCACAAGTGAACGGTGCTTTTTCTGCAGATAGAGTGAGGATTTTGAAAACCTGGCCTATTCTCCTGCAGGTTTAGACTGCTGTTGTGGTGGAAGTCTGTTTAGCTCAAGTGTGGCAGGGAAGACAACTGCAGTCTGTTATTGCTGTTTTCAGAAGGTGATCACTTCATGCTATGGGCTGTGGATAATTTCTGAAGGAGTTGTTCCATGCCCACGTTGTGGTTTTCCTTCTGCCTGGCTGTATTCATATCTGTGGTGGGTAACTGTCTCCCCTGAAGAATCCTGGGTGAACATTTCACCTACAAAGCTTAGCTTAAAAGAGCACCAGCTTTCAGGTTGCCTTCTGGGGAGGTATAAGGCAATTTGGTATTTCAACGGAGAGTGATTTGTTAACTTTGCAGTTCTGTAGTTGTTGTTGGAACTTCACACAGGCTGTGTGTATGTATGTATTTTTAATTGGGGTTTACATGATAAACTGCTGAGCGGGATAAACAGTTTACAAAACACAACTCTGAATGTTGTGAGATATTAGAAGAAAAATTGGCCCTTTTTAGTCCAGATTTTGACAGTGTTTGTGGTCAGTGTAACTATATCCTGTTCTTAATGTTTTTCTGTTTCATCTTAAACACAGCAGTAATGTCAAATACCTCACAAAAATATATTTGCTGTGGCAGTTTCTGCTTTTTGGGCTCTAAATTAAGGTGAAAAAGTGGAATATCTGCATTCTGTTTAATGATCTCCTCAACAAGAGAATATTCAGTGTGACACCCTGCTGCTATCGTAGAATGAATAAAAAGTATTATTCAGCAAAATAATTCCCCATGTGATTTAGAGCAGCATTCTGTAATTATTTTGATCACTCACTTCACTAGAGTTGCATGTGAAGATAAAAAAGTCTTAAGTCGTATTTTTTTCCTAGCAACTGCAGTAATGTGAACCTCCTGCATGTACTTTGGACACAAGACACACACCATGCACACTGTTCTGTTGGTTAGTTACAGCTTGCCTGGGCATCAATATTTTGTGTTCACTTGAGAAGAGACAGAACTCCAGAGCAGGGTTTGGGGTGAGAGGAAGCAGAGGTGAATTGCTGCTGCCATCCACATACAGCTGAAGTATGTGTTTTGTTTTTCTTAACAAAGCTTGTGAGCCAAAGAGTGCATAACCAGTCCCTGTGCCTCACATTTGAATCACTGTTGTGGTGAGATCAAATATAAACATTTCTTGACTGTTTATTCTAACACAGATGTTTTAGAAAGGTTGATAGTGGCTGGAAGAGATAGTGTGAAGAGCTTTGTTGGATATATGGTGTCACTAATGGCTGGTGCTATATTGTAAAAAAAGTGTGTTATCAAAACACGATGTTGTCACTTAGAAAACTGGTCAAATATTATATTCCACAGTCAAGTTAAACGTTTCTAAAACCCCGGTGTACTGATTTTTCTGCCAGTACAGCTGCTTATTTGAGGCCTCAGGTAAAATCTGTTTCTGAGGTTCTTTTCACAGCTAGTTTTTGGCCACAATCTTCAAATAGAAAAGCTCATAGTTTTGTTCCATTACCTTGTATTGTATAACAGTGATTTGCAGACTCTTTGATGCTTCCCAAGGCATAATTTGCAAGTATGTAAAATGTGTGACCTATTTTGTATGATTTTTTAATAATGAATGCACAAATAAACCCATGTGGATTAGAAGGGTGGGTTGGATGGTTAGGGTGTGAAAGCCATGAAGATAAACCAGTCAGTTTACACTGTCTGCAAATATAACTCTTATTCTCTTAAGCATGAATATTTGCTGCATCACATCCCAAGGAGGAGAGGCCGTGCAGTGTATGGGTCGGGCTTGAATCTTGATTCACACAGGAATTTACAATACATGTGATTTTATTTCCAAATAGATTTCCTCAGGCTTGTCAGGGGCAGTTTTCTTTCAGTGAAGCATGAATACATGAGGGTTTTAAGTAAATCTGCAGCACAGACATCTGAGAAGCTGCTGCGTAATTTAACCGAAAATCTAAGGATGGGCTTTCACAAGATGGCTGAGCCAAACTAATGGCTTGCTGCTGCCTAAAGGGACAGCTGCTCTGTTCCTTCCCAGTCCAGCTCCTAGTTTATCCAGTGTTGCTTTTTCCTGTATGCAGACTCTGGCATCCTCTTGATCATTCAGATAATTCATCTGTTTTTAAAAAAGGCAAATAAAAACCAAAACACCCTGAAACCTCCTTCCCAAAAGAAAACCTAATCAATTTGCTTTCATTTCCCCATCACTACCAGAAAAGCAGTGTTAGCAGGAATTTGTGGCCCGCAGGTATGGAACTAGGGAATGCCACTGTCCTGGAAACACTGAACTCTTTCATGGCTCAGTGGTTGCAGGGAGCACCATTCAGATGTGTGCCAGTTAACAAGACCTCATTGAAACTGATTCATACATACTTCTATTAGAGGCTTTTGTCAGAACTTTGAATGGCAGTGAATATAAATTTTTCAAGTAAAACAGCTGAAAATACAAAAATATGAAAAGTGCAGTTCGGCTAGTAGTGTCCTTGCTTAGATTGGATGAAAGCAATGCAAATTTGTCTGGAGACATAGACAAATCAGCCTCATAGCTGTGTATTTTGGTCACCTTAACAGTATTTGTGCTATTATTCAGTAGCTTCCAATAGGATTTTTAAATGAGACATTTAAGAAATATCTTAATAATCCTCTTTTTTTTTTTCCTTTGTAGAACTGAAGGAAGGTCATCATGGGAGCATTTTTAGACAAGCCAAAGATGGAGAAGCATAATGCCCAGGGGCAGGGGAATGGGCTGCGTTACGGTCTGAGCAGCATGCAAGGCTGGCGCGTGGAAATGGAGGATGCACATACGGCTGTGATTGGTTTGCCAAATGGACTTGATGGATGGTCGTTTTTTGCTGTCTATGATGGGCACGCTGGATCACAGGTTGCCAAGTACTGCTGTGAGCATTTATTAGATCACATCACGAGCAACCAGGATTTTAAAGGGCCAGATGGGCCACCATCTGTGGAAAGTGTAAAGAGCGGCATCAGAACAGGTTTTCTTCAAATTGATGAACACATGAGAGTCATCTCCGAGAAGAAGCATGGCGCAGACAGAAGTGGGTCAACAGCTGTGGGTGTCATGATTTCTCCCCAACACACGTACTTCATCAACTGTGGAGACTCGAGAGGTTTGCTCTGTCGAAACAGGAAGGTTCACTTCTTCACACAGGATCACAAACCAAGTAACCCGCTGGAGAAGGAGCGTATACAGAATGCAGGTGGCTCCGTAATGATTCAGCGTGTGAATGGCTCCCTTGCTGTTTCAAGGGCACTTGGGGACTTTGATTACAAATGTGTCCATGGGAAAGGTCCTACAGAACAGCTGGTCTCACCCGAGCCTGAAGTTTATGAAATTGAGAGATCAGAAGAAGATGATCAGTTCATCATCCTAGCTTGCGACGGTATCTGGGATGTTATGGGCAATGAAGAGCTGTGTGACTTTGTAAGATCCAGACTTGAAGTCACTGATGACCTTGAGAAAGTTTGCAATGAGATAGTTGACACCTGCTTGTACAAGGTAGCCAGACTCAAGAGAAGGAGTTTACTGTGTTTTCACTATTAGAAGTTTATGAACAAGTTTGATTTAAGTTTGATTCCAGTCTCTAAGTATCCGATGGTTTATGTTAATGTGACTTTGACAGTGATGACCATGCTTCCCACAGAAATGGTGATAGAGGGGGAATGAACACACAACAGAAACTATGTTTTTCTGAGTGGTTTGGTTAATTAAGACGTTATAACCATGTACAGATACATTGTGATCAATGGAAAACTAGAAGCTGATGGGAATTTATGGTCGCATCAAAGACAATAACTGCCCTTTTCTGTTTCATAATATTCTTTACAGGACTTTAACTCCTAAGACTTAACCAGGCTAGAGAGTATTTTTCCCCTTCCTAATCTTCCCCTGCTTTCTTGGGCACATAGTAGTAACATTACTGTCATATTTATGCCAAGATAATGCAGAATCAATGAATCTTGACTTCATATTTTGAAGACCTAGCTTCCTAAGTTAGGTTTTTTTTGTTTTAATTACTGTATTTCTTATTCAGTATTGTGTGATACAGCTCTGAAACCAACTCAAGTAGAAGAAGATGAGACTATTTGGTTTAACAAAACTATGTACCTTTGTCTGCATTAACTTCTACTTTGTATTAATAAGTTTCAGTGTGATACAGTTACTGAGTTTCATAGCTTGACACTTATTTTGCAAAGGCAAACTGGAAGTCATAGTGTAAAAAAGCCAACTTTTTCCTAAAGAAACAAGACAACATGTATGCTCTTCCCCCATGACTAACAGGATCATTGTTTCCCATCTGGAAAATTGTAATTGCTTTCCAACACCTGGGCAGATTGATAATGGTTATATTTTTGTTTACTATTTTTGTTTGGTGATCATAAAACAAATACCAGGAAAGGAACAGTGGCTTATGGATGCTGTAATCTTTGCAGGAGCCAACTGTCAGCACCTCCCCATACCCATATACCCTTGTTCTGCACTCTGACTTGTTCTTGATCTTGCTGACATCAGTGGATTTAATTAGTGTTCAAAGCTAAGCCTATGGATGCATGTTTGTAGGCCAAAACGCAGGGATATTGAAAATAAACCAAACACTTACTTTGCATAAGCAGAATGTGTTTGTATTTTAACATATTCAGGTATTGGGGTTCTCTTTAGTTGGAGTTTTAAATGTTAACATTTTTTGCAAAGGCCTGGGTACCTTCCAGCTGATCTTCTAACAAATCCTCTCACTTGTAGCTTTCCTTGTTTTAAACAGAAAGGAAAAGAAAAAAACCTAATAGCTGTGATTTTAGGTGGAAGCACTGTCTGAATCCAGCACCTTCCTGCTTAGTGCTTATAAGCAGTGATGGTTTTGTTCACTCATTCTGCTGTTTTTCCAAAATTATTGGATGGTACTTAAAACAAGATGGAACACAACTTTGTAATCACACATCACTCATTACTAATGTCAGTTTTTAGAAGACAATGGATTGTCTGTAACGGGCTCCATGTAGTCTTCAGACCATAAAAGAGGAAAAAACAATGACTTAAGAGTTGTACTGAATGAATGGGCCTGTAATTCTCTAAGGGGTGCAGGGAGATTAATTCTGATAATAATATTAATCCATAACAGTGAAAGTTGGATTCTGCTGCCATATGATTTGTGAATGTCTGTGTTTAAAATGCTTTGATGTGTGTTTAGCGTGGTGTGTATACATTTCTCAAATCATTTTTTCTTTTCCACCAGGGAAGTCGAGACAACATGAGTGTGATATTGATCTGTTTTCCGAATGCACCAAAGGTATCGCCAGAGGCGGTGAAAAGAGAGGCAGAGTTGGACAAGTACCTGGAAAGCAGAGTAGAAGGTGGATCATTTAAAAAAAAATAAGTAACTTTGTTTCTAAACAGACCCCTGGCCCCCTTTCCCTTCCAACAACTAAACCCTTAACACATACAGGCTTTTTAATAGACCTTCAAGTGCCATTGGCCATCCTGTGTACCTCTGAAAAAGGCACTCATATATGTCCTGAAAAAGTTCTGCTATGAAAGTGCAGCAGCCTGTAGCCCTGAAAATTATTCAGGATGGCAGAGAATTCGTTTGTGCTCAGTGTTCTCCCTGAGTCTGTTGGCAGCACTAACTCCAGACCAGTGAATCCTGGTTCCTGTTACATGGAGTTAAATGAAATACTCAGAATATCTTGCAAAGTGTCTGTGAAGATAGTAATTCAAGTGCCATTTTTCCATATAGTTAAGTACAAATAAGTTAGCTGTAATATTTTATTATCCAGTTATAGTAGGGTTACAACTTAATTACTGTAATCTTTAAGCACCTGCTTACATACTTATTTGAAAGTACGTCAGCAATTGTCAAAGCTAGTCTTTAAGCATTCATGACAAACAAAAGCTGGGAACTCATCTTCCTCTGATAGTAACTTCAAAATATTTCTTTAAATTTGTATTTCAGGGGTTCTTAAACTTTAAATTGAAACTGCAAGTCTGGGGCTTTTTGGATCACATAAAAATGATATTTGAAATTAATCTGTTTTAAATAATTTCTGATTAAAACTGCTTTTATAGTGCCTTTTGATATTTAAAACCAACTACAGCTTGGAGTTTGTTTCTGAAATATAAGACATGCTGTATGCATTATTTGCATAGGTTAAGTCTATTTTTGAAGTGGACTCTTCTGTATGTTACAAGTCTAGTTATGTGTGTGTGTATACTCCCAAGAATCCTTAATAGCACACAGGACACGATAGGCAGAGTTCTCCACAGCTATGGTAGCAGTGATTAGTAAGTTAGAGGAGTATATTATGCACTTTTTTCCTCCTTAACTTGCATGAAGGTAACACAGTGCAGCTCTAGAAATTTCACAGAGGAGTTGCCTGCATGGGAATTGTGGGCTCAGACAAATTCATGTGCAATTTTTAAAGCTCTTACAACCTGTGTAGGTGCTACTTCACAAAGTACCACATTTTTCAAAGGCCTCGCCCGTAAGGTCTTGGCAAACTGCATCTGTTGTGCCCCTGAACAAATGTCCAGGCAGACATTTCTGTGTTTTAATCTCAGTACTTGCCTGAGAGGAGAGGTTGGTGCACAGTCAGCTCTGGTGTGAATCTCCCTGACAGCGTAGCAGGAATATCCCCGAGCAGTCACACTGCAGGAGGGAAGTGTCAGATGGCTCTCTCCTTGCAGAGCAGGGAGCAGGTTTGCACCAGGCGTGTGAGGAGCTTGCTGTGTGTGCCCACCCACAGATTTGGTGAAGAACAAGTGTGCTGTGCATTCACACATTGATTCACAGTGTGGGAACTCTCCTTATCTGGGCAAGTACTGCCTTCTTATCTTAGATATTTTATCTGAGTTCAGACAAGCCCGTGACCTAGAATATGAAAATACGGTGGAGCCAAGGCTGCATCTTCAGCTGGCCTCGTTGTACCCCAGGAACATTACAGTGAGGAAAGCTGGCATTTTTGTACAGTTGCTTCATTTTATAAAGGAAGAGCCTAAACACTGGACCTGCGTGTGATTGTGGTACATACAAGGAATTTGGCTGCTGGTACTTTGCATTTATACAAATAGGAAATTGCAGGAATGAGCAAAGTGTGATAATTGCATAGAGGCAGAAGGATTCTGTTTGTAGTTATAAAGCACTTTAATACTAATTTAATAGGATGATGTCTGAACAACTTGAGGAAATATATTGTACTTCCCCTCAAGGGTCTCTGCTTAATTTTTAGAGTTATCTTCAATCTTTTTTCTGTTGTTGCACAAAAATATTATTTAAATTAATGAATAATATCTATCACTAATCAACCCAGCAGTGATTTGTATCAGCTGTTTGCAGAATTTGGCCTTTTAGAATTTACGCATGAGGAAAGTTGAAAGGCCTGAACTAAAGCAGAATTTCAAGAACAGGAGTTGATAACTTTGTTACATTTAACTTAACTCCTGTGCCATTGCATTGTTTCTGAAGTAAATGGACAATGCCTTATTGACTAGTAAGGTAGGACTGCTGCAGCATCTGAAACTTTATACACTACAGTGAATAATCTTGCTCTTATCTTAGGATACTATAAGAGTGGCAGTGCTTAACTTTAAAAACCTGATTTTTGGCTGAAGGAACTAAAAAAATATAAGGAGTACTTTTAGAATGATCTTACTAATCTGTAATATCAATTTAAATTTAAAATTTATTAAAATGGAAACTTGGTCAAAATGCATATTATGTATTTTTATGCACTTCAGTACTCGGTGAAGTCCAACAAGTAATGAGAGTCAATGCTGACTAATGTACTTTTTTTTTCTGGTTGTATTTTTATCCCCTTGGCCCAGAATAAATCTTTATACTGTTAAAAAGTAGCGCAAATTTTAAGACTGAGCAGGATTTAATACTGATGGTCATCTTGAATAAGGAGAGATGATTCAGATTTTTAAAAATGTAGAAAATTTTCTACTTACTGTGTCACTTAAGACTCTCCTAAATGGGTTTGTGGTCTAGATCGTAGCTGCAAAAAATAATGGAAAAAGCAGCAAGTGTGGAGAAACATCCTTGTGCCATTACTTGCAATAAATCAATGTTACTCCTAAAGTATCATGTGAACTTCATGGTAGAAATAATCAGTCATTCCAAAATGTGTTGCTATTATTTGCACTAATATGTGTTATTGATGTGTTGACTCTGAAAAGAAACTTGTCTAAGCTTTTTTTATTTTTCTGTTCTTTTTTTCCTTTTTTTTTTTACATAAAACCATTCCCTAATAGATAATCCCTGCAATATTTATACCTATGTAGAGATAAATAATTTTAAGTTAGCTGTTATATGTTCCTTCCCTAATTTTTGCAAAAACAAAGTATGGAATTTGTATGGAATTCCCATTTTTGAATCCTTTATTTTAGGGTTGTAAGTACATTTTTTCAGTACTTGATGCCATGAAAATGTGTAGAAGGTTTAAAAGTAAATTAAAGATTGGGGGGAGGGTTGAAGTTGTATTGAAACAAGATAATTCCAATAAATTAAACACAGCTAGCAGACCGACTCCATTTGTTGTGTCTTCAGTGTTCATTCAGTCTGTATCTATAGTTTTATCAAAACATAAATGTATTCATTTAGTGGAGACTGTATGTTAAATGTACTGCAGTTACAGGTTGTGAAACTGTGTAGTATAGGTCAACTATAAATTCCTTATTTTTGTACAGCAGAACTTTAGCACTAGCACAATGTAGCATATACTAGATGTTCAAAATTGCACAATAAAGGAACTTGGCAAACCAAATCTGAGATCTTGGCTTCTTATTCAGATTTAAGATTCATAGATTATTTATTTGCTGCACGTTAGATGGTAAAATGAACTTTGGCTGTAGATTTTGAGGAAATGGCAAGTTTTTGAGGTGTCTCTGGTGTGCGGTGTCATGTATTTTGGAATTTAGGTTTTGAAGTAAACAGAGTAAAGCTTTGTGCTGCAGAGTTTGATGCTGGTTGAGGACTAGGCAGTGTTTCCACTATACCTTGCAAATAATTTACACAGCCTGACTGCAAAACAGAGCTGATGGTTTTTGTAAACACACACAGCCCTGAAAAACCATTACATACACAAAAAAAAAATTCACAATTGTTGCTTTTTAGTTGGTTTATTTTTATACTAAAAAGGACTGGATATGTGTTGGTTTTAAAAGCTTTCAATGTGCCTTATCTCACAAATTAGAAAATGGGAACTTGGTATGTGTTCTTCTGGATTTTAGGGCAAAATCTGAATGCTTGAATATTTTTCAAAACTGGTACTGATGAATTCCAACTACTTTCAAACTGTGTAAATGCTTTATTACATGAAGAATAGTGTGCATGTACATACATGCATGTATAGATGTGCACATATGTACACATTTGTATGCATGTTCCAGTATTCACTTGAAGATGAACAGCACCAGGTCTTAATAATTCATGTGTTTTGCAGTTTCTGAGAGCTCTTGTTTACAGAGAAATGAATGCATTTTTTAAAATGTTCTTGTTCTTTAAGCTTCATAAAATCCCTATTTAAAGAGCAACTCTTCAGGGGTGGTATGGTCTGAAATGTCTTGAGTTCAAATAAAATTGTGTGCTTTTTACTTGAGGAGAAAAGTGAAAAAAGCAAACACAAAAAACCCCCCAAAAACCAAAAAAACCAAAACAACAACAAAAAAACCCCAAAAAAACCAAGCCAACCAGGCCTAACAATAAAGTTAAAGAATGAATGTTGTGACGAACGTGGGTGTGGCTACAATACAGATTCTCTTCACCCAGAAGCTGGAGTGGATCAGCTTTAAGTTTCTGCCCTGTATTTAAATATCTCCTGAGTTGAGGATGAAACTGTCAATTAGATGTGATGTCCCTGGCTTTTAATTTATGTGTAGTAGTTCTTAAAATTTGCATGTTGCTATAATGCAATGAGGAACAGGTATTGGTTAATACACATACGGCCATGGGAATTACTTTTGACATGTCTAACCTTTTATTTCTTGAAAATACTATGTTTTCTGTGATGGCAATAATTTTTATCTTGTGTTGCAGCAGTAAAACTTGTGTTAATATCTGCCCCGTGCCTTGGGCATATTGTGGGAAGATACTACATTTTCTGTCTAATGTAAAGCAGGAAAGCCATTAAAGATTTTTTTTCCCACTGTTATTAGGTAGCTGTGTATTTCTAAAACTAAGTAAGCATGTTAATTAGCAGTAAATCTGTGTCAAATCTGTTACAGGTTTTTCCTTATGGAACCAAAGTAAACAATTACCATGTTGAGTACGGTTTGTCACTTTAATTTTTTTTTAATGTTAAGCTGCCTGTTTATAAAACTGAGTGTTTCAATCTTTTTAAGTTAAATTTGGACTGCACTTACAAAAAAAGTACTTCTGATTCCCAGAGATCATAAAGAAGCAGGGTGAAGGAGTGCCAGACTTAGTCCACGTGATGCGTACGTTAGCAACTGAGAGCATCCCAAACCTCCCGCCGGGGGGGGAGTTGGCAAGCAAGTGAGTTCACATCAGTGTACATGTGGGGTTTGATTTAAATCTGATCTTAACTGCAAGGCCACTCTTAAAAGTGGGGGGGCAGGGAGGGGAGGAAGGGCACCGGACAAAAGGTGATGATCTGTTCTCCAGTTTTTCTTACTCGGTTGTTCTGGATGAAAAGGACAAGCCTAAGAATGGAGTTAAACTATGAATCACTGGGAAAATTAAATGTCAAACTGTAGTTTTGGGGAAGGAATGAGGGTTTTTTAAGGGTGGCCTGAATGTTTCTTGTAATTAACTGGGGTTTTGGGGGGATGTTACATTTGAACATGTGAAAATAATACACTGACGTTAATTACTTGGTTATGTTATACACTTCAACAAGAAGTGATATACATAAGATGTTTTGCTTGGCAGCTTTCTTTTCTTGTCTGTAGCCATGTTGTAATTGCTTAAAAATTTGCTTTTGTTTCTCTCTGCTTGTGACAAATCTGAAAACGAGATAGAAGTCTATCAGAAAAGAAAAGTGGAAGGTTAAATTTGTAGCTTTATTTAGCTGGCTTTGTCCTTGAAGAGTGCAGGGGTGATGCTTTGTGGCTTCTCAAATGTTCAGTCTTTAAGGAAGCAATGTGCTTAGCTTGTTTGCACCCCAAACCAAGTGCTTTTTGGTTCAAAGGATTCTTCATGAGCCTGTGCTGTGTTAAAATGGATTGGACACATACAATACAAAGTGTTTTTAACCTTTCAGAGTATGATTTTTGTATTGTTGCACCAAAACATCAGGACTTTAGGCATGTAATTGAATCAATTATAAATTAATAAATTGAATAAATTATAATGTGATAACTGTAAAGATGGCTTCCATGAAACAATATTGTTCCTATAGGAACTGTTTGATTAGGAAAAGAGAGATGGCAATTTTATGTATAATAGCATCTATTTAGGATGGGTTGCTGTAGTGTTGAAGTATGAGTGAATCGGTTACTCGTGAAATGCAGCATACAAATTGATTTTTCTTAATCTCCTTTGGCTAGCAGTAGTGTCATGGTTGTGAAGAAATGCTGAAGTGACTGACTTCTATGGGATTTTGTGTTTTAGTGATGCTAGCTTGAATCGGGACTCATAAAAATATTGATTTAATTGGATGTTAATGTAGCTTAAAACGCTTGCCAATTTGGAAGGAAAATAATGCTTTCCAAGAAACCTTCTTGTATTTAGAATCAAAAGTACCTATTTCTTGAAAGATATGGGAAACTTTCCAATCCATATATGCAATGTACTTTGTGTGTAATTGCTTGATTTTATTGCTTTAAATCCAGCCTCTTCTTTCATGCCCTATAATCATTCACTAGATTCACTACGATGTTTATACATGGTAGTTCCTGACTTTTCAGTGTTGCAGGATGATTACAAAGCTTGTCATCTGCTTTTTTTCTTCTCTTGCACTCCTTTGTGATTGCTCTGCATGCATTCATCAGCAGTTTAAAGGTTGTTCTTTGAAGTTTGTTTTGTATCTCAGTCTGCTACTTCATCATACTTGGTTCTGCAGAAGGGGATCTGGAAGAAAGTTGCATTTAAAGTCCAATATGTAATTCCTGTTTTTCACTCCCCTCTTTCCTTCCTGCTCTCCCTCCAAAGTTATTTCCTTATGTGCTGGGAAAGGCAAAGGCGGCTTCTTCCTTCAGCCTCACGTTGGGGTTTTTTTAATCAGTTTTCGAGGTTTTTTTGACTCAGTTTTACACCCTGTGTTAAATAAAATCATGTTGCTCATTTCCATGTTGATTGCAAATTTTATATTAATATTTTGTCAATCTATTTCTTATCAATTTTCTATCTGTATTAGAAAAGTCAAGAATCCCAGAGGTTTAAGCTAATTTCAAGCTATCTTAAATGTGCTAAGCATGGTTTTTTTTTAAGGGAGATAACTGTCAAGATGCTTGATTTAATTTCTTGATTTTTTTTTAAAATCAGGCAGAATTTAACTGTCAAGATGCTTGATTTAATTTCTTGGTTTGGTTTTTTTTTTAACCAGACAGAATTTGTCTCAATCTCTTTGTTTGAGAAAAATTGTAGGAGAGTATTGGGCATGTCATTTTAGAAGAATACTGTTCTAGAACTAATATTTTTGTGTTTGCATGTAGAAAGTACATTTCAGGGTATAACAGGAACAAAAATGTGCTTCAGAGTGTAATTTTTGTGTCCAGAAAATAACACTGTTCCCCTATGGAAGTGCCATAATGCCTGAAGCACTACTGCAGTGTTTTTTGGGCACACAAATGACCAGGACATTCAATGTCCACAGAGTTTTCTGCTGCCCTTTTTCAAAGTCAAGAGCTGCAGCACCTCAGCCTCACCTGACTGTCAGGTTGTGCTCCTCTCCTGCTGAACTCTGAGGGATGTTCAGCCTTGTTTGTCTTGAGCCTAAGGGTTTTAAAGGATGTGGAGTGTTTAAGGACACTTAGTGCTAACTTGCAGTAAATACGGTTCTGTGAATTTGGAATCTTCTAAAGTTTGCATTTTAAATTAAAATTAGGAATTTAACTTGGGGGAAAAAAAGGAGGACACAGCCTTAAAATCTTGTGGTTTTTTTTCTTTTTTGCTCTAGACGGAGTGTGATTGAAGCCGTGTATAACAGGCTGAACCCCTACAGGAATGATGATGCTGTAAGTATCCTTTCTCTTACATTATCTTTCCCCCCACCCCAATTGATTTAGCTATTTTGTAAAGAAAGATATTGTTAATTCCTGTTAAAAACCCCTTCCCCCAAGAAAGGAATAACACCACTGTGCGCTTTGGACTGTGTTCTGTAATTGTTTTCTGCTGCTTTCTGCTGATCATAATCTCAAAACTCCAGTAGAGTTGATTCATTTGTCCTCTGGAATTTCATTATTTCAGTCCTGCTTGCATTTCCAAGTGCTGCCAAATGGTGGAAAGACTCATGGGGGTTGCTTTTTCCTCTTCTTTATAGGAGACATTTTCCCCCAAATATCAAGAAGAAAAATGCTATAGCTAAAGGTTAAACAAATGTGTTAAGAATATATTAGTTTACCAAATGGACTCAAATGGACTATGTAAACACTTTTATCACAGAGCATCTCCTAGCAAGCACTTTGGGTTCTTACATGTCAGTGATGAGAGTGACATAAATCCACCGTCACTATGGGGGGAAAAACAACCAAACAGTGAACATGAGCATGATTCCAGTTGCAGTTTGATCACCAGAAGCAACATTCTGTCACCAAAAGTGCTGTTTGTCATAAAGCAGTTAAACTGATCCTTTAACTACCAGCAGAAATTACTTACATGCTTGGATGTGACATAAGTGAAATGCAGCCAGACATAAAGATTGTGCGTTGGCTTTACAACTGTGTGCTAGTTTATTTGGCAGTTCTTGTTCTGTTTTTAGTGTAAAATTCCTAAATAGTGTCTGAAAGAGGATTCTTTACCTTCAAAATACATTCTGTAGTGTGTTGCTGTTCTACAAATGTACAGTACACAAACTTTGTGATCATGTTGGCGACTGGGATACAGAAATTTGCATATGGAATAGTTGGCAAGCAGCTCCTGCATTTTTACTCATGCTGCTTTTATTCTTCGTTCTTGAAACAACCATTTTGCTCTTTCATATAATTGCTCTGCTTTGCTGCTTCTGGTCTTGGAGGAAAAGCTGGAGGTGGTACTTTTGCAAAGGGCAATTTCAGTTTGTGTTTTTTTTACTACACCTCCGTGCCAACTGTTCCTCTCTGGTTTGTTATGGATTCCGTGTGCAAGTTTGAATGAAGGGTGCAGAACTTCAGTGCTGAGAAATTACCATGTGTGGCATTGCTGGAGACTTAATTAGCCTCTTTCCTCTCGAAGGAGTCACTAAAGCAGTGCTTTTGAAGAGGAGTAATATTTCTGCCTCCCGCAGTCTCAGTAATGATGGGGAGGTGTAGCTGTGGAAGCACCAGGATGTGCTGTTGTAAGAGCCTATTATGGCTCTTAATTGCTTAGGGAAAGGGAGCAGGTAATGCTGAAACAACCAAAAGTGGCTGCACAGGAGCAGTTTGCTCTGATTCCTGCGCTTGTGATTTAGCTCTTGCTGCAGCTGCAGAGCTGTGGCCCCACTTGCTCATGGTTAACCTGTGTGCCCACCTGATGGGGCTGGTGCAGAAAGCTGAATGCAGAGCAGGCTGAGCAAGGGAAAAGGAGACAGGCTCGACATGAAGGCAAATGGATTAAAAAATGCTTGGTAAAATAAAGTGCTGGTTAAACCAGGAATTGGTTAAACATTTTTCAGGCTTTTGGTAGTTGTACAAAATCCACTGTTGCCTGTGGGCCTAAATGGACCAAATTTTAGGGACACTCAGATATTGGATAGGTTGTAATGCCAAGTAGTGTGTCCATACAATTACGATTTGGAGCACGGCATGTCTCTCAATATATTTTTTTATTATATACATTTATTTTCTTCCTCTTGTGGTTTTATTACCATCCAAAAGTACGATTTCCTTCAGTTGCCTAAACTACACTTTTGTAACCTTAAATTAAAAGTGTTAAAATAGCTCTGAGTTATAACAGGGTGTCACTTGATGTCTGTATCTTCCCATGCAGCGAGGGAGGGCTGAGAACACAAAAGATGATAATGGTGATAACACATGGCATGAGGCACATCCTGCTCTTTTCTCGCACCTGTGAGCTGAGTGTATCCATTTTGTATTGCTTCTAACTACTCAGGAAATGGCTAAAAAGGCTCTGGAAATGCTTTTGAGTAACAATTCTAGAATATTATTTTCAGGACTGATAAAACATTTGGTCATATTTTGAAATCTTTTGGTTCTAATATTTCATTAATTAAGAATATGTGGGGTTTAGATACTTCTTATAAGCTGTTTCTGAAAGGGGAAAGAAAACAGACTCCCGAAATGATTTAAGTCTTTACCCTTTTCAGTCTGGATTATCCAGAAACTGCTGCAAGAATGGGCACTCCAGACTTTAAAGGGTTCCTTCTTTTTTCTTTAAGGATTCTGCCTCAACTGATGATATGTGGTAAAACTGCTCATCTAGCTGTGGAGTTCACGTTCCATCCTTCAAATGAAAGTGCAGCCCAACCTCAGTGACCCTTCTTAACATCCATCCTCAACCTTAATTAAGGAAGGGAATATGATGTGTTGGTGAGAGTGACTACAGCAGTACGACATCTAGCCCAGGAACTGATCTTTTTTTGTAAAACAGACTTCTGTAAACGTGATTTCAAACCATAAATTCATGTTGTAAATCAGACTCCAGCAATTTATGTTGTATGATTTTGTTTTTGTAAAGTGCAATTGTCTCTGTACAAAATGCTCATATTTAATTATGAACCGCTTTAAATCACTATAAAGGTTAGAAGAAGTGTTTTGGCTTGTGTGATGCAACTATATATCCCTTTTAAAATCATGTTGTGGTTTTGGATTGCAAGGAGCAGCAGCCTAGCCAGCTAGGTGCTCAAGAGGTGCACAAAACTGTTAAAGATAACTTTTTGGTTTATATGAAAGCTGAACTCGTGGGCAAGTTCCCAGAAATTACAGTGTGTGAATTTTGCTTGGCAGTGGAAAAATAACTTAGGAGTAGTGCACATTCTTCAACAAACGTATATCATTTTCTTGGATGCACTCCTGCTCTCACGTTGAGTTGAAGGGATTTGTGATTTTGAGTTCAGTGGGAGTTAAATCATGCCCTATTAATGGTATCCTGTTCATACATGTACCAACCTTGGGATTAGAAAGCCTTGGTTCCTTGCACCTCTTTTTCCATTAACCTTTACCTGAAACTACTAATCACTGAGCACGAAGGCAACTTTCTACATAATAAAGTAGGAGTCTGCAGCATTTTTACAATCCTGATTGGCTGGGTCTGCTGCTGTTCCAAGAAAAATACTCTGAATTCCATTTTATCAATAAAGGTTGATTTAACAAACAAGACATTTACCCATAAATGTGTAATTCCTTTTGTCCTGCCTTTTAAAATGTCAGTGCCATTGTAAATGATATTTTACTTGTGGAAGAATATTTTTATTAATTGCTAGCCCATTTTTAAAATGGGAAGGATTTTGATTATTGCCCAAGACATAGCCATATGCTAGAGGATGATGTGGGATTAATCTGTTACCCTATTTTTTACAAGTGTGGGTTTTTTCAGGCTTTTTGGTGTTGGTTTTTTTTTTCCCCCTCCCTACTGAAGATGTGCATTGGTTTGAATTTGCCTACTGTTTGATAAAAATACATTTGTCAAAGCCTGACAATCTTTAACATTTTATGGTGTGTGTTTTTAATTGACCCACTTACTTAGAATGAGAGACTAGTGGTTAAACAGTACTTGTGATTTGAGGTATAGCATGTTGACAATATTTAACTGTTCGTTGTTTAAAATTCTAATTTAAAATTTTATAAGATAATAAACTAATTTGATTTAAGCTTAGCTTTCTCCCATTGAGCATACAAAAATTTTCAAGTCAGTCGTGTTTGCAAAACTGCTGTTTTGTGCACCTTGTATTGTCTTTTTGGTTGAGAATATTGTATTTAATATGTAGTTTACTCATTTAGTAGGCAGATTCCCCAAAAGGAAAATCAGTAAAACAAGTAGATTGTAACATTTACTGCAGTTAAACAGAATCAGAACTTGGTGTATAATACTTTTTGATAGGAAAATGTAGTACAATGCATTTTGCTATATTTGTCTTTCCCTAACTTTGACATATACATATTTGTATATATAGCCTTAAAACTAATGCAGAGTTAGGGAACACTGAACAGTGAAAAAGTAACTTATAGTGTCTTGGAACTAAGTATAGTATATACCAGCAAACTTTTCTTTTATCCCTCTTGTCTATGTGGGGTGCTTAAACGTAACTTCATTGTATTCAGTTTGTAATCTGTTCAAGCATGAATGAAGAAAACATAAGCACTATTTGTATTTATAAATTTATAGCAATTTTTGCTTAAAGAACCAGTTCCTTACCTACCTATGAATAAATGCTTAAAATGTCTAATTTTGTTGTAGAGTGCAAAACTATAATGATGTTAAGTTATAGCTTCACAGGCACCTAATTAACGAGCATATTTAATAATACGTGGCGTATTAGTGCGAAAAGGTAAACTTAATTTAGGACTGGGCAGATAAAGTTCTGTCCTTTTTTTTGTTAGAGACTAAAGTTTAGTTTTGGAAACTGCAAAACCTTGAACTGGACTGTGGAACCTTTGAGTTTTAAACCTTAAAAATCAGAAGCAAAACTGTGGTGTGAAAAGCCATACTTCAAACCATAATCACTTAAACTGTCTCAGTGACAAAGGAGATTTTTGAAGCCTCTACTGATGAGGTCTCCTGAAGCTTAGAAAGAAAATAATTCTGCTATTGCTACAGGCGATGTGAGCAGGTTTGAGGGTAGTGCAGAAAGTCCGTTTCAGGCCTTTCTCTCTCCCGCCTACGTTCAGCGTTTTGATGAGCTCAGAGCACTGAATTACGATGTATGCATAAACACTGCCATTTTAGATAAAGATTTTGATTACAGAATAAACGAGTTAAGTGTATGAAGCATCCTAGAAAAGAGGCAAGCTGTACTTATTTCACTGCTCTGAAAAGAAAAAGGCACTTTTGCACCTTTGTGCATCTCCTTCTTGCACCAGAAACTTTTTTTTTTTAAATGCTAAAAACATTAGCACCTCAGGGGCAAAGCAGCAATTTTTATTTTGAAGTATTGTGTGCTATTTATTTCCCTCTTGGAAAAAGATTCCTGTGTGACAAAAATGAAAATTGTGTGATGTTAAAAGATGTATTTTTAAATACATGTTCGAATAGGATGGTCCCGATTTGCTTGTTTTTAAAAGGAAATGACATTTGTAAAGCTACTTTGCTTCATATGCCATGCAACTTTGTTTTCCTTCTACATTTGACAGCTTCACTGGCTACAGTTTGTGAGTTTTGTTATAGTCAGATTAAATGTTTCGCTGATCGTTCTGGGAGAATACCTGTAACTGCTTTATAGACAGCTGTTCCAAATACTTCTCGCTAATTCAGCATTGAAATATGTTCAAGACAGAGGCTTCTAAACTGTGCTTTAAACCAATGTTGGATGAACTAAATGCAGTGACATTAAGTAGGATCCTAGGTTTGCAAGGCTTTGTAAATCCTTTGTATCCATAGAGTCCCCAATACTCGCGCTGGGGCAGAAACAGAGCCAGAGCCATTCAGCAGGGCTTGCTCTCACCTGGCCCAGGAGCAGCAGCACCACGACCTTGAGGCATGGCCGTCATTCATTTAGACTTTGAGCTGGAGTCAGAATTGAGAGAGGAATTTGATCTGCTTGTCGCTGAGCTGCTGTGAAGTGCCGCAGTCGTAGGCTGTGTCAGCGAGGTGCCTGGTGAATACTGAGCCAGCACTGAGTCATGGTAGCACTTACCTTGAGAGTTCATGCAGGTGCCAAAGCTAATCTTTTCAGCATTTACTTGGAGTGAACTGACTTCAATGTCCATTACGTTATTTATTGCAAAGCTGGTGCTGTCACTATATAGGTTAATGTCTGAGCCATTTTGCTCAGTTCAAGAGTTAGAAGCTTAAGGTGATTTAACAAAATTAGGGGTCAGTTTTCACTTCAGTTGTTTCCCTGATAAGAATCCCACCTTAATTTTATACACTGGGATAGGATAGACTTCCTATTGCATTCCTTTCTTAGTAGTTTATGAACTAAGGATATGGTTTCATGATCAACTTAGGCCAGGACTAAACCATTCCTCCAAGTTTGCCCCTACTGCCTTTTTTTGTGCCAGTGCTTGTTCTTACGTGGGTGTGCAGTCAGGAGAAAGAAAAAACCTGTCCTCTTCAGCTGGGCAAGCTGATAATTCAGCTGTGGGGTGCTGGTGCTAGGGAGAGATGGAGAGTGGGGAGACAGGACTGAGAGCAAAGGAATGGTTGCCCCACCCCTCCTGCTGCAGTTTGGGAAACCACACCCAGATAAATGATAGCCTGTGTTGGGAATATTGAAGCCTTTGCAGATCTTCCCCACTGTGTACTTAAACATTTTACTTTGGTAAGCGTTCTTTTTCTTTAAACTGGAATCATCAAACTTTGGTCTTATCTTGCGTGTGTTCCATGCTGACAAATTTCCTCTGTGTTGCATTCTCTAGAGGTTTGTAGCTCTGTCCTGTGGGAGAGACAGCACGGCTGCCACAATTAGGTTAATGATATGGTTGTTGCAGTTTACCTTAGTTCAATGTACATCAGGATTTCATCATGCCAAGATACTCACCTTCATCTCTACCTGCACCTTCTTGAACTGCTTTTATGCACAAATGACTTGGTGTATTTCAGTTCCTTGATATTTAAAGTTGGCCATGTCTGAAAGGGGCTAACCTTTAGGAAAGCAGTGCCCTTTTCCTCATCCTTTGGCAAATGCAGTATTTGATACAAACCTGATGTACCTTGCATAGGTTCAGAAACAGCAAAAATGTAGAGCTACAGGGCTGTACCTGGTGTTCTTGTGTAGAAAATGAATTGTTACTCTGTGCCAAGCTTCACCAGATGTGAAAATAATGTCTCCTAGATAACGAGTGGGGCTCCTTGTTCCTACCACTACCTGTGTCTGAGGTGGTCATACCTGAGCCTTTATAGACCAGTTCAGGGTGCAAACTCTCCATCTGCCTGGAGATGTTTTTTAACTCTTTAAGTGGTGAAAAGAGGCTCCAGATGTGAATTTCCAGGATGATGTGGCACATAAAATGAATGTGATTTCTGCTGTAAGCTGTAAAAAAGGAGCAGAATTTAAAAGTACTGCTCTGTGGCTAAATAATTCTGACTGACCTGTCTGAAATACTGATCAGAGAATCCAATCTTTTGTGAGCTTTTTCTGTGGAGTGCTTGCACAGTCTGCAGGTCTCTGCAGACCCAGGTGTGCATATTTGAAGCACTCTGTGGCCTTATTTTGCCTAATAATGTTGCTTTGTAAATGAGGTAGGAGCCACCTGGGCTGTCACACATGTTCACAGGAGGTCAGGAAGCTGTAGGAGAACTTGAATCTTCTCTTTAGTGTCATGGACCACTAAATGCATTCAAGTAGAAAAAAAATGAACGTGTTAAAAGTTGAGTTTACATTGTCTCCCCCTGACAATTTGTTTCCAGAAAAATGACAGATATTTCTACTATTTACTTAATACGTGAAAAAAATGTCTGGAGCTTTAATCTCCTGATTGTGTCAGAGTAGTTGACCTGTAGTTAGGCTTTGTGCATATTCCTCATTTTATATGTGCTTTTCTTTGTTTTTCCTTTTGAGTAGCAGTAAAACAGATCTTTCTTTTCCCCATCTCTCGCATTCTTCTAAAGTCTTTTTTCCCAGGCTAAGGGAACAGGAGTGATAATGATGTCTTAGGAAAGCATTTTGGGCGTGTCTTGCTTTAAATGCAATGACCACAACCCCCTAACTTTTGCACCACAAAAGTTGGGAAAGTGGGCTTAACTTTAAAAATACCTTTTATGAAATTAAGAAAATCTGAAAGTGTCAAAACTTCAATAGAAGTGGAAAGACAGGTCAGATTTCTAGAGTGGTTTATGCATAGCTGGATTTTTACACATAACTTGTACTGATTCCTGCCTGAATGCTTTTTAAAATATCACAAGGCACCTGCTTTCTTCTTTTTTCTTTCTTTTTTTTTTTTTTTTCCAAAATGGAAAGAATAAAAACAACGGTCCTTACTACTGTGTAACCAGCCATTTATCTGCAGGCTGGGTGCTGTGTCAGGCAATACCATTTTCCTTTAGGAGCACCACATCTATACTTCTCAGCTTGCTGAATAATGCTGAGGCAAAGCTGAAATTCCTTTTTGCTTCCTTGAAGTGTTGGCTCTGAAGAGCTTGGTGGGAGCGTGGGGTTTTTACGGGTGGACAGGACTCCATATGTATTGTGAGGAGGCCTCTGGAGTTGAAGGAGCTGCCACTGTTACTTACTTTGAGAAATATCTTTAAGAAAAATGAGAAAACAGACTGGAAGGTCATAAAACATTCAATGCTTTTATTCTATCAATGCCTGTAGACTAAGGCCCAGAGTTTCATTTCAGCTGTGTTACTGAATTCCAGCCAGTCTGAACAGTGCAAATACTGGGTAGCTGATTTCATTTTCGCTGTAGGGATTTCAGATTGGAGCAGAATATTTTTGTTCACACTACAGGGGAAAATTAGAGTAAGGCAGGCTTGGGAAAATCAGGCATAAACTTTATGTCCTGCTGACATTGATGGAGCTTTTGCTCACAACATACAAATTTTGCACATGTGTTGTTGGAGCCTTAACTGTCCCACTTCTCTTGGAATGAAAAACAAATGCAATCTGTATTCAGTTTAGGTTTTGAAAAAGCTTTTCAAAGCCAAAGGGAAGAAGGTGGTAATGTTAAAGCAAAATGTTGGATTAATCTGAGATAATTCTTTAAATGTCTAAGAATCTTTTTGCTTTTAAAACCTCAGAAGAGCACAGTTTAAGAGGTTTGATCTTTGATGCAGTGCTTTCAGCTGTAAATAAATGAAATCCAGGATGGAAAAACAATGAGACCTTGAAAATGTAGGAATAAATATGCTGAATTTACACAGAATTATATTCATGTCCAGTGATGGACCCCTGAAAGGTTGGAACAAGATGGTCTTTAATGCTCTTCCAACCCAGACCGTTCTATGAACCATTCTATGAAAGGATCTTTGATGGTGTTTATAGGGGAACTTTATATTCTCGCTGAGTGATGCCAGACTGAGAAGTCTGCTGCAATTTGGAATTTCCAGCCTCTTAAATTGGAAACTGGGCGTTGCACACCAGAGTCCCCAAAGTTGGGATGCTGTTTCCCCACGTTCCGCGGGTTAATGCCCTGCAGCCCGTGGGAGTTGGGAGTTGGGGTTTCCCAGCCTGTTCTTGCTGATGACCTTGGGCACCAAGAGTTAAATTGTATTTATTACCCAGATCTACCTCTTTGGTGCCAGGACTCCATTTTTTGGAGTAAGTGCAGCATTATGCAAATGTTCTTGGCAAACGGTACCGGGTGTTCCACTGCTCGGAAAACTCAATTACTCGTGACCAAGAGTTGATATGAAACAAAAGCCGAGGTTCTCCCAAACCAGGGAGCGCTGGCTATCTGAAAAGTGTGAGGTTTGACTTCCAGGACTGACTATTTTATAAATCTTTATAAGCAGAGATTTTGGGGTTTAGCATCTGTCTTGTTACTAAGACCATGTACAAACATGCTGAATTAGAGAGTGTTCACCTGTCTTCTCACAGAATTGACTCCACACCGTATCGTAAGAGTCTCATTTGTAGTGACATGCTGTGCCTGTCTTTTTAGAAAATTCATGACCTCTTTATATCTATTTTGTGGAAAGTGTAACTTTTTTCATTGATGACGTGTATAAATGTGTGTTACGAATGGAGAGATTTAAGCTTGAAAAGCATGTTTGCAGATTACACAGCTTCATTATGGAATTTATAAATTTAACAGAGTAATATACAAGAGCATAACTATTTTCCTTAAGTAGAATGTATAACAATATATAATAAATTATTCTCCACGTAGTTCACCCGCTATTTACAGTTTTACACAATTCAAACTGTGTGTTTACAGAAAGTTCAATAAATGTATATTTTGTACTATGTACAGATTCCTGGTCCCAAAGAAAATGTGTGAACTTAGTTTCTAACTTAACTTTTGAGATTGTACATTTTTTTTTCTTTTTCTTTTTTTTTTTTTTTTTTTTTTTTTTTTTTTTTTTTTTTTTTTTTTTTTTGGTTTGGAATCAGTTGAACAAACTGCGTTCGTTACGCCTGTTGATGGTGGAGGCTTGCATTGGAGTAAACGGGAATTGGAAATATTTCTAATCTACAAAAGTGATTCCACTAAATAAAACAGGCAATTACATCGTGTGTGTGTATTTGAGTGCAATGCTACACAAACCGTCCTCACATCTCTTTCATTGTCTGTGATTTATAAACTTTTCAGGCCTCCTTCAGTTTTCTGGCTTAAGGGAGTTAGATTAAAATGAAATACTGAGGGCTTATCATGATCACTTTTAGTTACAATTATCAAACTCCCCCCTTTTTGCTGTTTTTTCCCTTTCATATTGAAATTCCAAGATAAAGCTGTGTGTGCTTGGCTCCAGCCCCAGCATTCCCCAGAGGCTGCCTGGTCTGGGGCTTTCAAGAGGACGAGGGATGGATTAGGATGCACAACTTCTGGAATACCACATCACACAGGAGCAAAATACATCTGTATGTTTTGCCCTGATTCAGATTCAGTACTGTAAAATGAAAGCTAGACCTTTGTAATGTAATTTCTAAAAATTTAAGGATGCTAAAGGCTAAAATAAAATACAGTTTTAGCCTTTATGATTTGAAGCAAAAATGAGCCTGTATGTAACCAGTTCACGTTTATCATCGGTGGAAATCTTTATAGACAGAGCTGGAAGGATTCTGATATGGACTAAATAAATTAAACCTGAGGAGGGGGCAGGAGGGAATTCTGCTGTCACTGAGACCTGGAGCAGACTAGTCTTTTCAAAGGTCTTAAAGATTCAGTCCCATCCCTTGAAGGATTAAAATTCAGAACCACTCAATTGTCTAGCAAAATAAAAGAACATTTTCTGTGGATTAAGAAAAATGGAATTGCTGTGATAAGACTGACTATTAGCCTTGGTTCACATTAGTGGAGCAGACACTGGAGCCAAAGTATATCCCTTTGTTTTCCAGTTCAGACAGTTTTATCCCATCTAACTGAAAATTTGCATTTTGGTTTATTTCCCTCAAAGGCAAAGAATAATATACCTCTGAATAGCATTGTTGGTTCATTTAAACGTGTTGGGGTCTTTTTAATCCCGACATGTAATAAAAAATTTGAATGCCATCTGAGCTGTTTAGATAGAAATGTTAAGCCAACTGCAGATATTCATTGCAGCTGAATTTCATGAGGCTGCATTTATGTGAGCTAATTTAAAAGAGGGAGAACTCTGAAGCCGGGTTAAATCACTTAACTCATTTCAATTTTAGTTTTCATCATTTTTTAAGAATATAGGAGATTGTTCTAATATAAAGTTCTGAAGGAACAGAGGTGAATTTGGCAAAGAATAGAAGGAAGAATTTACATCTACTGAAGGTTTGACTCAATGATCTCAGAGGTCTTTTCCAATTTTCATGAGTCTGTGATGGAAATAACTGAGACAACTATCCCTGCAAATACACATACACTGGAGAGGCTCTGGGTCTTGGATGAACATGGTGCTTGTCTCTCATTTGTGAGCTTGCAGAGCTGGAAGTTCATCAATATAATAAGAATTCATACTTCGATGAAGTTAATTTGTATGTACTAATTTTAGTGCAAACTTTGCAGTGTTTTTACTGAAAGTGGGAGAGCTTAAAATTACCTGCAGCCTTTCAAAGGTCCTACTTAGGCACAGCTGTGGGAGAGATTTATTCTCTTTTCCCAATTAGCAGTTTTTTCTGGGGTACATGCTCTACTTGAAGAAAATGCTTGCTAGAAGGTTTTAATCCTATTAAACAGGACTGAAAACTTTGTGACCTACAACTTAGACTTGTCTGGAATTAAGAGTTTGCTGAACAGACATTTGAAATGGGGAGTTTATTTGTACAGTAGAGCACATATGAACAAAATACAATTAGCTCTGTGTTTTCTTGTCTTTACCTCTGCTCCTTAGCAGCAGAATTGTTTGTGACACTGTCCAGTGTCCTGCTGATTCTCTTTAGGGAGCATCATCCTGCTGGAGCTGCATCCTGGCTCTTCCCTCTTTCTCTGAACAGAGCATCAGAGTTTGTCCTGGCTCATGAACACCAAGTGTAACTCAGTGAGATCATTCACCTTCCTCTGAAATTTGAATCCTGTCCCATGCACTGTAAGAAGGTAACAAAATCATTCAGGGTATGTTACAAGCATGCAATAAAACATTTTTTAAAAGGCTTTTAAGGAAACAAAACATTTTCTGGTCTGTTTTTTAAATAACCTGTGGACTCTCTAGGCCAAGATCCAGACAAGAGGAATAAGATGTTTGGACAAGCCTGTCCTCCAAGTCTTTTGAGCTGTGCTTTATTTTCCCCTGCATTTCCTGCTTATCCAAATTGCCTTTTCCAAAATGCCAGAAGCCTTTTGAAGTATTCTTTTAGAAGAGTAATTTATTCTTCTGGTTCTCACCCATCTCATGGATACAGTAGGAGTCTGTTACCTGAAAAATACAAAGTGACACAATCAACTTAAATCAGTCTTAATCCTGAGAATATTTTACTTCATGTTGTAAGTATCTTGAAGTGTGTACTTCAGAGTGGTGTTGGATCTTTGTATTTGCTGTTATTGCAATGTTTTGTTTATTTGGGGGATTTTAATTCTCTCCTACAGCTGTCTTAGAAGACTATATACAATTGGAATAGGAAAGTGAAGTCACCCCTGCAGCTGGTTGATGTTAACTCCCAGTAAAGAACTGGAGGCTGGTGGGATGTCAAAGATCAGTTTCAGGGAGAAAAAAAAAACCAAAAAACAAAGCAGAAGGCTGATTTAGAAGGCTTTTGGTGAAAATAATACCAATTAAATGTGCAGAGTGAATTAAAATAATGTAAATATTTAATTACAGAAATATATTTACTTAATGCTTTTACACCCTAAAAGCTCACAGGAATTTCAGTATGAAAACTTCATTGTTCTGTTAGGAAACACTGATAGGTGGCAGCCTGGTGGGCTGAACCTCACCCTGTTTCAGAAGTTAAGCTGAGAGTCTGGGTTTGCCTGCATCCAAAAACCTCAGCATGGGCATGAGTTCAGTGGCAGAGCAAACCTGCCCCAGGCCACAGCCCAGCTTTTATTGTCTAATAGCTGATACAGCACTTTCATATTAGCATTGATAAGGGGCTGTACTCACCGTATCACCTGGTTACTAGACAGACTGTAGCCTTTAGCCTGATTTTTATATTCCTTATACCCAGGGATCAGTTGGGTCTGTCCTGTGGTTGCCTCTTGCTCTGCGTGCAGTGAAGCACATTCCTCCTGCCACCTCTCCCATGCACCTGATCCCTTTGATTTTTCTCCCTTGTCCATCTCTTTTTAGCCTGAAGCTGCCAGACTATTTTGCAAAAGTCAGAAAATCCTCTCAGTGTTGGGAATTGTGTTCCCTCTTGCAGTTTTTTTAGGTTTTTTTAGGTTTTTTAGGTGTTCTCACACTAGAAATAGTATGTTTCATTCTACATGACCCCACCTGGCTGCACTCTCCCTCAGGCAGCTGTGGAGAGTGATAAGGTCCCCCCTGAGCCTTCTTTGCTCCAGGCTGAGCCCTCTAGAAGGGTTTGAGGCACAGCTAAAAAGCCAAAATCTTCCCCCAAGCAGGTAAGTCATGCCATGGTGTGAGCACCTTGTCTCAGCCCTGTCCCAGGCTGAGTGTGGATTTTGTGTCCATTCCCACGGGGTGGATCCACGTTGGCAGAGCTCGGCAGCATGTGCAGAACATCCATTCCCAGCTGAAGCCAGGCGGCTCCTTGCGTGCTCAGGAGTAAGCCCCTTCATATGTTTTCGTGGCACGGAACTCACAATTCATTTCCTCTGCTGCTGCTGCTGTGGGGGTTTTTCTGAGAGGAGAAAAAACAGAAGACACACTTGCACAGTCTGCATTAGCTGAGGCAAAGGAAATTAATGGAGTTACTTCTGACCCTTTTTGATTTTTTAAAAAAATTTCAGTAGTGGATGACTTCAAAAGTTTTTTTGCACCATTTCCTGGAAAATGTGCTTAGTCTGGTGAACTGGTGCTGCTGTATCGTGTTCTTAGTGTTTGAAGAGTGTCTAAGTAATGTAATCCCTGCGCTCCAGTTTACAAGCTTTGTGGGAATAATGCACTCCAACCTGATTCCCAATTCATTGGATCATAGAATTGTTTCTGCTGGAGAAAACCTCTAAGATCATCAAGTCCAACTGTTAGCCCAGCACTGCCAAGGCCACCACTAACCTGTGTCCCCAAGTGCCACATCCACACGGCTTTTAAACACCCCTGGTGTTGGTGACTCTACCTCTTCCCTGGGCAGCCAGTGCCAGTGCTTGACAACCCTTCTGGTGAAATGTATCCCTAATACCCAATCTAAACCAGTGCTGGCACACCTTGAGGACATTTCCTCTTGTCCTGTCCCTTGTTCCCTGGGAGCAGAGCCTGAGCCCCACTTGGCTGCTCCCTCCTGTCAGGAGTTGTAGAGAGCAAGAAAGTCTCCCCTGAACCTCCTCTCCCCCAATCTCAGCCCCTCCTGCTCCCTCAGCTGCTCCTCAGCAGACTTGTTCTCCCAGACCCTTCCCCAGCTCTGTTGCCCTTCCCTGGGCAAACTCCAGCCCCTCAATGTCCTTCTTGTCATGAGGGGCCCAAAACTGACCCCAGGATTTGAGGTGCAGCACTGATGGAGAGAGCAGACTCAATGCACATCACTGAACCAAAAACTTCACCAGTTTTCCTGCTCTAATGAGGATGATGAAACAATTATCAAAAGCAGAGTCTCTGCCCACCAGTAACACAATCTAACTCATTTTTCGATGTCTTTTGGGAGCATCAAGAGTCTTGGAGTTGCCACTTTGCTACCCAAATCACCGTTCTGTTCTCCCCAGTGGTTCTCTCCTGTGTCTGAATGTTTTGCTCCCCAGGACCAAACTTCATCACTCCTGTGCTGCTCCCGGCTCTCAGTGTCTGAGCAGAGCAGCTGTACCTGGGCAGGAGTTACCAATCCTGTGAGTGCTAAAAAGGAGACACTGGCATTTGGACATACCAGCTAAAACTCACCCCATTTCACCAGTCCCAATTCTCCTGTACTTGCAGCCACAGAAAACCTTAAGACAAAGGCACAGGGCAGCCCAAGCCTTCAGGCCAGCTGTCTCTTTTGACATATATTTCATTAGGCAGTTGTAGTTCCTGAATTACACACGTTCTTTGTCTATTACATCCTGACCCCCAGCACAGCTGGTGATGTTTTTCCGAAGGGGAGGAGGAAAACCAGCGTTCGTCTATTTTGATCTTGTGGAAATCAAATCTTTATGGAGAGAAAGCCCACGTTATCCTCTCCTGGTCTGAGGAAGAGTAGCTGGGAGAGGCTGTTCCCATCGTTGTCCCCTTTTCCTTGCCACCATGAGGATCTTGGGCTGGGAACCCTCGTCCCTCTGAGCTCAGAGAAGATGTGGCTGTTTTCTGTTGCCGTGCAGGGAGAGGGTCATTGACTCCATTCAGCTGAAGGCCTTCTGTAATCGATTTTCAAAACAGTCTGAGGTCGTTGCATGCTGTGCCCTACGGCATCCCAAGGATTTGTATATTGTGTGCTTTGACCTGATTCTTTTTCCCCTCTCTCCCAGCATCCTGAGGTAGATCTGCCACGCTTTGTTGTCCCTAGCACGTGTCTGGAGGGGGTGGGGTGGCAGTGATTTGATTTGATTTTTTAATTAATGCCTAGAAATGTACATGTAGCCTCAGCTTTTGGCTTTCCACCGCCCAGCCTTTGGTGTCATTGCCCTGAAGTGCAGCCCTGGTGGGGCCCTTTGCTTGATGTTTGGACCTGTTCTGGAACACATTCACCAAAAAAAATTATGAAGCCACAAGCCGTGGGTTTCTAAGATGTAGAGAAAATATAAATTTTGAGTCATGCTCCTTAGTTCATTGCAAGATACAGAGATAACAGCATCGCTTTGTGTAGATCCTTGGTCTCAGCCAATTAACTGAGCCTCCAGGAGCACTTTCTTCTTCATTGCAGTCAGCTCAGAATATTTTAATTTGATACCTGGATGAGTTAAAATGTTTGTATGGATCTGCCCATACATGTGGCCGGTGTTGTACAGTCAGACATAAACAGGAGATATTAACCCAGTACTTCTCACAGCAGAAATTTAGAAACAAAAGAACTTCATTCAGTGTTAAGTGTAGGGAAAGATTTGAATGGAAAGAACCTTAGAACAGCAAAATATGATGTTATTTCTCTAGATTAAATGTTAATGAGATTAAAATTTGCATGTATTGCATACTTTGCTAATATTTGATCAAAGTATGAAAGTAGGATAAATACTTCTTTTAATAAAGTTTGGCAAACACGCTCAGCCCTGTATAAATGTCAAATGCAGTCTGTGTTTGAATGGAGTCGCTGCTGTCAAAAACAGACATAAAAAGTCTCAAGACATTACCCAAGCAAATCCATGCCTACATTCCAGTCTCATTTAGGAGCACCATCTCTAATTGCAAAAGTGCTTTTGAAAACTGTATTAGGAATTTTCTCCACTGGCAAATCAGCGATTTTCTTTGCAGAAGCGAACAATGGAGAAGTGACCTAAATACACACAATTATGCAGGAAATTTTGCTTTGGGGCACAAAATGGAATTGTAGGCTGGGTATGAAAGTTAATTTGAATTTCAGACTGAGTCCCAACTGTTGCAGAAGGGAAAGTCAAAGGAAACTATATTTGAGGGATTTTTCCAGCCAGCTGTGTACGCTGAACTTTCCTGCAGTAATCTCCTGTTTAAAAACAAGACTTGTAAATGCTTGTGGAACAGGCTGTCACTACTGAAGTTTTCTCACCCCTTTTCCCCCTGTGCTTCAAATAATTGTCTGCCTGTTCTCAGAATGGGATGGCCTCATTCTCCTGGTTAGTGGGGAATGCTGGATCTGGGATGTTGCCACAAAGTCTGGCTGCTGAAGAGATGAGCAGTAGAAAAAGCAGCCGGTGTGAAGACGAGGTCCAGACATCTCAGAAGTGGAAAAATGGACAGAAATTTGAGGCTCAAAATGCTGTACTTGCCTTCTCTTCCTCTTTGCAGACAGGGTATGGTTTCCAGAAAAAAAAGAGAGAAACAAGTTAATGAAAACCAAAACAATCCCATGTAAGGAAGGGGAAGAGGCCAGAACTGTCTGTTCATCTCAATTGATTATAATGCAGAATGATGAAAAAATAGCAGAGGAAATGAAAGAGAAAATCAAAATAGAAAAACTAGTAGAAAGATTATAGAAAAACAAAGAGAATTAATAGAAAGTTAATAGAAAAATGTAATAAATAAAAAATTAATAGGCAATCCAAAGCTGGTGGTCTCTTATTTATATACAGGTGAAATCTGTAGCCTCTGATTAAAAAACAAAACAATTTGCATTGTCAGTGTGCTTCAAAAATCAGGGTGTTGCAATATGGCAAACCCACACCTGTGGTCTGCAATGCTTCTTGCTGAGAAAATTCCTTCACGTAGAAATGTAAAAGCCTTTCCAAGGGAACGATGTCTCCAATTCTGCTCCTGGGCTGTAAAGATTCTCTTCTGGGAGAGTCAGGCAGTAGGGTGGGACAAGCAGACAGGCTGTTGTCGTGTCTGGGATCCAGGTGAACCTGAAAACTTCAAGAATGCTGCAGTGCAGCCTCTCACCCATTTCTGTGCTCCTCTTTTCAGCAGTTGAGGAAAAACCTCTAAGGGTAATTGTGGGGTGACCTGGGCAAACCATGGAGAAACAGGCAAAAACCTGGTGAGGGCTTCATATGGAATAGGATCCTTATCCCGCTGGTGATCCCATTTCCTACAGTGCTTGGGATCAAGTCCAGTTTGGAGATAGGTAGGTTTTATTACTTTTTTGTGCAATTCCTTTCCAATGTAGAATACCTTGTTCTCAGGAGAAATATTGACTGCATCAAATGATAAGGCTGAAACTGCTGTTTCAAATGCCCAAGAAAAAGAGTGTCCCTCAAAAGATTTATTTCCCTCTGCTCCTGGTTTTAAGTCACACCAATCTCAGTGAGTGTGCAGATGGTCCTGGGCATGGCCAGGTGTCCTGGGAGCTTTACAGGTAGCTGCAGGTTTATAGGGAGGAGGTGGAGGTGGTAGGAAGGAGGGACAGATCTTCATTTGGCCCAGACAGAAGCTAAATTGGGAAGATTCCCATATTGGAATCTCCACCTTGATGCTAATGCCTTAATTTCTTCAGGAATAATTACTCTTGGTTCCACTTTGTCTTACAGTTCATACAGATGGAGAATACAAAAAAAAAAAAAGGTGATGTAATGTCTCCATTAAAAATATCTGCCCGCTTCCTCCTCCAGCCCATGGGTCAGAGGGAGCCATGGAAAAAGGACATTCCTCCTGCCTCTGTCTGATTTCTGCCTTGATAGGGCTCAGGCCAATGTTGCTTCAATTAATTTATTTTCTTTTATAGCACATATTTCAGAGCACTTCAAAAGCTGGATTCCCTAATCTTTGGGAGATCAGCATGAGTCATGAGCATCTGCAGGAAAAGAAGGAAAGTGCCTGAGCTGAGCGTTCCAGGGCAAGGAGTGGGCACATTGCAGCCAGGCAGAGCAGAGCTCTGCCAGGGGAGGGCCAGGCAGCAGCAGGGGCTGCAGGTGAAGGCTGTGCTGAGCTCGGCAGAGCTGCTGCCATGCTGCTCTCCTCGTCTGCTGTGAGCTGCTGCTCTAGGGATGTTCACAGGAGGCGACTTCAGCGCTGCTGCCCTCCCCTGGATCACAGAACCGTGGAATGATCAAATGGTCTGTGTCAGAAAAGACCCTAAAGATTATCCTGGTCCCAGATTCCTGCCATGGGCAGGGACAC